>JAZGUH010000167.1:1800000-2396096 GCA_037893225.1 Hippasteria phrygiana | reverse complement strand
CCCCGAGTTTCTTTTTAATCTCTTTGTGATTCTTCTTCCCCTCTTTGTCGTGGAAAGTAAGCCTGTGTATTTCCACAATAGCGAGCCTTACAGCGAGTTTTGTTCACGATTTTGAGTTCGGGGTTATGGTCTGTGAGCGTCTAAACCTGAGATTTTAAGGAAACAACAATTCCCACAAAGCGGTACTACAAAGGCCAAACCAGATAAAAAAAAAAGAGTAAAATATACCTTTCGGTCTATATCCTAATCAATCAACATGATCCAGTCCGCTAAAGCCTTTCTGGACAGGGCATGCCACCTAATTTTAATTGAACTTTATGTATTGGTAACATGACCCCCCCCCCCCCCCCCCCCCCCCCCCCACAAAAAAAAAACACACACACACACACAGTCGTGTTTTAAATATACTACTGGGGACTTGGGGTGTTTCCTTCCATTGTTCCCTTTGTTTGTACTTTAACTTTTCTCAACATGCCCCCATAGGGGTTTGTACTATGACTTCTACCGAGGACTTGGGCTTAGGTCCTCAGTGTATTGTTATTACTAAACCCCCATTGTCCCAACTCCTCAGTCGTAATGGATACCCTGTCACAAGTGTGTAAGACACCTTCAATCGGGATACTCCTATTGTCCTCTTATTGTCATACCTCCACTTTTTGGCGAGGACCCTCATTGGTTTTTTGTACACGGTTTTCCAAACGGGGACCTTTCTCAACCGGGGGACCTTATTGTTAAGGTCCCCGATTGATTGAAAAAAGTTAGTCGTATTTTCCCAATACTTCCGGGAGGACAAAGCTTTGGTTTTCCTATTGTTTCCTTAATATAACCCAACCCCATAGACTAAGGAAGTATTTTTACTTCCAAGGACCGATTCAACTAAAAGACTGACTCGCGAGGACTGAAAGGTCCTTTGTATATTCCTTTCTCCTCTTGTCCTCGGACGTATATACAGACCTGTACACAGGTGTGTAAACGCCTGCAAATCGGGGGACCTCCCTATTGTCCTATTGTTCATACTTTATTTGTTTGGCACGGGCCCTCGTTGGTTTTGTACAACGATTTTTCAAACGGAGACCTTTCTCAATCGAGGGACCCTATCGTCCCCTCCATTGTTAAAGGTCTCCTATTGAATGCAAAAAAAAAACTCACAAAACCAAAAAAGGAAAACCCAACTTTCCGGAGTTTTGAGTCGACAGTTTTCTGACTTTTCTAATTTTCCGACAGTTTCATGAAGGGCAATAGAAGTTTGTTTGCTTGTCGGCCTCTTTAGCTTTAACACGACCTTTGTAAGTTGTGGAAACTAGATCTTTGTAGGCCTATAGCAAAAAAGAAGAGAGCGGAGGAGCAACTGTCAAGTGTCCCATGCATTTTACTGTCAACTTCTATTTTTGCTTTTTTAAGCTGTAAGACTACAATGTGGCTACGTGTCAGTAAACAATTCAACATCGTCTCTGAAAATCGAATCTGCATTACAGCCTCCAAATTTGTCCCCAAACAAGACAAGGCATGCAAAACATTGGAGTACGTTACCGTACCGTACGGTAGCTACTAATTAAAAAATTACGACAGGTTAAAATATTTTGTTCGGCACAAACATACATTCAGCAACAACTTATACAGAACATGGACGGACACCAATGATTAAGTCGATTCCTGCTCTTGCGAAGGCAAAATTAACAGAAGATTGAAACATTTTAAGTTGGTAAAATATTAGTTGATACATATTCCCCGCCCCTCTCATGCATCAAAAGATAATATACAAGTCTGACTTTGGCCGGTATTCTTGCTTGTATTTTAACAACGAGTTTCTAACACTCTGAGGAATCACCAATTTACACGTCATATTCTCATCGCTGAAATCATACAACATAAATGTGGAGTTTCTCGTTTTAGTAATGCAGTATTTCAACAAAAATATTGTCCAGCGTACAAATTTTGCCGTAACATTTCGTATCAGCATCACCCGGTGTATTTCGGTTAATAATTTCATCAATTTGACTTAAAAGAAAAAACGCCAAACGCGGGGGTTTATGTCAAAACAATTATTGAATAAATGTTAAAATATTTAAATAGGCCTATCCTTGGTAAGCTTTATTTCAAATCAAACACTCGTGTATAGTTCTACCTCGTGCATAAAACAAACACAGAACCTGATTTGGAATCCACTCCGACGTACACAGCGAGATTCGTCCCATGAACATGAGTACAAAAAGTACGGTATCGTTGCGATATGCCTACCACCTCGGGCCAGGCAGGTGCAGGCTGGCTTGGTTTGAAATTACGCTCTATACTCAAGTTCCCTGCATTGGTTAAAAAATGGACAAGTAATAATCGTCCAAGCACGGCCACTGGTATTAGTCCACTTCCTGTTTCTACGGCCTGGAAGGCTTTGTCTATGATATTAATGTTTGTGCATGACTTTATTTTTTTTATTGACATCACTTAAATGCAAGCTAAAGCTACCAATACACCCTTACGGGGTTTCTGGGGCCCAGATATAAATAGGGGATAATTCTTCACAGATTCCAGAGAGATATCCCCAATTTTCAGACCTATTGACCCCTAGGCGGGGTAACTCCTTCCGTCGGTGAGACCAACTCACCGCCCTTATTGAACATTCGTAACAGACCAGTTGTTAACTTAAAAGTCAGTAAACACGTTTACCTTTCAGTTACTTTCTAGTGGCATGTCTAATCGTCAGCCAAGGATGTTTCAACTGGTTTTTCTACTGAAACGAAGCCACAATGTGCTCTTGTTTCAAAAAAGGTTAAAATCAAAAGTAACGGAGTGTCAGAAAATGCACGTGTTGTTATTAAATCGAGATGTACGATACATAAATACAAAAAATAATAATAACTTTCAAATGCCATCAATTTTAAGCTGTAAATATGTACGGAAGGCTTGGACCGATTTGGCCCTACACGAGAGAAGGTGCAGAAATGAGATTTGATGATCATCTTATTCGGAATAAACCATCACTTTGATTAAAGTGACATTATCTGGATGCGAATTTAAACAGATTTTGCAATTATGATTCATAGGGGCCTAATATTTTTCTGAAGGGGGGACGTTATTTAAAATTTATGTGTCAAAACTTTAAAAACGACCAGTCAAAACAAATGAATTTATAGGATGGACTTGCACGTGAAAAAGTAGCCCTGTATAAACCTCCAGAGAGAGCAGAAGCCACAAGATACCGGTCCGGTCCACTTGTCGAGAGATTTAAGAACGGGGAACCCCCGTGTAATTTTTGCCCGCACTGAATAACCCCTTGCAGGTGTGGACTCGCTACCGAACAAAGAAAGGACTGACTGTACCGCCCTCGCGTGCGGGCACGCGCCGCTAGCTATATGCGTGGCGGTTTGTCGCCTCGAACAATACCAGCCCGCTTGATTACACGATAGAGTTGTGATAATACAAACACCATTAACTACACATAATAATAACTCTATTTAATTAGCTCGCAGCTTTTTGGGATATCGGCTGGTGATGTGGCAACAAAAAAACTGGTGTCAATTTTTGGATTAGATTATTGGTTTTTGATTGTTGACTGCATGGAGTATAGATAAAGATATTTTTTAAGCATTTGAAATTTCATGTAAGCCACAACATTCTGATTAAGATAAATGCAATTTTGGACAAATGTACACGGATTTTTGTTTTTTTATTAATTACAATTACTGTAAGAATGTATTTATGAAAGTTATGTTCAACCTGTCTCCAGCATATATACCTGCTGAAATTGCATGGCAAATTCGGAACAAAATAAGTCACCAAAAATAAGTGTGACATGTATGCGCCTAATACTAACATTTGGAAAATGTATTACAGTAGCTAAACCAGTTCAAATAATGTATTGTAAAAAATCCACTTCGTTACTGAGTGAAAGGTGACTTTTAACCCCAAACAAAACCAAAAAAACTCATAAATTACAGTCATAAGTCAACGACAAGGGATTATTGGTGAAACGCTTGTCATGCCACTTAATGTTGCCTGAAAACAACCGAGACAATAATTGTTAATCAAAACGTCTATCAAAAACTCTTATTCCAGTCAGGACGGTTCGCAAACGCTCACTATATGACTTTTAGCCTACGGTAATTAAAAAATGAAGGCATGTAACCATCTCCCCTAAAAAAAATCTCTCGGATAACAGTTTCCTAGCATGTATTTTCAATTGCAATTGGGTATCGGCAAAATCGGCATTCAATAATACGAATTTCAAATATTGTGGCGGATGTTTCCTTTGTTTACCACTAGTAATTTGGCCATGTCGCCAATATTTCGGCAACCTGGATACTCCCTTGGTTCGTTTTGGGGGGAAAAATGGCGACAAAGTGGGTGAATATTTGTGCAAAACGGACGCGGTAGCCCATGCGACATAGCAAACAAGAAGGCAACACGAACCAATCAACAGAGATTGGCTAAGGACCCCAGTGCACTGCAGGGAGTATTATAGATCCTGCCAAACCGGAAACCCCGCCATCAGGGAATTATGGGCGTTCGGGCTCTGACCTCTGGCGACCCCCGGCACCGGAAAGTCGCACTGGGCTCCGACTACATTTTTGGAGTAAACAACGTGCCGCGAGCTCGATCGTCAACTTAATAAGGTAATCGTTGACTTTCGATTAGCGGCAATATGTCCACTTATTGTGATTTTGTCCTTTAGACAACAAAAATCTCCGTTGTGCGTTTGACCTACATTTTAGGGCTCCATGCACACCCTCGCAACGAAGGACCAAATTTAGATGAGTTGGCAACTTATTTTCCAATCACAATGAGACACTGTGGTTTAAGTATCATATGAACCCCAGAAAATGTTTTGAAAGTAGTACATGGCTGTGATATACAGCCCCGCCCAATTCAAGCAGCCCAAGCAGAATATAGATACATGTACATAACAGGACACACCGAATCCTCCTAATATAACATTCAGACGGACAGGGACATGCGTGGTTTGTCAGTCCTTAAACAGCCCCCACCCCCACCCCCACACCCCCCACGACGATACAGAAATTTATTGCGAGAACACCTCTCGCAATTGTAGATATAATTTGCAATCAGGGTATAGTTTTGCCAGCTGAAGGCCAATCTCAATTTTTTTTTTTTATCCTGAGTGGGAATTGGTTAATATTTGGAGACAAAGGTCCATGTGAACCCGCCCCCTACACACACACTGATCTGATGGGTTTACAGTTTATACGAGGCTTTCTCATTCTACGTCTGATGCCTTCTTTTGTTTATGCTTACCGTTTAATCAATTCTCTCATTGGTTTTGTGCTCTATTTGAGGTCAGCTTGCCAATCGGGGATCTTTTATCCTCTGATGTATTATTTTTGTTTCTAGGTCCTCGGTATACTCTACAAACACACACACACACACACACAACACCTTCAATCGGGGACCTCCTATTGTCCTCCTATTGTTTCATACTTTTGGGCAAGGACCCTCATTGGCTTTGTACACGGTTTTTCAAACGGGAACTTTTTCACCCGGGGACCCCATTGTACCTCTATTGAATGCAAATACAAACCCACACACCCTACCATCAGGTGCGGTTTGGTGTAGGATAGGGAGGGACTAAGGGCTTTAGCCCCGCCTCTCCATTCAAGTGATACACTTTTTAAGAAAATCTCGAAATCTCCAAATATTCAAGATTTTCAAAAAAACCAGAACTTTTAAAATTTAACAACAACCCCCAACAAACAAAACGTAATTTCTGAAACTTCAATATCCCCATCGTTAACAGCAAAATACGCAGCATATAAGACGAAGTATTTAATATTATTTTGATGAACTAGTATAGTACCGGTATGTACTCCAGCCCTATCGGCACGCCCCTCCTCACAGCGGCCTTTCAGCTTAATACTACACACATACCCCCGCAAGTCTGCAATCATAAGATGACACCTTGTGAATATGATGACTTAGTATCGAAACTATGAAGGACAAATTTGGGGCTAGACAACTTGTGACAAATAATACTGCCTGGACAGAACCACACGATTAAAACATTTTACCTGCAGAAATCGGCAAATTCGTTATGTTTTTCCCACACTCTCGGACTCCGGGCGAATGACCCCGTTATGACTAAGAAGCTAGCGTGGGGCTGCGCGCTCACCTTCCACCCTCGTTGAGTCGCTCTGGGTATTGGCCATCCCCTAATTTTGTTTTTGCCAAGTTAAGTGTGACGAATTGTTTAGGATTATTCCGGGGTTTTACAACATTTGGCAACAGGTAAACACTCATTGCTGCTTCCCGAAGACAAAAATCACAACAACGGGATTCACCCTTTCTATTTTGGGACGCGTTAGTCCATTCCGCCGACCTCCCTGGCTTTGTATTCAGTCAGCCAATGGGACGCGAGTATGGGAAAACTTTGGGTATGATTCTTCATCTGTTGCCTGCTGTCCATATACAGGTGCGTGCGTCATGAAAATGCATTTTGGTCTTTCATACTCGAAAAAGTGTGTATTTGATGAGCGTTGCAGAAACCAAAACACATATTTTAGGGCTCTGCAACCCCCTATTTATTTCATTTTGTACAACTGAACTCGTTTTATAGAGACTTCCACATGATATTGCTAAAATTTAAAAATGATGGCGTATTGATAAATAAGATACAATAGAACTAGAAATCAGACGTTTCGGTCAGTATGCCCTGGTTGTCATCAGGGATACTTTTTTTGGTAATGATATGTAAATGTCCTTCGGGTGCGACTGACGTGGATGATCTGATCAGATCAATTCAATTCAATTCAAATTCAATTCAATTCAATTCAATTCAATTCAATTCAATTCAATTCAATTCAATTCAATCAATTCAATTCAATTCAATTCAATTCAATTCAATTCAATCAATTCAATTCAATAATTCAATTCATTTCAATTCAATTCAATTCAAATCAATACAATTCAATTCAATTCAATTGACACTTTATTACCCAAAATAAATATGCAAGGAGAAGAAATTATGGACTATTCATATTATAAGCCGAAGCTTGTAAAGAACCGTGTGCTACCAAATTCAACGAACGGGAAAAAGAGAAACATGACAAAACATTTAAAGACCTGGAAAACAAGATGTGGTTGTCATACATACAGACAGATGGTGAGGTCTTTCAGTCGTATGTGCGATTACTGTTTCGGTCTCTTTTTTTTTAGAGGTGTTTGCTTTAATATTTACTTATCAAGGCGTGTCCTTCGAGGAAAAAAGCTGTGCTGAACTAAAACAAAACAACCAAAAGGATTTTAAAATCCTGTATCGTGGAAAATTCTAACTAAAATCGTAAATGAAGTGCAGCCACAAAATCCTTTTGGCAAAAAGTGTCACATGATCTCTACAAACAATCAATCACAGATGTGACTGTATATTTGCCTGAAACAGCTGAAATGGTAATCAGAAGACAGGAACCTGGTTGTCAAGTTAGACAAAAAAAAACCAACATTGTCCTTGGTCGTTTACTGCTGCCACACGTTTTTCCCAGGTCCGTCAAATGATCATTTGAATGACACATCACTGTGATTCATCTATTAGCGGGATCTTGATAAGGTCACCAATTCATGAATCCTAACGACAAGGGGTGTCCTGACCACAAGAATTTTCAGATTGACAACATTTAACCAAAACGGTGACATCTATTTGCCCCAAAACGTGCTGTCATTTTGATTGGCTGGTGGTCAGTTTAAAAGACGCTTTTTGAATAGTGAGGATAACGTGAGACCAATTGAATTGTCCGCAGGAGCGGTTTGAAATAGGGAAATATGTTTGGTGGTGTGGGTGGGTAGAAAAGATCCACTTGGATTGGCCAGTGGAGTTCCAAAGGTTCCTCCTGATTGGTCAATTAAGTTGTGTCAAAGATGACACTCTGATGTTGTCAATTATGTTTCAATGTATAGCCTCTTGATTGGCCAGTTCGGGATTGCTCAATGAAATTTCAGAAGATACTCCTCATCTTAGACTAATCAATCACAGATTCTTTTTTTGATTGGTCAGCGACGTTTCAAATGTTCTTTGGTCGATGAAGTTTTAAAGAGCGCTCCTTTTGGTCAATGAGTTTCCAAAGAAGTGCATCTCTGATGATGGGCCAATGACTCCCAAAGAGATTCCAGCTCATTATTAATCAATGAAGCGTCAAAGATTCTTCCCTGATGGTCATCGATATTTTCCGAGGTTCTTCGGCAGTGGCGTATCCAGCTTGTTGTGCCAGGGAGGGGCAAACACGTCTGAACCTGTCTTTAAAAAGTCTTAAAAACATATTCTTTTTTGTTTATTGTGACGTCCTCATAATGCCGCCAGGGGGAAAGTTGCCCCCGCTGGATACACCCACACTGTTCTTGAAGTTTAAGAGATTCTTTGGTTTGTCATTAATAAAGTCCAAAGAACTCCGTAATCGTTTAATTGAAGACGTTTTAAGAGTTTCTGATTAAAGGTAATATACAATCATTTGCAAACAATATTAAAAAAAAAACTACCGAATTATTATGAAATATCTACTTGACTGTAACTAAATAATAGTCTCAAGCATCCTGTGAAATCATGTGGGGCACCGTGGTGTGCTGTCCTTTTCATGAAAGTTGAGAGTTTCGCACGATTTCCAGCGATTGTGGGCCGACAATCGTTAGAAATAGGTCTAGTTCCCGACCTGATAATTTCCCGACCTGATTAACGTATAAATTGGATCTGTTTTTGTCTGAGGAAGGTTCAGGGAACCAGACTACAAGACAGCATTTTTTTCTCTGTTTACTCCTGTTTTCCCAGCATGGCACACAAAACATTAAACTGTGTTAACGTACCGGTATCTATATGCCTACTTGCTCTAAAATACTAAACCCCCAAATCATTCATTTCTGAAAATTACAGCAAAAAGCAAATGTTGTATAAGCACTCATATTTCAAAGCTTTTAACGATTGGTCAATGAAATTACAGTTACACATTTTCACATATTTTACACATAAAAAAGGTAGACTCGAAAATTAAGAATTTGGGAATCAGAAAGGACAATTGATTTTCACAATGCCAAAAGATATTGACAGCCATAATTCTTTTTTAACGAAAGTTCAAATTGTATCATTCTATAGCCAGGAGTTAGAAAAGTATACCGAACTATACTGGTGACAATTCTTTAGAATAAGCCATGTTAAGTTTCCAATGCCATTGTTGACTAAACATGAATACAAATCTCTCGAAATCAAGAAGATTTTAAACTGACCAAAATATTTGCGTTGTTTTGGTTATCCTAATAAAGAAATCTATTCATTACCCTATCACAACTTTAGCGTTTGAAGGTGCAATTAACTAATCACTTTGATAGGAAAAAACCGAATCGATGCCAGTAGGAAAATGAAGACAAACTAACCCAGTTGCTGTTTGTTAAATAATTCGGGTAATGTCTTTTTAATGAACCATGATGGCATGACATGACAACGTCATTAAATGAAACGAGGTTAGTCTCCAGACGAGATTTTCTGTCCCACGCAAAATGTCGATGGCGTCCTTGGAGAATCATTTGGCTTTATACCCGTCATTACCTCCAGAGTAATTCACATGTAAAATGACAGCTTTTTATAACTTCCAATTTGTTCTCAACTCCATCAGATCCCCTCAGTTAGTGTTTTCCCCACCTTTTCATCCAATGATTCTCAAATACTCGGTGGTTGTTTTTTCCCACGGATATAATATGCGGTGGCTTGGGATTGATGGGGAACTTGCCAACCTTTTGTCTATCAGACGAGGACGCGTTCTCCCGTATTAATTGCTGTGAGAACGTAGAGGGGAAAAACGCGCCAAAACACAACGAAAAGATCGTCTGCTGTCTGGACTTATAATAAGGACTTCCGTCATTTCAATGCGATTTTGAAATGTTTGTCAACAAATGATCTGAAAAGTTGGGCAAACTTCCAGCTCGGCTTTCCGGTCGTATGCAAATATACATACACGTATACGGCTTCCATTGTCAACGGACCTTGATACTTTGAGCTTTAATGATTTGCGTCCCTACAGGAAACGATAAAAAGAATTCAGTCCCAATCAAACACGGGGAAGGGACTTAAATATCGCCTGCCGTGTACCAAAGCATGAATGCGTCACTCACTTCAGTCGGATTTGCAACGTTTGATCAGCAAAATTGACAACAATCAGTAGAAAGAAAAGCTTGAAAAAAAACCTTGATTTACGGCAAGAGGTTTGCGCAGGTGTCATAGAAATATCCGACCCCTTTTTACGGCTATTTATTGGTTTAACCCTCTCACGTGACCGGCCACATTCCCAATAATCGATTCATCGTCCACTTATAGGCATGTGCCAATCCTTGCAGTATTTCATGGTGACAAAAATTTCTACGCTACACCCACCGTGGCGGGTGTGTATGCGCACTGCTCAATCATCAGAAGGTTTTCTTGACCAGGAATGAATATTCGATTGAATTAAAAGATATAAAAACAGACAGCATCACTTCCAATTTTAGATCTCAAAATACAAAAATTGCAAACGTGCCTCCTTACTGATCGCTTCTCTATGACCAACTATTCGAGCGCTGGTTTTTAAAAAAAATTTTTAATGCAAACCGGCCAATCACAAACTAGAGGTGTGGGCTACAGAGGAAAGTGTGAAGAACCAATCCCCTTACACTGAAACAAGACACATAATCTGATCTCTTCACAGTATGAAAAGGCCTTAGGGTCGTGATGGGTAGCTGCAAGCATTAATAATGCCTCTACCCCATATATGGCGTAGAAGTGGCTATAGCCAGGACCTGGCTCGAACCCACAACTTGCAGAATTACCCACGACCATGAATTCAATGCTCCAACCACCGGACCACGGGTACTTCCGATTAGATTTTTCACGGATTTACTTTACAATTGATAAAACAAACCAACTCGTGACGCTTACAAACAGAAAAGACACATTATCTGTTCTTAGTGAAATGAAAATCAAATAAACTCAATCACACGTGTGGTTGTGAATTTACGGAACTATTATCCTTTGATGTCTAGACCTACATAAAACACGTCCATGATCCGAACCTACATGAGGGGATATTGTAGAACTGAGGTGCACCTCAAGTTCTACAAATTATCCCCTATTTTATACGATGGTTTTTGCAAAAAGGGACTTTTGCTTAAATTTCGAATTATTAAAACTGCCGTTTTTCACACTCACATCTGTAACGCAAAGGCACGCGTTGGTTTTACATGCACGTCTTATTTGGGCAAAATAATGGCTAGATGCTCAAACCAATCGCTTTTTAGCCAATATTTCTATAATATTTGCTGAAAAAATAGCCACCTATGTGCATATCTTTATAAAGAATTAAAGGCTCCGTGGCTTCAGGCATTTCTTTTTTAATCCAAATAACAGCATTTTTTGAGCTCAAAATTTGATATTTTCCCTGTGGAATGTTGACACACTGTATACTTGTCGGCTCGTTTCCCACCGTTGTGTTTACAGCTGAATCACCGGTGTTTCTTTGGAGTAGCTGGTGCCCTGCGTTACCCCTATACTGCGGATTGGGATTACCGGACTCAGCCTGTTGTCTGATCAGATGATGACCCAACATGCCCTGTATGAGTGAGTCATTCGTCCAGGGGTCACGGTAAGGTCTACCCAATTCACCGCGTGGGCGTCCCACCAACAAACTCTGATCTCTTTTGTGTACATTCCGTATTCGTCCATGTAGGCCTATTTACTTTTGTAATCTCAAGTTCATACCAACAACAGAAAAACACGTGGCACGTTTTCCTTCCACTTTTCGTCAACTTTCATTTGTCAGGTTGATTGAATCATAAAAATCGAGTATTTACGGTAGAATATAGTCCCAGACAAAAGAACGATGCCTTTACAAAAAGTTTCTGGAAGTTGGTAGTCATTTAAGTGTAAGGGGGGGCCTAGTAGGTGTTCCTACCTCCATGGTTTTTGACGAGAAAGAAGGAGGAAAACATGTTTCATCGCGATGTTTACATTCCATCAACAGTTAGTTGATATCTCGGGTATCTGAATCTCAGGAATCGACGATCAAGTCTCACGAATATATCAATCATGAAGTCACGCGATACAAAACGGCGGACAATTTGTAAAAAATATAGGTCCCAAAAGTGGTCCACAGTTTGATTTTATTTTTTTCAAATAGGAAGGAGTAGGCACTTTCCCCTCCAAAATTGAAGTGCCAGCAAGGCATTTCCAAATGGCCGCCCTTTGTAAAGATAGCAACCGCTGTCAAATCTGCCTTCGTCAGCATATTTCAATTGAAAAATGTTACAAGGAAAAACCGACGGCCACTAAAAAGGAAGCCTTGCTGCCGCGTAATTTTTACCTGGCCTACGTGTATTTCTATCTTTACGTTTATGCTAAAAAATGCAAGTGCGGTTAGCACGTTCAACTTCCACTCCATTTCTCCCAAATTTGTAAAGAAAAATAGTTAGTTTATGGTTGCTCTATATTTTTAACCAAATTATTAAACAAATTTTATTTGCTTTACTCACTGACTTACTTTGTATTTATCTGCTGTTTTTGTTTTGTTTTTGTTTTGTGTTTTAGTTGTTGTTGTTGGGTTTTTTTGGGGGGTGGGGGGTTCTTGCTCATAAAAATGTGCTGGTGTTTGAAAATAGCCCGCCCTCGTCATACCATTCTGTAATTCAATTTCCCAATGACCCCGAGGGGACAAACACCGACAACGATTCACACGTTCTCTCGGGGACCCCGTACCTAATTATTGAGGTCTCGGGGAATGTCCTCCCTTGATGCCCCCCCCCCCCCCCCCCCCCCCCTTGGGGAGTAATCTTACCCGGTGTCGCCAGTCCATGACGACTTGGTTTCTTGGAATGTGAGCTGCGCCGAGAAGGGAACAACTTCGGGTTTTCCAGATCGCCAGGTGTTTACATCCCAGCATTGTTGCTATATCTCTTGATATATCGGCCTTGTTGGTACATTTGGCGGGAAACTTTGTTTTGAGGATCATTTTTCCACCATTGACGGGCAGTTGAGTTTTTGTATGAATAATCTTGAGTTCAGTCTGACGTGGTGTGGACTTACTGGAGGTCCTATGTGAAATCTCCATAGAGATATACTAAAGACAGAAAAAAATGAACTGCTTGACAAAACGGGTTACCGGCAAATGTCGTTGTGATTTATAATCGCTTATGACTGGTCCTCAGCTGATGTTTGCTGAGCACATATACATTTGTCCGAGCGATAGTCTCGTCCCTGTTGATGAAACTGGGTCCGGTGAATGAAACCATCGTTAGCCTCCTAATGTTCACATTCAATTTTGAGGTGATACAATGACGCACAATATCATCGTCAAAGCACCATTTCTGTATTAAATTCCACCTCCAACATTTGAGCTTTACAATTTATTACTAAGATCTACCTCAAATTTCCTTGACATCGTTCCCACAAAACAAAATCACCTCAAAGTCAAATGATTCTACTTTTCCCCAAGTCGCAATGAAGTTTTACGTTCTTCCCGCTCAACCAAACCGCCCGCTCCATTGGGGGATCCCAACTTAATACCGTCAATTAAGACAGGTGGTTGTTCTAATTGGTCATAAATCCTAATTAGTCCCAGGGTTAACAAGTTTGGCAGCGACTGTTTCATCTGTGCGACTGTTCACACGCAAAGTGTCCGGCCAGATTTACGAGAATGACTGCTTGACGAAACGGATGATAAACACCTAATTTGAGACAATTACCATTTTACGAAACGTATTATAGTGTTAGATTTAGGTCTGCGCGCGTGTGTTCGGCCCTGTCTTTATGGCGTAAATTTTATTACAGACAGGTTATTTGTTGCGTTGATAACGGGGTAAAAGAATTTCACAAATTCATCGGTCACCACAGTAGGATCTGAATAAATCCATGTACATGTACATTGTACAGGTACATGTACAGGGACATACCAGTCAAACTCTTGTTTCATGTACAGACCTCAAGCGCGGATCCAGGGAGAGTGGGGGGGGGGGGGGGGTCGGAACCCCCCCCACCCCCCCCCCCCCCCCCCCTGCTCGTTGCAATTTGTTTGCTTGTAGGGGCCTTCGCTAAAAGTTGCAAAACAGAACCCCACATGTCTTAATTTGCTGTGGGTAAGACAAAACAAAGAGGTTACAATGGCGCCCACAATGGTGAGAAGGTGGCGTCCGCCCCCCCCCCCCCCCCCCGCCCCCCCCCCCCCTGTTAAAAAACATTTCGAGCAAGAACAACCCCCCCCCCCCCCGCAAAAATCCTGGATCCGCCCCTGGTCCTTTTTCACGTGTCGTCCGCATACAGTACTAATTTGATGCGAATGGAGTACTTATAAAGTAAACCAGTCACGCGTGCCGTGTGCGTGCACTTTGAGGCCTATAGCTTCCTATACGTTCATGTACGATGATCGCTTCAAGGCGGTCCACGTGTAGTGATTTTGTTTACCTTTCATGCGGGCCTAAAGGTCTAGACGAGCGATTAAGGTTGGTCAAGTTTAAAAACCACGATTTTAGTCTCGCAATTGATTATTTGTACGTTCAATGTGTGTTCTTTTTTGTTGAGCTATATAGATAATAACGGGTAAAATTACTATTTCCTGTTACATATTCAATTTTACTTTACTTAAATCAAAATATACAGCATATCATAATCTGAAATCTGCATTGGTAAATGTGAAGCACATTATAAAATGTCAAGAAACTCGTCTCCGTCTTTTCACAAGTGTATACATGTACATAATATGAACATACATGTGTATTACAGGTAGCCTACCAGACACGTTTATTGTAGAAATTAACAACAGAAATTGTGTAGATCGTTATTTAAGAATTATAACGCATGCAGAGTTTTCACAATCAAATCATTTACTGGTTATTTTTCCCAAAGAAATCATTTTCAATCCTTCTCCCCGATGAAAAGAAAAGAATTCTGCCAGTTATAAATTCCCGAAACTTGCACAATGGAAAATTTCAGAAATTACTGGGAAGTCTGCGCACCTTTGCAAGATAAACGAAACAAAAAGGATTGAAAACTTACTATCCCGTCCAAGGAGAGAAAAACCTGAATTATACCGATCTCTTAAAAGCAAGTTTTAAGGCACTGTTCTCAAGACGCCTTAAACTATTAAAATGCCAATGTTATTATACATGGGACATTTCAGAATTTTGAGAAATTAGTATTTTCAAAAGACAAAAATTTTGAACTCGGGTTGAAATCGTTTTACGAATTGTTTTGGTCAGTTAATTCTTTATTAAGTTATTAGCATCATCCTATGTATAACTAGTGCACTGTGGGAATCACTGGCAAATTTCCAACATTTTTCAATATGCAAAAATACTTATCAGCAATATTACTGCATTCAGTGAAATAGTGAGTGGGATAAAATGACAATTAAATATAGTCTAACTTTCTTCGTACCTTAATAATGAAACTTTTATCGGGGAGTCACCACAGCGTCCTTATAATTATTGTCTCAACCCGATCGCAGCGTTGCACGATCAATTAACTGGAAATTTAAAACAAATTAGGTTTTCCCAGTTATTTTAACACATATATCACACGAATTCCCTACATCGATAACTTTAATTTCGTCCAAAACATCGTCGAGCTCATTTTTAGCATTCCGATTCGTCCTCAATTCGAGAAAATCGTCTCATAGGGCAATCGGTGTTGATTGTTGAATCGTTTTTTGTCATTCACTTTAAAATTCTATTGGTCATCTAAAATTAGACGGTGCATTTTTCAATCTGTTGAAAATGCACACTCTGCTTAAACGTAGTGTACACGATTGGTAATCCTCCAATTTTATTTTACTGATTATTACGAAATACCTTTACTAGATTGTAAGTTAATAGTAGTCTCAATCATCCTGTGAAATAATGGCACCAGGTGTGCTGTCGTTGTCAAGAAAAGTGGAAATTTATATCGTTTCCAAAAACTGCCCTATAGCCTTTAGTCAAGGCGCGCGTGGCTACCCGGACGCTGAGTGGCGGGGGGGGGGGGGGGGGGGGGGGGGGGTTGGAGGGTACGCCTACTAGTGGAAGACGCTCAACAGAATATGTGGATGAGATAACACCAGAGGCGGTCCAACCACTCACAGACCTACCCACCATGGTCAGAGAGGAGATTGAAGGTTGGAAATGGCATAATGAAGTACAGAAGCCAACGTTTGATGTTCGTTGCTATATAAACATCTTGTTATAATTGTAAAAGAATCATAAAAAATAAAGAACATCACCTTTACCTTTGTACCTTTATTTGTAAATAAAACCACAGAAGTAAGGTTTGTACGGTCTATCAAAGAGCGACATAAGGCGTTTGATCTTAATGCCTAATTTTCATGTCATATATACGGTATACCGGTACGTAAAGAACATAACATCTTTTCTTTGGGCCTTTTTTATCAATATTGTGAAAGGTCTATTCCTGATTTTACTGTTAATTATGAAACACAACAAAGAAGATTCATAACTTAACAACTGGTGTAGAAATTATAATTTCACAAATGCGCGCAATTTGTCAAATAAGTCCACAGATTGGGCACATTTTATAATGGTTACATTTCAGATTACCAGAAACACAATTACCAACATAGAAATGAATGACGAAAAATCTTTTTAATTCGAATCAGAATGCTAAAAAGTTGAATTAAACTGCACCTTAAAAGAAATCTATAGTGGTTGCTCTTTGAAATTCAAATTGAGAATTGAGCTCGACGATGTGGGGGACGCAATGAAAATATAGGGAACTGGTGTGATAACAAGTGTTAAAATAACTGGGGAACCTATATTTTGTCAGCAGTACTGTAAATATATGTACCGTAGTACTTTGTACGGCTTCTTTATCTTTCACAAAACTTTTTTTTTGCAGTTATCAGGTTCGGTCCAGTCAGATATGTGCCCGATAGGCTCGGCTCGGCTCGGCTCGGCTCGGCTCGGCTCGGCTCGGCTCGGCTCGGCTCGGCTCGGCTCGGCTCGGCTCGGCTCGGCTCGGCTCGGCTCGGCTCGGCTCGGCTCGGCTCGGCTCGGCTCGGCTCGGCTCGGCTCGGCTCGGCTCGTGTACAAAGCATGCTCCAATACTTGCCGTGTGGCATGCACAACATTTGAATCATCCCTAAAAATAGGCATCTCGTTTTTAAATTGAAGCCGTCACCCAGCCGTGATGGGTTTGGTGTAAGAAAATTCCTGTTTTACAACAACCTACAAAAAATACCACCTTTCCAAGTATTAAACGCTTATGTTTCCATTCATTGTCGTGCATGGGCGAAGCCCTGGCAGAATGGCACCGGTTTATTGCGATCGACCAAACTTCTAAGTCACAGCCAAAAATTCCTAAATATCCCTTCTGTTAAAAATGCCGTTTTTCAATATCATCTTCCGCTTTCAATAGCGAAATTGAAATTGCATCATGTTTTAGGTTTTATACTTCTGTAAATGTTGACGCTCTGGAAAAAAAACTTCACCCTTTTTAAAATTATAGACCGGGCGTAATGTGCACCCGAGTACAATGTATGGAATGCGCATTAATGGTTACATGCGGTTTCAATAACTTTGTGTACTTATTGAGAACCACTTCCCGATTCTTAAGGCTCGGCTGGAATTTCTGTACTAAATTTATGATAAAACAAGCTTACGGTAGCCATTACACATGCTTATTTATTTTTATTCATTTATTTTTTTCTATTTTGCTAAAGTGCGGGCGAAGAGGAAAAGTGGAATTTGTTTTTCTCTCTGTTTTCCCAGCACGCACACAACACTTTAAACAGGTCAGTGGTACAGTATTTGCTAGCACGGTAATTGTTGCAAAAAAGCAAATGTTGTATAGAAGCAATCTTACGCCGCACAAACCAATAATGCATCGTGGGAATCATTGGCAAATTTTCAACATTTTTCCAAATACTACTGCATTTAGTGAGATAGTGAGTGGGATATAAATGACTGAATTAAATATTGTCTAGCTTCCTCCGTGCTATAACTTTTTATCGGGGAGTTCACAAAGACAATTTGTTGGAACGTCTTAGTGTCAAGCACAGACTATAAGTTGTATAACCACGGCGCCCTCAGAGCTGTTTTTACCAAATCGTCACGTGCACGAACGACTAACTGGAAATTGAGGTCAAATTAAAATACCTTGGAAAACCTATATTTTGGTCAGCAATTTGCAGTATACTGTCAATATGTCGTACTTTGCACGGCTTCTTTATCTTTCACAAAACATCTTTATTGCAGTTATCAGGTTCGGTCATCAGAATGTGCCCGGAAGTCCCGTTTATTCTCGCAAAATCTCCCTGCTTGTTTGTGAGTGTGTGTGTTGTGTTTAGTTTGTTTATTGTTTTTTTGGTTTGGAGGTTATAAGGTCAGGTACAATGCATGCTCCAATACTTGCCGTGTGTGGCATGCACAACATTTGAATCATCCCTGAAAACAGGCATCTCGTTTTTTTAAATTGAAGCCGTCACGTGATGGGTTTGGGGTAAGGAAAATCCCATGACGTGGCTGGGGTTTGGCATCAACCTTCAGAAAATACAACCATTCCAAGTATTTGAGATAAATATCAGTATGTTTTTGTTTATTTGAAATGTTTCAGTTTCTATTTCTTGCTAAGGGCGGAACCCTGGTAAAATGGCACCGATTTACTGTGATCGACCAAACTAAGGCTTTGACCCGTTTCTTGAGTGTGGTTCATCCATGACTGGACAGCTTCACAACAAATGGCACGTGTTCGTGAACCACACATATAACTGTCGTGGTTCGCAAAGAGGTTAACCGACCTTGCTGAATTCATGGTGAATGATCTAGCGCCAACTTTTCACCCAAATCACTGATGCATGCAACAAAGATTGAAACTTCTGCATTCCAATGAAAACTTTTTAAAGAAAGCTATTGTCGCACTTGTGTAACATGTTTCGGTCACGTTTACAACCTACCCCGGTATAATCTTTCAAAAAAAGTTAATGCCCCCACAAATAATAATAAAATTAACAAAAATTATATCCGGTTTTCAAGATTTTTTACATTAAAGAAAATAACATGAGAGACGGTAATTTTTTGTAAGCATTTAGCGGTAAATGCCTTTGTTACCCCTGGGCATGCATGGGTAAACCTTTTGTCTTTACATTGTTGCAGAATAATGACAAAAACATCGATGTGTGTGCTAGTCGTAACGCGTTAGGTCTATATACAGGCCCCTCCTCCCAAAACTAAACTGCTCTAATACCCCACCATGAAAATTCCACCTCCTCCCCGCCCCATTTTTGGTTGTGTATTAAACCTGTTGATTTTACAAGGCTTGTAGTTGTACATGTAATAGCAACCTAACTACATCCTACCCGAATATCCCACGAAGTGACGTCCGAGCTCAACATCCCACGCGTCTGGCCGATGTCTCCCAAGATGTCTCAGACCTCTCCTTGGAGTTGTAACGATGACTCGTCTGGACCAAACAGGTCCATTAATATAATGGCTGCCAAGGAGGATCAGCTGTAGACGAGGATTAGTACAGCTGCGGGCATCACGGGGCGAGCTTGGGGAGCACGGTGGGAAGATCAAGGGGTGACCGGGGTCTTCGCTCACGCTACGCTTTGGATGAGTCACCGTGTTATACCACGTATTCTAATGTCCAAGATCTTGGTGTTTTCCCACCAGGTGGACATTGGCAAGGAACGTGTAGTTGGGTTTAGGTTTGGACTTGCGTACGCGACATCGAGTGGTCTGAAACCTATCTCCCGGTTAAGTTTTAAATTGTTATGTCAAGTTGCCAGTGGCAAGACTTTGAAAGGTTTATATGAACTATTAGTAGCGTTTCATTCAACGTTCATGAAGTTAAGGCTAAAAGGATATATCAACACGTTCATATTTAACTGTTGATTTTCATTGTTGCCTTTTTAAAGATATAAGATCAAAATGTGGCTACTTTTCCGTAAAAATGAAAAATATTGGCTAAAAATCGATATCAGGCAATGTAGCCTCAAATTTGGCCCCAAAAAGGACATGCGAGCAAAACCACGAGTAACCTAACAACAGAAAAGTATTTTTGAAAAAACGACAGTTAAATGTAAACGTGTTTATTGTACTCCATGTCAAATATTATTTCTTCCATGGGCGGCGATCCGGGGGGACGGGGGGGGGGGGGACATGTCCCCCCCCCCCCCCATATTCTTTGGGAGGGGACGACTTATTTTTGCAGATGGCATGCGCTGACTAATTTTCCGGCTTCCATTCTTCTTGATATGTGTTTCAAAAACATTGAAGTTTAATTCGTATATACTCGGATGACACTCTATTCTCTGGCTTATATTGTTTAAATACGATGTGTTAATCAAAAATCAGTCTCAGATAGCACCCTCATTGTCAATTACACTAGCCGTCATAAATAAATATTGTCAAACTCATTGCTTCCAGTCGTCCAAAACACCAAAACGATGAATTTGTCATAATGACGTCGCAGAAACTTTATAGTATAAAGTTTCTGTGACGTCATTATGATAAATTCGTCGTTTTGGTGTCTGGAAGTTTATACCGGTGTCATATAAATATCCGACTCCCAGGAAATGTGGGCTTCTCTTCCCTATTATTGGTTAAACTATCGCACGTGACGTGACCGGCAACTCTCCCAACTATCGATATTATCGATCACTATAACCGTATTTCATGGCGACCAAATTTCAAGCTACACCGGAACGAAATGTCGTATAGTGCATGATGTCTTGGATTAGTCACAGTTCGTTTTAATGATGTCACCAGCCGGATGGAAATTGAATTCTACTTCCGGATAGTGTAAGTCCAGTGTAAGCATTGCCTAGGCAACAACATCATTATTATTTTGATTTCTTTCCACTTCGTTCACTTCTAACCCGTTTTCATCAATCATTTTCCATCATAAAGTTCCGCATGGTTTTGCATGAGTGTCTTACTTCGGGCCGAATTATATAGGGTTGTATTGCAGGTAATCGATTTTCAACCAAGATTGTTGATATTCACTGAAACAAAACCCATTGTGTTCCTATATATCTTTAAAAAGGGTAAAACTGAAAATTGACAGTTACAAAATTTAACTTTGATTTGTGGGAAAAGTTTACCTTTAAATCGATTACCATCGAAAAAGATGTATGTGAACTGATTTGAGAATATTTTGAGAAAAAATGGCGGCTTAGATCTGACCCCGCCCGGAAATAAGACAATATCTGCATTATATTATCCGGCACAAGTTTGCACGTATGCAAGTTATTGAAAAAGGGTACCCCCCCCCCCCCCACCCCACCCAAGTTGTCTGCCACCAACTTGCATCAACTACACGTTCCTTGCCAATTTCTCAAGTTGGTAAACTTTGATGGATCGGGGAACCACTTACACTGTGCATGCAGCAGGCATGCTGAGCAGCAGCCTGCTTGGCTAAAGTAGCCGCCATCTGATTGGATGTGACAGGTATCGGATAACACTGACATACCAATCGGATTACGTGTACAGAAATGCCGTAATCGCGACGAGAAACAAAAACAAGTCGAGGAAGAACACAAGTTGTACAGGGTGCAGACTATACAAAAAGGCCCACGGAAGCCTATAATAAATGCCCAAAATTAAAACATTAAAATAGAAATTCTAAGTTCCTTTGTTTGACACAAACTGAGACATGGAAAACGCGTTTTCTGCTTTTATTTCACTTTCAATTTTCCACAGGTGACCATGCACTGACATGTTCAAATATTCACCTCTGAACGAACCATCTAAAACATGTTATTTTCAGAGCACCAGAGTGGCCACTCACACAGAGAAATCGTCGGTCGAAAATTCAAAGTATTCCATGATGAAGAGCCCATATACTATCAGGCAATACTTGCTTTCCACAGTCCAACATATTTCCATCACTTGTATAAAGGCCTCCAATCACAATGGAGAGACGCTGGTATACATTTTATAATAACCAGCTGAGTTGACGGATTACTATCATAGATACATTCACCCTGAAACTTCTACACAAAATATGGTTTGCAATTGAAGGATAAATGGCCTTGGAAATGTTTGGCTTATTTACAGTTCAGTCAGAAGCGGTGAACATCCCGTGCCGGCCAGCTTTTGCACTATGTTTTTTTCCAAACATGTTCCCTAATGGTATTTGCCTATTTTGTTGCAGAGAATAAACAAGAAAGATACAACTCCATTCGTCAGTATTTCCCTTTTCAAACGCGCAAGCATAATTTTCAGCGCACAATTTTCAGCGCACGCTAACTTCCCCGAGGTGCTTCAGAAAGGCGCACTACCACCGACCAACCGTACATGAAACAAACACCTTGATTGGTCATAATATGCCTTAACTATTGTGTATTAAACAAACAGCCAATCAGCATTGTTGTTCTATAAAAAAAATGTATGTCGCATATTTTACCTTTTTTTGGCTACAAAATCTTTATAGTTAGATTTCCGTGTATATGTTGTTAAAAAACAAGATTTTGCTGTTACTGCTTCAGCATAATTTGTTGAAGGAATTAATTCCCTGTAGCGAAATGGAAGTATCCAGTTGTTCTGCCGATGGTTCCTCCGCTAGCGACAGCGCGATATGCGGAAGGCTCACGTTGATTTCAATGTGGTCAATAACGTGTATTTCCGACACTTATCTTTATGGTATTTTGAAAGAAGTTTTCGTTATTCTTAACCCTGTAAATGTTCCGTGGATCAGTAAACCCTGCTCAGATTCCTTCAAAACCAACCCCGGAGTTGAGCCGTTAACCCCGAGATTTCCATCCTTAAACCTTGTCGAGAGCAGCGTTAATTAACATGGAAAGGGGTATTAGCAGTGGCGTAGCTAAGGGGGAGGGGGGGGGGCGACATACAAAATCGCCGCCCCCACCCCCAGTCCCCCCCCCCCAACTTAAAATTTAGCAAACGCAGAAAATAATAGTGTTATAAATATAAAACCATTGTGAGAGCCCCTACTGTAACATCCAGCTTCCCCACTCTCCCCCCCCCCCCCCTATGGAGACAGTCCTGGCTACGCCGCTGGGTATTTATATACACGTCACAAAGCTCTGAGGGACAAAGGATCCAAAAACAGTCAAATTTCTCTGAATTTCTTCTATGCCAAATCTGCCAATTGTGACGTTGGATTTGTCGTACATTGTGTTGAACTGCCGACTCAAGGGGGGGGGGGGGGGGGCTGCTTCAGACTTGCGTTGGTATGAATAGGATTGGTTGGGTGGGAATAATACAAGAGAAACGTGTATTCCATGTAGGTCAGACAGATGTCAAAGTGAAACACTTTATCAACAGAATCTCTAAATCAATCAAATGAAAAGTCAGTCATCCCGAAAGTTAGGAGAGAAAGCGTGTCGGCCTATATGGGTTGCGTACCGGTAGCTGTTAAAAATAGGCTTTGTTATTCATCGATATTTTCGAAGAGACACAAGGAAAATAGACTTTGAAAGGGAGTATTCCATGAATGGAAGCTCTCACTTTTTCCCAAAGAAATCTAACTTTCAGTTGGGTTGTAATGTTCTGATTTCTGAAGTTTTTTTCGGAATATAGGGAATCCAATGTTCTTTGGCACGCACTGATTTTCCTCAGCCCTGAAATTCAGTGAGTCTGTTATGACGATCCCTTGACCTTGGCTTGCTAACTAAACATGACAGCCCCCCCCCCCCCCCTCTTGCAAACCCCACGCCTCCTAAACGCATTGTTTGCAAATACAACTCGACCTTCCCTATTCCCAACTTGGGGCAGTTGTCTTTATAGAGAGATTGGTTCGCTTTTTCTTGTGGTTGAAACTTCAGGATTGTGGGTTGAAATCATACCATCACATCAGGTAAAGTGATACTGTCCCTGAGCAAGGTACATTTCCATACTTGCTTGTCCCACCCAGGAGTATTATGGGAACCTGTGAGGACAGAGTTTGTAATTGTGGTTGCTGTGTGTGCTCCCCGGGGAGTTGAGCTGGATCCAGGAATGAATACACCTGCCAATCAGGGGTAACAGTATCATGTGAAGCGCTTTGATCCTACAAGTTAAAAGGCCATATAAATGGCAGTGTTGTTATTTGACGATATCTGCGAAACTTAATACTTAGCATGGTCACTTTCTCATCATTGTAATTTATATCAAAGCATAAGAAATTGTCCATAAAATTAATTGCCAGAAAAAAAAGATGTTTGCATGATGCCCACTGGACATATCACACGGCTCAGAGGTCTATCTCAGGCTAAAAACAACATAAACAGTATACCCAGCACGATATGGGGCAGAGGGGTACCCCCCTCCCCCCCCCCCTTTAGTCCCTATAACCAATACACTATCCAGACTATTGTTACCTAACACACCCCCCCCCCCCCCCCCCCCCCAGACATCTGAAAAGAATTCCTGAGATTCCCGGAACACAATGACCAACACAAAAGAGGGGGGTTCCCTCTACCCAATATCGCGCATCATATGACAAACAGAGTCTTGTTTAACCAATGTAGGTCTACATATTGTAAGTTTGAAGGTTAGCCCTCTGAGACGGTTCCTTGAATCCAGCAAAATTAGTTCTCTGACACTCTTTACACTCCAAATAATAATTGTCTTATGTTATGGGCGACATGTGACTAAAATCTGACACTTGGAGCACTCGCGATGATTCACGTGAGCAACGTTGTATCATATCGTTCTTGTTAATAAATAATAATACATTTTAAAAAAATTATTGCGCTTTTTCCATTTAAAAGTGATCAAAAAATAAACATGCCATTAAATAAACAGATATACAAACAAGAAATGAATGACAAATAACACTTTTTAAAAATTAAAATCAGAACAGATGGTTACCAAGCCAGCTCCCAAACCTCAGTATGGGGTTACGTCTGTCTCGCTCGCCATAGGGGGATCTGTGTCTATGTACCCCCACTGGCATCAGTGAAGTCTCGATCTTTCCCGGAGACAGACGCCTTTAACCTACCTATACTAATTAAAGGAATATAGCCTAACTGGCCTGGTTCTCATTAAAAGTGCAATTAAGGAAAAGAAAATAATTAATTTACAAAGGCTTCATTAAAAAGGTATGTTTTAATCTTTCGTTTAATCTTACGTTTGTTGATGAGTATACCAGTCCTTTCTTTATTTGTTTGTTTTTGTTTTTGTTTTGTTTTTGTTTTGCTTCTTTTTTTGCCTCAAGGACCAGATTTAAGTTACCTTTTGCAAATGAAATTAGACATTTTTAGAGCGCATTCGGAGGCCAATGATATTCCAATAGGTTGTTTTATTTATGCTAGTTATTTTTGCGGCTGACACAAATTTTGAGGAAACTCGACTTTTGCGTTGCTGTGATTTGATTTGCTTTGCTTTGCTGGCAGTCATGAGATCAGGTGAGTTTATTATGATGGGGCAATTTGCTTTATAATACGTGCGTGGCGGTAAGTTTGCATTCGCTTGAGGCAAGCTGAAAGAACACAATGGTGTACGGTACTACTTAACTTGTCACCAGTTTGACGTCGTGGGCAGTGTGAGTTGGGTCTGTGTTTTGGGGGAAAGTGGTTATTTTGGGATCACTCCAGGCAACGATGTTGTGGCAATTCAAGCTACAGACGCGTGAGCGGAAAAAAAACCACAGAAATAGCTTTGAATGGGCTTATTGCTGGCTTATTTGAAACACTCTATTTGCCGACTTCAACCTTGAAGAATTATCTTGACAATAACATGCAAATCTTTAAAGCGCTGTTTAAAGGTTTCATTTCCACCTGCCAGTGTCCTCATTTGCACTTCCGGTGTCTTGACGTTGGGGTTTGTGGGCGTTTGTTACCGCTGATTTTCCTGAGCGTCGGGACGCGAATTTCTTTTCCGTATAGGCAAGCGAAGCAATTTTCATGAATAACTCAGTGGTTGCATTGATCACTGCACAGCTAGCACTTAGGTTCTCGGTCTCTTTTCCCCCTTAAATAAAGAATATCCCAAGGATATCACAATAAAGAAAAAATGAGTACAGGTGGATTCGAACTAGGGACGTTTTGATCCATAGTCCATCCCACTATCCACTAGACTAGTCTGTAGCAGCTCGACAACAGCCGTTCTTTAAAATGATTTAATGTAACTATAGCTGAATAAATAATAACAACGCTGGGACGTTCTGTTCTATTATAATGAATAAACATAACTTTCTCATCAAAACTACTGAATTATTTAATTCAGATTATTGCTTCACCCGCCTACGGGGAAAAACAATGCGCGGTCGGGACCTTGGTCATCATGACAACACGCCAGGCAATGGCAATTTGTGTGTGGATATGAGATCCGCACGAATGACAACGAAAAATGAATGGCAATGACAAATTTCAAAATACCTATCCCTACATCGGGGGTCGGGCGGCCTGGCGGTAGGGTAGGGGGACTTACATGTTATAGAAGCATTTTGGCTACAATGATAGTACACTGTATTATTCATGGTTAAATTTAGATCAATAGTGAAATAATTTCTGACATACTTTACTTCCTCAGCTCTGTGGTTATTGACCTACGGCCGACCCCAGTTGACCTCTCCCTCGGACAACCCTATACAATTTTGTGCAGTAATTTTTGTTCCTAATCTTCCAGGTTTCGCGTTAAATTTCAACCAATCCTCTGATAAGTTTGACATCTTTTCAGCAAAAACCATGCCCAGTTAACATGGGCCGGCTCCAACCTTGATCTGTCGCTCAAAGCAAACGTATTGCCCAATTAAGTTCTCGTCACGCTTTATGTAAGAAATTGGAAAACATGCGATGTGTTTTCAACAGCATGCGTCGCAATTGCTACATTCATTAGCCTTGTTCATTTTGGCGGTACAAAGTAAACTTTTGATGGGGATTAAAAAGTGTTCACAGTATGAAGCCACAGTTGGTGTGAAGTATAGGCGTCGTTGATGTTAGAATTACGTTGCACTTAAGGCCTATGCTTCGCTTCTTCAAACCCAATCTGCAGCGCCTTCATAAATCGTGGAAAATTTAAGTTTTATATAGGTTATTTTTGCGGGGATAGAGGGCGACATCATAGGCGATAAACGGGCCTATTGTTATCGTTTAAACTAGAAACATGGGGAATTTAGGAAACTTCACACCTGTCTTCAAACAAGTTTTTATTACTTATATAATAGCCACATTGTGCTCTTTTTCTTAAAAAAAAAAAGGGAAAATGAAAACTCACTGATTGTTGAAAACGTTTTTAGGCCAGTCCCTATATAACAACCGCTCGCTGCGTCATGACTGAAATCAAAAACGCAGCCAACCATTTCCCTCCAGATTTACCGTCACCATAGCAACACTGACGCACTCTCGCGGTTTATGTGCGGCACCGACATCCAGCTAAAAATATTGTTATTATTGTAGTTATAAATAAAGTTAAGGCCTTTACGTGTACTTCTCTCTGTGGATGTTGTTCCATTGTTTCATATATCTTATAAGTTTTCATTTTTCATGATTGAGCGATTAAAGTTGGTTCCATTTTTTGTCATGCGTGGTTTGACAGTGATGGCATCGGATATTATAGTGTTACACGCACACAATTGCTTACGTCGACATCGTTTATTTACTCGCGTTAACTATTTTCTAATATAACGAAGAATGGCTTTGAGAGCCATGCATTATTGATGAATTAATGTACATAAATCACAATTTCGGACTGCTGGTTGTGGATGAAATAGAGCAAGAAAACTCACCTCAGTTTCTGGGTGCGGATTTCAACACGGCCGCTGTTGAATTTTGGCTCTGTTTTTATATTAAAGTCATCCAATCACACACAAAAATGGCACTTCGACCTGCGCACTGACCTCTGCGCATTGACCTCTGCGCATTGACCTTTAGACTGTATCTTGCAATTTTACGCACCAATGCAAGGCTACATTTTATTCTATTTTATTTTATTTTATTTATAAGGCCTTCGTTTCTGTGGTGTATTTTGTGCTTGAACTTGCAGTAAAGCTGGTCTCACGTTCGCAGCATGAAAATTAATACAAGTTTGGGGACAGCACACGTAGCGATGCTAAACCATTCGAGCGTGCTGTATACGCGCACATGGCTTAACCTGCCCATGCGATACATGTACGAGGATCACCCAAAGGTGGTTGACGTGTTGGTTTTGTTTACATTTCACGATATTCTGGTCACGTTTATTAGAAGCAAAATTGGGAAAATATATATTTTACAACGGGAAAACAAAACACCGGCTACGCGCCTGGTATAGGCCTAGAGTCCAATTGGCCGGTCAGCGTGGTCTAGAAATTTCAAGGGAATCGAAAAAGAGTTTATAAGCGGGTTAGCTTCTTGAAAAAGAGTCTGAATACGTTTCCGAGATAAATTATATGGAAAGTGCCTTTTTCACAGATAAATCATTTCGATTTAATGTACACGTTTCTGAGATAAATTATAGAATGACGGGAAAACTCAGATATCGAAGACCTCTTTCTGAGTTTCAGATTTGAGAAAGATATGCGAGTCAGATTTGCGAGTTTTCCGTCATTCCATGATGATTTATCTCGGACACGTGGAAATATGGAGGGTAACTCTAAGCTTCCGCATTAGTCGTGATTTGGGAACACGGATATTAGTTCTCGGATGGAAATACACGAATGTTATAATATAGGTTTTCCCGGCCAATTTCGCCGTGTTTTCGTTCATTTTAACGCCTGGCTCATTCAATTTAGGTTCACGCAGGTCGTCATTCGACAATAAAAAATAATCAAATTCACTATCCGAGCATTCATATTTTAGCTTCACTCGTTCATTCAATTTTGTCTGGACCAGCAGTAAGGGGTTGATCGGGCATTAATTTTCATTCATGGGCAAACATATTTCACCTTTTTTCAAGCATCTTTTCCTGCATATCCACATTCCTGCAATGTCCGTATTCCCATAAAAGCCTGAGTTATCTCAACGTAAATCATATCTGACGTCTTCAATCCGTAGATGCACACCTCTCCTTCTTAACTAAGTCTTTAGACAGATAAGATGGCGAGTATATACAGGAGGGGAGGTGTGATCGTCTGATGGAATTGGCCCAAGAAAACAAATTACCCAAGAGAAGTGTTCTCGGGATGGTACAACCATTGCCAAACATACATGCCCCGATGTCTTGCACATGAAGAGATCGATGAGTGAATCAGAACGAAAAAGAACACTAAGCAAAGTTTAAAAGTTAAAGGATTCATGAACAATTTGATCAGAATGTGTAAGAACCACGCGAATTCGAATGCGAAAATGATCAGAAAAATTCGCAAATTGGCCGGGAAACCCATAGTGGAGCGCATCCGTTGTACACCGCAGTTTTGGCTGGAACGAGTAGAGGTCATAGCTGCCACAATGTTGTGGCCATAACTGCGGTGTCTCACGAGTGAGTAGTGTTCACGTGTTCAAATTCGTGCATATACTCGTGGAGAATGTCAATGTCACTATAAAATGAGAAGCGGCTTTGCATAACTATATTTAGAGAGAACTATTACAGACACACCGTGTGAACAAGAGAGGTATTGGCTTTAACAGTTCGGTCAGTATACGGTACTCTACCGTCATAATGCTGGCAGTCAGAAAATAATCGAAAAGTCAAGTTTATGGTTCTCAAAGAACCACGCTTCTATTTTTAAAGAAAGTTTTCTCTAGTTGCCATTATAAAGTTCACAAAGGACTTCCACGGCAACTCTTCACATAAAACTCTTCATTATTTCTTTGTTCATCACTGTAAAAACCAACGGCTTACACTTTTTTAACACTTCAACGCGTTAATATTATTACTTTACACGTAAAGGTATAGGAGGCGTTGCACGCGATTAACACTACAACACGTTTAAATTGGCGTTGGTTTTGATGATTATCAACGCTTGAGGTGTTAATTTAGGTAGATTTTAACACTTTAGAATGTTAATAATCATTAATACCAACGCCTATTTTAAACGTGTTTTAGTATTAATCGCGTACAACGCCTCCTATACATTTACGTGTAAAGTATTAACTTTAACGCGTTGAAGTGTTCAAAACGTGTTAGCCGTTGGTTTTTACAGCACTCTTGTGACGAAGTTGTGTGCAGGCTGCCGCTTGGGGGGGGGGGGGGGGTCCTTGGTTGCAAAATGAGGGGTGCACGCGAACAGCAAAACTTCTACAGTGCATGCTTTACGCGGCGCTACAGGCTTTGTGAGACACATATCGTCTTGTGATGTTGATGAAGAAATACCCATTTGTCTTATAATTTTTTTCTGTTATCTATAATTATAGACACCTGTTGGTTAGATTTTTATTTATCCACTCTTGCCACATTATCCACAAGACAATACATCATTGTTGGTGCAATATGAATTCGTCATAGTGGGTCTTTATGGTAATGAGCTGGGGAAGCCCTTCCGGTTAGGGTAGTCACTTCCGGTTCCATGACTCATCCTGGCAATGAACTATCCCAAACCACGCAATTGTTTGTGCTTTTTCAAGTCGATGGTCTTCTCTCCTGTTTTTAGCGGTGAAGGCAGGAAGAACGCACGCGGCTCGCATGCAGCGGAAAGATACGGTCCAGTCTGCTAAAATAGCCGGTCTAAATGAGTGAACATCCAGGGTCATGGGGTCGACCCGTGACCTGACCGACTTATTTGTTGCCGGGGAAGTGCCACGAGCTCTGGGCCCTACGTTGCCGAAAATCCTGTGCCCAAAGATTTTCTTTTTAATCTATAGGCCTATAGGGGTACATTTTCAGATTGTCGGATCCTGTTGGTTTGCACCTTTAATAAGACGAAAGTGTGTGTCCGACTAAAAATGTCATTCCCATTTAGTGTACGACCACAGCATACATAACTATGGAATTCCATAGCAAAGGGTACCCGTCTCCACGAATTATGTTTTGAGTGGCTATTCCCCTGTGCAAGACCTTTCCGAATGGACCATACGTTTTGTCCATGCACTTTCTCTATTAAAGTAGTTAACTTGGCAATAAATTCCCCGACCACATCCTCAATTCCGCTTCTTAGCCCACTGGTCCCTTTTTGATTGGCTCTTTTGAACCAAAAGATGACATCATCTTCCTAAGTTTAAGAAATCAACCAATGAGCTTAGTTCACCAAAATTGAAACGGGCACATGGTCGGCTAGCTATAGATAAAGTCCGAGATCGCCATGGCTTCCTCAGAAGCGACCTAAGACCTGATGAGAATGCTGTTTCCCGAGTGCTGTCTGTTGGTACAGAGTATACACCATCGCTTTGAGGAGCCGACCCGACTCGTTTCTTCACTTCCCCTATCCTGGTTGCCGGACTGGATCTTTGAACTACTGGCCAAGCTGAGCCTGGACTGCAAAGGACTTGGAGCTAACCCCTTGTCGACTGGTCAAGTTTGGATCCGAATAGAGCGGCAATTAAGTTCAAGATCGCAGCTAAGCTTTGTTTTTTTCTTATATAATAATTGTATCAATCCTTTAATTTCTCCTGTACGTTGTTAATCCTCTTGTTACCTTTGACAAATGTATTGAAGCAGGCCTATATCGAATGTGTTCATGGAATAAGAACATCTGAAGACCAACGAAGAGAAGCCGTCCGTTTGGATTCTTTTCAGAGCAAATTTCCTTAGAAAAAATATATCGAACCGGCGCAGGACTCGACCGCAGTTCCAGAAAACCCTGTGACTAGATTAACCTCGTTTCTGGGGGTAAATGCAAGGTTCTTCATGCGATCACGCCGCCATGTTAGCTTTTTGGTACAAGAAAAATGTGTGCAGTCCTGATCCATGGGGACAAGGATGTTTCTTTTGTAACTACACTGAAGTGCTATACGCAAGCGCACGAGCACAGCGGATGCGTGATTCGCGTGTTTCGCTCGGCCCCTTTGCAAAGACCAGTTCATATACTTCAAGCGAATTTGAGGGCGAAGTGAATTCGCCTGGGTAACGGCGCTTATCACGCTGAAACAACCATTGTTGACGTCACAAAATTTGCTTCGCTTTCGCATTCGCGTGAAGTACAGTCATTGCGACAGTTCCGGATCATTGACAGTTCCGGATCACTTGATTAAACAAGCATTAATCCAAGTGCAACCAAATTTGTTTTAAATATTTTTTTCTTCACAAATTTCAATGTCCATCATTTTGCAACAGTCGAAAAGAAATTTTGAAGATCGTTTCACTGTATACCCATATTGCAATTCGTCGAAATTTGTAATTATCTTGTAGTTGTTAGACGTGAAATGCCAGTCAAAATTCCTGTTTCCCCCGGCATGTAGTCAACATTCATCGTTCTTTTATTGACTTTACTAAGTTTTCTTGATAGAAAATAATCTCATATGTCACAGATTAAAATATTTTTGCAAGTGAATTTACTGACTTGCCGTTTTTGCCGAAAGAATTTCATGCGCGTTAAAGACAGTTCCGGATCACCACCGTTTGCAATTTGCAATTGCGAATTTCCCCATGGGTCCACGTCATTCACTGACGTATCATTTCGATTTTTTTTGGTACTGTACAGTCGTAATAACTCTTACATGGGATGCTTATTAAATCCAAGGCCAACAATGTATTTTGTTTGCCTTGTTCTGGCGAGTCTGTTCGTTTGTTTTAAGCTGATGATTGTTTAGTAATGTTTGGGACGCACGCACTCTCAGGCCCAATGCAGGCTGCTGGAAGCACACACACGACGAAGGCGCACACGCGAGGTGGTCAGCATACGCGTGATCCGGAACTGTCACAAACGATTCGGAACTGTCGCGTTTAATCCTGTACAAAAACTGAGATTTAATTACCTTTAAATTGAGTCTATGTGGACATGTTTGGTGTTAAGATGAAGAGGAGGTATTTTACTACGAAGTGATGTCACTCGGACACAGAAACTCCGAACACCAGCTGGCATACAGCGGTTTGTACGAAAAGTGATCCGGAACTGTCGCACTCACTGTATGAACTGGCCTTAAAGCATGTTCATGATTACCAAAGCCTGCTAAAAGGTATATAGGGCCTGATTTTTCGATCTTAGCAGAATCTTTCTTAAATCGTTTAGTCCAGTTAGACCCATAGGCCTAAAGTTTGTCAGTTGTTCCAAAATTGCGTAATATTTTCTATGAAAAAAATGCTGTCTATTTTAGGAGATGTACCCCCCCCCCCCCCCCCCCCCCTCGTAAGGCTTACAACTAGCGAAGAAAAGGACAAAGTTGACAAAAAGGGGCTCACTGCCTCGAAATTCAAGATTCTCATTCTCGACTTTTTCAATTTCGTCAAAATATGCCGTCCATCTCTTCCCGATCGCCCCACCCACGATTGAGAACTTTAGTCCATGCCCAGTCGGCAAGGCCATAGGCCTAAGGTTTTTGAATGAGGGTCAGAAAATTTGCCGCAAATTAAAACAAGTTTTAAACTGATCACTATAATACGTTTGCGTGTAATTAACCATTAACCCTAAACCCTGTCTGAAGAATTTCGCAAGGACCCTACTGTATCCAACAATATCCATCAGCTACTGAAATGTGAAGCCTTCAGAATCCAACAGTATCTAACAGCTAGAACAACAGATACTGTATTTGCTGCTCACATCATCACGACCCAACATAAACTTCTCGCTGTTTGATTTTTTCTTTTTATTCAGCAGGGTTAGGGTTTTGCCAAATTCAAAATGGATTTTGTAAAAGACAAAAAAGGGCCAGAACATCCCTGGCTTGAAAAATCCATGCTTGTCGGACCTTTGAAAGAGTTTACTGGGAAAAGCCTCGATCTAAAGACGAATAAATAGAATCTGGGAAGTTTCCTCGAACGAAATGAATTCGGACAATTCTGAATAATCCCCTGATCTCTTCCACACCGGTGCAGCTATCTGTGGATGGTATAGGGTACACGACCCTTGCTGACTTCCTCTCCATTTCGCATTAAACGTGCGGGGGCTTTCCAGCACCAATACGGCCAACGGCATTGCTGGGTTCGCGCCTAATTTGTGGCGGTTCAAGGGCGATGAAAAAGTACAATTTTTAGGGAAGTATTTCTGCTGCGGTTGGAAGAGATCAAGGTAAAATAATCGCTACTTTTGCAGCAGTTTGTACTTTAGTTTAAAACCAAGTTACGTAACACCAAAAAGCAAGGGTATAGGCCTACTCATTACATAACTTCGAAACCAGTAAACAGATAATTAGTCCCACTTTTTGAAGTTTGTATCCAAAGTAAGGTTTGTTAAACTTGCATGATTGTTCAATTTTCCGATTAATATATTTCCTAAATTTACCCAGGCTAACTAAAACTGGTTTGTCTTTACTTTAAATAAGACGTTAGAAACACCTACAAATAATCTGGGTTTAACTTTGTTTAAATGCATGTAGCACCTTCATGCTTAAAGCTACAGGACTATAACTTGGCTACAAGTAGTGAAAATCGAAATATTTGTTGAAAATCGATTACCTGCAAAATATCCTATAAATTTGGCCCAATAGGACGTGCGTGCAAAAACCATGAACAACTTTCCAAAGAAAAAAGGAATAATAAAATAAAAACGTTTACAACTGAATATGCATAGGCCTACACATTTTGAAAAGGTTGGGAAAATGTGATGAATATTCAAACACTGCCATAAAAAAAACTAAACTGAAGTACAATAAAAACATCGAAATAAACGACGGTGATGATATGGGGTAGTTTTTCCCGATTTTTGTTTGGAGTAGGGCCTATGAAAGAGTTTGCAAACTGAAAGAATTGAAACCGCACTTTTGTTCAAATTTTTGAAAACTTGTTTGACCACCTTTTTAATAAATCCATGAATCATCATGATTTCCAAAGAAGCAAAATCCCCAAGAACAGAACAAAACAAGACAACAAAAAGGCGAAAATATCATGTAAGGTATAAAACAAAATCTATCTAGTCCAATCGAATATTCTGAAATATCAATTTTTATGTTTGCGTTTCAGACGTATTACCATAATGTAGCTACTAAAGATGAAAAAATAGGCTGAAAATTGGGTACATCATAGCACAATTGGGTTTAAGATGCAAACAAACTCGAGCTAATAAAAACAAGTGACGAAAAACGACAGCTCAAACGAACGTGTCACATTGGATGTGCAAATATACAAAAAAGCCAGATAATAAGTTTTTGTTTCAATGCAACATACAAACGTCAGCTCGAGCTTTGTGCACGCGTGGCAAACTTCATTGTCATAAAATGTTCGAATGGAAACGAGAAAATGGCACGAGAAAATAGCACGGCTCGTTGTTCCGTATTCTGTCATTTTGAGCACGTTCATTTTGGGCTTATTTTGAAATAGGCCTAAGCCACGGCATTTTTTAGGTCTTTAGATGCAAATTTCTCGAAGATGAGAGCATTACAGACGAAAATATGTCTGAAGATGATTGGTAGCTGGTATTGGCTTTCAGAGTGAAACTAATCAAATATACCATGCCTTCACTGTAAAAACGTTGGGTAAAACATAATTGGGCAACTGTTATTTACCCAACATGGGTATTAATTTACCACATTGTTGGTTAATTCGGGTAAAAATTGACCAATTATTGGGAAGAATTTGCCCAAGATTTTCAGTTGTTGATATGTTTCCTAACACTGGGCAAAATATCAACCCATTTTGACAAACTTTTTTAGAGTGTTTAAAATTTGATACTATAAGACCAACATGCCCAGCTACTAGAGCACCCGTTGGTCTGTCTAGTAAGATAAGGTGTGCTGGACAAAGAAATCTTTCCCCAGTTTTTGTATTTAATATGAAACAACAAAGCCAGTATTCATGGCGTTGACGTACAGGGCTCTAAATCTTTACGCGCTTTTAAACGGTTTCCTTCCTTTTGTAAGGAAACAAACTTTAACGTTGGTGGCAGGTTTTGTTCGACACAAAGTTATAAGCTTGCTCGTCATATGAATATGATTAGACATTTCCTACAATACGATTTTATTTTTATTTCATTTCCTGGAAAGAAAATACAGTTGTTTTTCCTGTGATCTGCATGCAAAATATGTTGCAGTGCACAGATATTGCGACAAGATAGAATTTGCAATGTCATTCTAATTAACACTCCACCCTGTTATTTGGGAATCGGGGGAGCTTTTGGGGGAAAACAATGAGTGATTTTCAAACGTATGTGCCACAAAAACGGAAAGCCGCCTCATGCGAAGATACTGGGGAACTAACCATCAAAAATAGTACTATAAATAATCCAAACTGTTTATTGTCTATTTTTTTCCAGATGAAAAATGTTTGGTTTTGAGAATTAAGGGACAAACTAGGCCTAAGTGATTCAGCTCTTAACCCAAAATAGTCACCAATACATCTGAGAAAAATTGTAGTTAACTTTTTTTATTCATTTTTGTCCTCAGGTGACCATGAAATATTTGAAATATTGTTGGCTGATAATAATTTATATGATTCACACAGAAGGTCGTTCCTTCTTGTATACCGTGAATCAACGAGTCATGGCTATAATAGACCTATATACCTCAGCACATCAAGCGAGTGGAATCTAAAATCAACCACTGTACTCCATCACAGATTAACAATACGGCCGGGTTTTGTTCGCCACCCCCACCTCTCCCAGATCTCGGCCAAACAGTGACGGATTTGTATGAAATTAAGTATGCAAATGAGGATACCTATGATAACTACCTGTGCAAAATTTCATTCCATTTAACTGAATGGTTTTGTAGTTATGATGTTATGATATATGGTGCCACGCCCTCAGTGGCGTACCTAGCGGGGGAGCAAGGATGGCGACTTTCCCCCTCCACCCCCCCCCCCCCCCCCCCATCCCCAGCAGCATTTGAGGCGTCTTAAAAAATCAAAAAGAAATAGTGTTTTTAAAACGGTTTTAAAACGGTTCAGACGTTGTTTGCCCTCCCTGGCACAAAAAGCTGGATACGCAACTGCGCACCATATTTTATGGATGCACAGTTTGTGCGTATACCCAGCACGATATGGAGAGGGGTACCCCCCCCCCCTTTTTGTCCCTATACCCTATACACTCTCTAGACTATTGTTACCTAACACATCCCCCCTAGAGATTTGAAAAGAATTCCTGAGATTCCGGGAACACAATGACCAACACAAAAGAGGGGGTTCCATCTGCCCCATATCGTGCATCATATGTGTGTGTGTGTACAACCATTGAAGCGATCAAGAGAGCATTTTTATCCCATGGTTGGACAAAGCTGCTTTGCCCGAGAACAGTGGGCCTACCCCCAATTTTCATTAATTAATTAATGTGGTATCAAAATGTGCGTAAAGCTCCCCCTCCACTGGCTCTTTGAGGATTGACTGAAGGGGAAGTGCTGTTCCCGGAATAAAAACGCAATAACAAAAAAATGTCCAAAACGTGATCTGAAAGAATTATAAATTTAAATGAAATGGATCAATCACTGCCGCGTGACAGTGTGACCTGTATACAGCGTACACTCTGCCCTTCCAAAACGCCAAACGTGTGAAAGGAATGCCCGTGTGTATGCGATCTCTGCACGCAATCATTTTATGATCATAATAGCATTCCATTTGATTTGTACATTTTCCAAATTTTACCTCCAGAGGTTTTTGCTATCCCTTGTGTCCTTGGGCAAGCCACTTCATCCCGCCCGCTTGTCTCTCTCCACCCAGGAGTATCATTAGACGGGGAGTAACCTGCGATGGGCCAGTATCCCGTCCAGGGAGAATACAAATATTCTCAGTCATTTCATGCTATACTGAAACCGGAGATAAACGCCGGCCTCATGCGTCACATTGGCTCGTGACAGACTGTATTTTTTCTTTGCTTGCTCGTAGACCTGAACATGTGAAGCCGGTAATTTTGAGTTAAAGATTCTGTGTCTGTGTTTGGGGCATCACACCCCGAAAAATTTATTTTCAATTAAACTGCCTCTTTGTTAAAGTTATGAGCGTTCCAATGAAACATTCCACACAAAAAGTCGTCTTCTGAAATGCAATAAGTTTCAAATGTTGAATTAGGTGCGGGACGCTCCTCATTCTTACAGTGCTAATATATACGGCAATCTTCTGTTCTAAAAATATATAGTATAGGTTTGCCCGGCTATTTAAAAAAAAAATCATTCAAATTCACTAACTTCAACATTCAATTTCGTCTGAGAAAAAATTTCACATGCTTTTACCAAAGCGATTTAGTCATTTACCATTCAATTTCAAAGTTCGGTCAGCACATTTAAACACAGTGTCGAGAATATTCGTCATTCCAAATCAAATTCGTCTAAACTGTTGCCGAATGGCAGCATTCAGAGATTGAATTCGTCTTATACCAATCAATTTAAAACTGTTGTTAAGTAAATTAGTCTGCCGTGTGCTATTTACAGTTTTCCTGTTGTCCTCCTGCACAATTCGACTCATTTGTTCGCATGGTATGAGACCAAGTAGGTGTACTAAGATCAGAAAACTTTAATTTAAACTGCAACAATACATTTACAACAAAAGTGTAAAATTAACAAGGACAGCAAAACAAAGTTCTTTTCAGTTTTATAATGAATAAAAAGAGTACAAATTTAAGACGACCATGCAAACAAAACAGTCGATGACCCTTATTTTCCTTTGTTACATTTCTGTGTTTGCTACCTACAGGCATGAGTCTATAACATATTTTAAAGAAAATTGATTCGAAAGAAACAAGCAATAGGCCTATATTTATGAAAAACATGGAACAGAGCAGAAAAATAGTGGAGAAATTATTCTCATCTGCGACCTTTATGCCTTCTGCAGAAGATGTCGTTATGAAGTGTATCGAAATAGAACCAACTTAGGGACCATGGATTAATGCCAATTTGCGTGCGCACGCGTGCGCACGCGTGCAACCCCGTGCACTTGCGTGCCTTTGCGTGCAAGCTCAAACGAGGGAGATTTTGGCACGCATTTGCACGCATCGGCACGGACTTGCACGCAGTAGCACGCAGTGGCACGCAGTGGCCCACAAACGAACTCATTTGCAACCAGCCCGAGTGTACAATAGAGATCGTCTCTGGCGGCACCTTTTATGTCCCGGGTAATCCGCTAATCCGGATTAGTGTGCAATTAGACCTAATCTTTCTTTCTGCACAAATTTCCAAGCAATGGCAGTCACTGATTGCATGTTGGTAATCAAACAATGATTACAAGTAGAGGGTCTACGCGATTTCTCATAACTATTAAGGGTTTTCTGTCTAATTTGCAATACAGTTTCTGGGACTTGTTTCCGTAAAAAAAACGCCTTCAAACTACAAATATGAGACAAAACATACAAGAATTTAATTTGAAAAAGTCCTGCATGAAAATTAAACTCGGGTCCTCTGAGTTTCGACCGCACCCATCTGCAGAGCTTTTTGGCACAATCCTGATAAAATTATTCTTTTGACCGCTGCGTACGTGTACATAGAGGCCTGTCCGAATTACTTGGCTACGGCTGGATGTTACACACATGTCTATGGTAGCGGCTGCAGCCACTTCCCATAGACTCGTGTGTAATTTCAAGCCGCAGCCAAGTAATTCGGACAGGGCCTGACTTATTGTTAAAATGATAGTGACGTCATCATCACGTAGCGCCCTCTGTTGTTATCCCTAAAACATGCATACAATTGCGCAGACAAAGGGGAAGCGGATGTGTTTTATTTCTCGATGGTTAAATCGATATCGGCACCAATGATGCGACACCGGATAATCTACTAGTACATGTACTTGTATGACGATCGACGTTGATGGATATGATCCCCCGTTTTAAAACGCTAGTGAAGGCAACAATTTCTTGTCGACCACTGGTCGTTTTTTGCCTGGTACCCAACATGTGTTTCGTGTACAGGTTGTTATGGAAAATCGACTAGTGGTTGACAAATAGTCGCCGCTCGAACTTGCTCATTCATGTAAATATTTTTGTATATGTACAAATTTCTTATGTAAAAGTTGCAGTGGGTGCCGCCATCTTGAATTGCGTCCCCATTCCGTTATTCCCAACCGCCATGTTATCACTTTTTTTAATGAACTCACAATCAAGAAATTGTTTTTGTGTATTTCCTCAATAGCAAAGAAATTATGAAATTCTGCAAGATTAATTAAATGAAGGTTGAAATCTTGACTCTTCCAATCGAATGCATGGTAAACATGAAGCACGTTCGAGCAGCGACCTTTTGTCGACCACTGGTCGTTTTTTGCCTGGTACCCAACATGTGTTTCGTGTACAGGTTGTTATGGAAAATCGACTAGTGGTTGACAAATAGTCGCCGCTCGAACTTTTTCATTCATGTTAATATTTCTTATGTACAAATTTCTTCTGTAAAAGTTGCAGTGGGTGCAGCCATCTCGTTATTCCCAACGGCCATGTTATAACTTTTTTTAATGAACTCATAATCAAGAAATCGTTTTTGTGTATTTCCTCATAAAGGAAAGAAATTATGAAATAATTCAAGAATAAAGGTTGAAATCATGACTCTATAAAGGAAAGGTGAACATATATATCTTCATCATGTAAAAGTTGTTTCAGTGGGGCCACCATCTTGAATTACGTCGCCATTTCGTAATAGTAAAATAATATGTTAGAGCTTTTTTGATCTCACGATCAAGAAATGATTTTTGTGTATTTTCTCAATAAAGCAAAGATATTACTTTTAAAAAATAATGCAAGATTGAATTGAGTTTAAATTCTTGACTCTTCAAACCCACCATGGAAAGGTGAACATGTAGGTGCAGGTCCTTGATGCATAAAAGTTGTTTCAGTTGGCTCCGCCATCTTGAATTTCTCTAGTTTCATAGTTTGTAAGCGCCATGTTTTTATGCATTTTTCCAATAAAGCGAAGAATTTATGAAATACTGCAAGATTAGTTGAAATCCTGACTCTTCAAATCGAATGGATGGAAAGGTAAACATGCATGTACATGTAGGTCCCAATATCTTTATCATGTAAAAATTGCAGTGGGCGCCGCCATCTTGAATTGCGTCCCCATTTCGTAATTCATTTCGTAATCTATAGGTCCACATGTCTTTATCATGTAAATAGTTATATCATGGAGGAAGAATGTTTTCTTCCTCCATGGTTGTATTAATGGCGCCGCCTTCTTGAATTGCGCTTTCGTAATTCGTAAGCACGCCCTGTTAGATTTATTTTAAATGATCTCATAATCAAGAAATCGTGCAACAAGACAGAGTCGCGCAATCGCCAAATTTGAACTGACATCGATATCTCTGTTTTTCCTAAAAAAAAAACATTCTCTGAAAAAGCGCTGTATACATGTATAAACGCTGATGATGGGTTATGTGTGAAAAATGAAGAGATCATTTATATTGCAAATTTATCAGAAAAGAATAACAAACTTCGAATCAATTAGTCTAAGCTGCCCTAAAGCCCGGTTCATACTTTATGCGAATGCGAAGCGAATTTCATGACGTCAACAATTAAAGCTTTATTGTGACGTTCTCCGTTACCATAACGAATATGCTTCGCATACGCATTCGCATGAAGTATGAACCGGGCTTAAATTGCCTTGCGCGTAAAAGGTAAACTTCAATCACGCAGCGAAAACACTCTACTTGACGGCATGTATCCCCGACGCAAAAAAATCCATATTTAAAAAAAAAGTATTGAAAAATCTCTAAAATTGGGCTGTTGTATTGAGTGATGACGAAGCACAGCAGTTTTTTTGTGTACTTGAATAATAATGTACATCTTTGTATACTTTCTTCAAAACGTACTTTTTTCTATCAGAAAAGATCGAAATTACGGAAATAAATGATGCCGTCATGCCCTGTTGTTTCAATGAAAATCACGGAAACTTAAAATAAATCAGAAATCCACATGTATATGTATAGGCCGTACATGTAGGCCCTACTTTACAAATCTAAGCCCCGCTAGAATTGTATCGTGATGACTTTAGAAAAGCCTTTGAATTGCTGTTTATGTACATGTATAGTCTGACCAAAGCCACCAAAAGATGAGTCATCAGTCCACCATTGTGGCCCAGGAGCCCTTTGTGGAGACTCTAGCCTTTTATGACACCTCTCCGTCTGGTATAATCCGTCCTTCCTGGCCGGCCAGCCGGCCGGCCTGTGTTCTTTGTTATCGTTAATCCCAGATCAATAAAGAGCACAAACGGTTGAAAATTGCCTATGCTCACTGGAACGCATCGGCACGCATCAGCATGCACGCATCGGCACGCACTGGCACGCAATGGGCCCGTGCCTTTGCGTGCAATTGCGTGAGGACCCGTCCGCACGCAAATTGGCATTAATCCATGGTCCCTTATCATTAAATTGTGTGGCAAAAGACGAATTTGTTTTCTGAATAAAACTGTCCGGCATAGACGAGACGAAATTGAATACTCCTCGCCGAAAATGGTGTTCGTGGATTGAATTCGATTGAACAACAATTGAAATTGTATGACAAAAGACGAAATTAAACCTTGGAAGTGCACTAAATCGATGCTGATGGACGAATTTGAATATTAAAGGCGGTGAATTCGGATGATAAATGTTTTAAAATAGCCGGGAAAAGCTATAGTAAGTGTAGTAAATCTTAATTTCCATAAGAATGGGGAAATCCATTGATGGACATTTTCAGACATGGACAAAGCAACTATAATATGACGAGAACAAACAAATCAGTCAAGGCATTGCTATGTGCTTTGGTCACCGTTTACTTTCACCCCCCCCCCCCCCCCCCCCTCATTTCTGAAAATCAAGAACCCAGAGCTGCAATTATAGAATCGGCCGAACCAAGCGAGCTGAATCGTGAACCCCCAAAATTCCAGGTATGAATTCCTAGTCAGTTCACGCCGGCTTCCTAATATCACCCCGACTTCCCGGAACTTCCAGGCAACCTCGGGGATTTTATTTCTTATCAGTGAGGAAAAGGGCTATTGTAGTCTCGTCCAAGTAGAGTTAAAACTCCTCAGTCTAGACAATTTGTCGCCCCCTAAAAGTCTGCAATTCTATTCTAACAGAATTTTAAAAAAGAACATTTCAGCACAGCACCACTGCAAAACAATTTGAACGTTTAACAATTTTTCACAGAGTAGTTTTAAAACGAGACAAAACTTCGTCCGTTAATAAATAACTATTTGCCCATATTGTCCTCTAAAGATTGTCCTCTTAAGAGCACATGCAGTGAAAACCAAATTACCTGCAAAATAACTCCCGATTTTGCTAAAAAGACATGCATGCAAAATAATAAGTACTTTCTTTTTCAAAGAGAGTGACATTTCTTCTTGTCATTCACTCGCACATCACTCCCTTGGCGTCTTGAAATACTACGGCCTGCGTCTCTGGAATTCTCTGGACGAATCCATTCGAGGCCAGTCGTCCGTTGGAAAATTTAAACCACACTATAAGAGGATTTGAATCTCCAATTATCTAACATAGCTTCTAGTATTTACAAGTTGTTTACTTCGTTTATTTGATTCCAATAATGTGTAGATTTTGTCTGTGCGTTTGTGCGTTTTGGTGTTCTTGTTCGCCTGTTTTTTGTTTTTTTCAACAGTCTCGTTCTTGCTGTGTTCCATGTCGTGTCACTGTTCTGTCTGTGTGCCTTTTCGTATTACTTAGGCCCTCTATATTTCTTTCTTGTTTTATAAAGGCATTTCTACACAAGCCTCGGCTTTCAGAAACTGCCTCCATGCTTTTCGTATTTACTTTTAATTTATTGATATATCTCCATTAGGTTTACTCGAATTTAGTTTGAATTATTTTAGTTCATTTACTTCTTTTGAATTAAGTTCGAATCCCGCTCCTGCCAGTTTCCTTTTGTTCACTTTGAAAATGTGTTCAAATTTACCTAGTCAGTTTCCCTTGTGGATTGTTTGACGAATTATAAGTTAAAAAGTCGTATCCTCATTGAGTTATCCCCACAATGTCGCTTTCCAGGTTGTATCGTAAAATTGGGTGTGATCCCTGCAGCTATACGGCATTCTGGGTTAATGACTTCTGGCTAGCGCCCATGGGCGCACCCGAACAAAGATACTGACAATTTGGGAGACCGCCAACATAGGGCAAGACAGCTCAGTTGGTAGAGCGCCGATACGGTAACCCGGAGGTCGCAGGTTCGAATCCCGTTCCTGCCAGTTTCTTTGTTCACTTTGAAAATGTGTTCAAAATTACCTAGTCAGTTTCCCTTGTGGATTGTTTGACGAATTATAAGTTAAAAAGTCGTATCCTCATTGGGTGATCCCCACAATATCGCTTCCCAGGTTGTATCGTTAAATTGGGTGTGATCCCTTGCTATACGGCATTCTGGGTTAATGACTTCTGACTAGCGCCCACCCGAACAAAGATACTGACAATTTGGGAGACCGCCAACATATAGGGCAAGATAGCTCAGTTGGTAGAGCGCCGGTACGGGATTCGCAGGTTCGAATCCCGTTCCTGCCAGTTTCTTTGTTCACTTTGAAAATGTGTTCAAATTTACCTAGTCAGTTTCCCTTGTGGATTGTTTGATAGTTTATATTGAGATTATTTGATTTACTATACTATTGTATTTCCCCATTCAGGTGCAAGCACGAGAATAAATCAATAAATCAAATCAACGAATCTTATGTTTTGCATGACACTGATATATTGACTAAAAACGACATTAAAAACAAGACAGAACATCGTGTTATCTTGATCTTCTGTGAAATTTTCAGACTGGTTTTAAAACCACAGGAAACAATTCTTGTGGATTGGACCTTGGGTCAATTTCACGAAACCACTAAGCACAAAAAAATTGCTCAGCATGAAAACTCTTCCTTGGTAAAAACGGGAAAACCAACCAGATTCCCATGTGTTGGATATTGCTTGTGACTGGTATTCAGCTGGTGTTTCCTTAGCATGAAAATCCCATGTAGTTTTGCCTGGTAACCTGTTTTAATTAAGCAAGACTTTTTGGTGCTAAGCAAATTGTTGTGCTCAGTAGCTCATTGAAATTGGCCCCTGGTTAGGTTTTATAGGCCTATACAAGTTTAAGAATAAGCTTCTTGTTTCTGGCAAACTTCACGCTTTTTCTTTAGCGGGAAGGTCATAATAAGCACGTGTTGTTCACAACCAGTTGTCAAACTCGACTTAATCCCTATTTTTTCATTTCAGTGACAACTGTAAGTAGAAAACGCCTTTTTGGACAGAAACAACACCAAATTCACGTGAAAAATCATCAAAACGGGGTTTGAAATTGTTTTTTTACAAAAGTTAATAAATGGGAAAGTCCTGACATCAAAAGATACAGAACAAAAGAACTACATGAGAGGACAATAGGTCCTTAGTGGGCAAGCTGTCTTCGGTTAGAAATCATGTACAAAACCAATCAGAGCGGTTGCAAATCATGCAAATACGAACAAAAGAACTTAGAAGTTTCGGATGGACAATGGGAAGTTCCCGATCAAGTTGGATATACGGGCTGCTGTATATAGTTCCACCCGCAGGTGGTTGCAAGGATGTAACGGGCTAGTCGGCGAGGTGGGACAAGAGATGGGTTCGGTAGTCCGAACAGTCCAGGTGGCGGGATTTATACGGGTTTTGTGGCATTGTCGCCTCCGGTACGAGTAGCGGGGAAGTCCCGGGAAACCCCATGGGGAATTTCCCCGTCATTCTCCCGTCAAGCTCGCCTCGCTCGCCCGCTTATATCCCGTAGTTTAGATTCGACCAGTGATCCGAATATTGAAGTATTATGTCTGGAGTTTGAAGGGCACTGCATACATCCCCTAACAGCTTCACAAAGTGATCAAAACTCGGAATAAATATTCACTCAAACAGCACATACTCTCTTTTACAAGTTTATTCACTCTGCTATGCTATAACCAGGGCCGCACTGTCCAGATTCTTGATGTCTACATTACTCATCACCAATTGTTTCAAAACTACAGACAGAAATTCATAGAAAATATAATTTTTTGACAGAGGCGTCTATAAAAATTACCGATGACAAATAGTGAAAAGCAATGCCGATGGTTCAGCGCCTAAAAAAAGTGGATCTCTAAAATTTCAAATAGTGAAAAAGTGCTCGCAACAAGTCCCTCAAGTGATTATTGTTGCACATGCAGTGGGCGAAAACAATGGCGGCGATATCGAGAGAGAGGGCGCTGTGACGTTTTTATACTGCAAGAAACGAACCAGCGTATGCCTAACGCACAAACGGATCCTTTGTCTACATGCAGGACAATGCGCATTTACAAGTCGCTGCATTGCATTATACTTCTAGACTCAAACAGCTATCGAAAAGTAAGTTTTACTTAAAGATGGAAATCATGTCATGAATATTATTGATATAAATAGTGACTCGAAATGTATGCCTTATTATTTGGTAAACTCGTGCTAAGTTTTTAGAAATAATTAGATTAAACGAGAATGTCTACGGCTATAGGCCTACAGAATACGTTCAGCTGTGGTCATTGTGCACTTGGAGGCAACTAACAGCACTACAGGCTAAAGGAATGCTTGAGTGGCACGACATACATTTTTCTAACAATATATTGACATTCATAAGAAAATTCAGTGATTTATTTTCTTTTTGAAGATTGCCTGGAGCCGATTGACCGTGAATTGCCTCTTGTGACATTGCCCTAAGCGTAATATTGTTCACAATGGAATTCAAGTTCATAGTTTGCACGTGAAAATTGCTTAGAACTACGCGAAGAGTCTGGTTTTTGACGAAAAAACGATAAATTGACGCACACAATTATATCCCACTCTTTCAGCCAGTGCCACAAACTACGAAAAAGATTCAAAGTTGTTATTTATTATTAATATTATTTTATAGGTTTTCCCGGCTATTTTAAAACGTTTTTCATTCGAATTCACTAATTCTAACATTCATATTCGTCCAAGACGAATTTCACCTGCTTTTGGCAAAAGCAATTTCGTCATTTACCATTCAATTTCAAACTTTGGTCAAATCTACTTTTTATAAACACCGGGTCGAAAATATTCGTCGTATACAGATTAAATTCGTCTATAAAGTATAAGTTGTTGCAGAATGGCAGCATTCGGAGATCGAATTATATCAATCAGTTTCATATTTTTGTTAAGTAAATTAGTCTGGTCTGTACTTAAGCATTTTCCTTGCGTACCCAGTTTGGAAAATTCGTTCGCAAGTTATCAGACCAAGTAGGTGTGTTTTTCAAACATTTAATTTAAATTTATGTAATTTAACTTTAATTTAAACAGCAACATGAGATTAACAACAAAAGACAACAAGAACAACAAATTATAAAGTTCTTTTTAGTGAAGACACGAACAAAAGGAGCAAAAAATACATTACAGTTTTTCTCAATCGCTTTAACATGGCAACTGCAACTTAGAGTGACGATAATCAGAAGTAAAATCGCACCATTCAAAACTTTGCGTGCCTGGTGCGAAACTTAAAGAATTCTTTTGTTGTATTCGCACAAATGTTGGTACATTAGCAAATTGTTGCATCTCATTAAACGTTAGCAATGTACATTTCACACGGTTTCATCTGAATGCATTTTTCTCCCAACTAAGGGCATATTGTGTTCAAATTTAAAGAAAGCAACGGTCTACTGGAATCATTCGCATGGCACACGCACTAATGCAAAGGACTTAAGAAATAAATCTTTTATCAAATATGGGGTAGGGTATAAAGGACCGCGATGTCGACGAGTATATGTGGCCTGACAGAAATGATCGCCTTAATCATGCATACAACAATATGGAAACTGTTACTTTCCATTTGCGGACGCGACGCATTTGCCTAAAAAACATTAGACTTTTTGTTGACATTATCTGCCGGTTTTATTTATTTATTTATTTATTTTTTTTTTTTTGGGGGGGGTTAAATGCAGATAATGAATTAAAATAAAGAGAACACATAATTTTGAAATGTGTATGTTGTCATAATTTCTTCTGTTTCATTATGTTTGTCAATAGACGTTAATGATATGTTGACAATCTGCGCGATTTGACGGTGGTATGAGCTTTTGTCAAAAGTTTCTTGATATTCGAATACAATATTTCATTCTGGCATCAGTGTTTGTAGTTTAAGTTAGCATACGAAGTGTTTCAGGAATCGGGTTATTTATTTTGATGAACATGTATGAGGTTGCGGTAACCGTGTTAAAGCGACCCTTAATTTCAGGTTACTTTTGTGTGCTTAAAAATGAGTCTAACGTATTTAAAGAAAATTCAATAGAAAAAACAAACAAACAAACAAACAAACAAATAATACATTTATGAATAATAAGGAAAGAGAAGAAACGAAAGTGGGGAATTATCTTTGACAGCGGCCTCCATGCATTTTACTGAGAATCAATAATAAAGTATGACGAAATTGAACAAATTTGTTATACAATTGTGTGGCAAAAGACGAATTTGATTTCTGAACAACGCGGTTCGGCGTGGACGAGACGAAACTGAATCATCATTGCCAAAAATGTGTGCTCATGGTTTGAATTCGAAATTAAACATTGCAAATGCATTCAATCGATTCTGCTGGACGAATTCGAATATCGGAATGTTTGAATTTGAATGAAAAACGTTTTAAAATAGCCGGAAAAGCCTATATTATATAAGCCTACATGTATAGCATTATGTACACAGACAATTTATACTCATGACTTCACAAACTCAACTTTAAAGACATTTTTCATGAAGCATTCGAATTTTTAGAGGCTCGCTATTGATGTAATCTAGTTCTGTTCGTAAATCGGATTTACAACCTGATTTGATGTTTCGACAAAACAGATATTTGAAGGAGCGCTTCGTATTAAATACGTCCTAACATCTGGTTTCCTTCCGTCAATTTGCAAGCACGACAACATCGGATGGCCGCAATTCTTAATCAAATATTGCTATTTTTAGTCCTGATTGTCAGGAATTTTCGAAAATCTGTAACATCTTTTGTACATTTTGAAAAGTATTTTCATTAGCTTATGTCATAATATCAATGATTTACGAATTGAAAATCACTAAGCAAACTCTCAAATATAGGCCCCCCTATCTGCCTGAAAATAGGCAAACTTTTGTGGGACTTATTTTAGGAGGCTGTTGTATCACATAGACCAATTCCCATCTCCTGTGACGTAACATTGTTTCACAGTAATGTTCTTGAGAACTGACAGTTGAATAGTTCGGTAGATGGAGAACAGATATATTAATAAAGTTCGGCAGATGGAGTACTAATTCTTGACGATACCCTGCGGGAACTGGTGCTGGTTTAGGCAATAAACCAGGAACCAATTAACTCGAGTTGAAATTCTTTATCTCTTTACCTTTTCTTCGCGTCCCCCAATGCTTTCTAACCTTAGATGCCAAACCAATAGACAAAAAAAGCACTATTCCCTTTTTAAATCAATTTGAACCACGAATTCTTTGTTTTCGAATTGGCCTCTTCTGTAAAAAGATTTTTTTAAGTAGGCCTAATTTAAATTCATTGCCGTGTAATGTTGTGAATTACTTTCAGATTTATTTTGTAATAAAACCTTCCACGATTCAGCGTCTGAGCTACCAAGACAGCACGCAATAAACAAAAATTGAATTAAAGGGAATACAACCGTGTTCAGTTGTGGTGGATCCTCCTTCGAAGCATCTCCGAACCCAAGACAACAGTAAGAATGACGGAGGCACCCACGAAAACGAAGAGGAAGATCCTATCCACCGCCTTGGCCAGCAACTTCCACTCATCCACAATCTCCGCTTCGTCTTTCTCCTCCTGCTTGTGGTCCACCAGCTTCTTCAAATTTCCCGAGATGTTGGTCAGTAACTTCTCAAGGGAGGTCGTGGCATGGGCGCCGCCATCTTGCCTGGAGGGCAACCCCAGCGGCAGGGCAATGTCCAATGGCTTGTCGTTCTTGTCGACCAGGGATGTTTCCTGTTCTTGGTCTTGGTTGAGGTTGTTAGTTGGACGGCCCAGCTTGGGGCTCGAGGGGTAGCGCACCATGCCGATGTCTCCGTGGTGGTGGGGAGAATCCTCCAGGATGTTCTCGGTGGCAGAGTAGTCGTCGGAGAGGCAGCTAGACTTGGTTGTCTTTGCCGAGGGGGAGAGGGTGTAGGTCACCAGGCCGGGCTGGCTCTCCGGATCGCTCGTTGACCGCATCACTTCTTCATCGATGGATCGAAGCGAAAAATTAAATCTTGTTAAATTTCACATAATCCAACGCTCTAAAATACTGTCGGGTTCCACGGTCAAGAAATCTGGTATCTGAGAGATACACACTTGAGATGAAACAGATAAGGAAAATTGCCCATTTTTGCATCGTCTCAATTGAGTGCCTCATAGACCAGATTGTACTCACCCTTGCGCCTACAGTGAGTAGAATAAAAGCTTTAGAATGTAGCTGTAGCCTACATATGCAACCTGCATTGTGCTAGACTTTAACCATGAAACAACCATATCTCCGTATTAAATTGAGTTACTTTCATCTACTTCTGTACAACCTCCCTCAATTATGCAATTTCCAAAAAACAAATTCACATCGATCTAGTGTAAACATTCTAATAACATATAAAAAAATACAACTAAATGACCGGAATAATTCTCGGTAAGTCGAGTGTCCATCACTTATGAATAAGTTTGGTCAAATTGAGTCGAATTTTGAATCAGGTAAAAATCGAACCGAGCCGAATCAAATCGTATCACGTCAGCGAGCTGATTAGAGCTAAACCGAGTGTAGCCGAGGTTCACCGAATATAGTCGAGTTAAGCCGAATTTATCCGAGCCGACACGAGCAGAGCAGAATGTACTGCAAAAAACTAGGTGGTAAAACTGACACCATTTAAATTAATCAGAGCGAACTACCTATCCAAGCCCAATTCAACCGAGATATGTCAAGTCGAATCGAGCCGAGTATTGCCAAACTTGCTCGTGAAACTTGAGTAACCTTTTAGTTTGAGAAGTTCTTTTGATAATAAATTTCAAAAATGGTTGCCACAAACTATCAAAGCAACCTTTGACAACGTCCAGAACTAATTTCATGAGAATGCTTACGGCTGGCAAACAAATATGTGCTCATAACAGAAAGTTTGTGTCAATCTTGAGCGTATTTCAAAGCTTAAATTATACTTGCACGTGCGTGCATGGTTTTCATTTAATGCGCCACTATTTTAAGTAGTCTTGGCTGATAAGTTACCGTCTTCTTCGATACGCTTACGGATAACTCTATATCGGCAAAACGGTTCCGTAATTAGACAATTGCGTGCTTAGCAGCGAGATAAACATTGCCCATGGTCACAGCAGTTATCTGTACGGGCAGCGTACGGCGTCACAACTCGGCACAACGCCAACCGTCCGAGCCAAATACCGGCACAGTGCCGGTGTACAGTATTCACGGTCAGAGTACATAAAAATGTCCCAATTTCATGTTCCCGATACATGCTAAGCACAAGCCAGCTGGGAACCAGCCGCTGCATTACAAATTACATAGTATTTTGGTTGGTGACCTGTTTCTGCAAAGCAATTTTTTTCCCTGTAAATAGCATTTTTATGGCTCAATGAAAGTTGCCCCGGTAAGCATGCCTATTGTGCGTCCTGTGTGATTATCTGAAAATATTACAAGGAAAAATTATAGAAAATGCTTCGAAGCAACGGGCAGAATATTTTAATAATATTTTTAGTAATTAATTTCAAGAACCTATTGTGGATGCAAACATTCCGCGTGCAGAAATGCGGAAGGTTGACATTTTAATGCAGTGGCGTAAATCCGTGCCAATGAGTGGGGGATAATCAAGATTTATTGAAAAAAATTTTTGGGGGGTGGGGTGGGGTGAGGGGCTAGGTAAGAAGATCGTGAAGGCGCTGATCAAAACAGGTACACTATAAACACCCGTGGCGTAAATCCGTGTCTGCGACTTGGGGGGATTAGGGATGACCAAAAAAAACGGCCGGCCAAAGAAATTCGAAAAGTGTGGGGGGGGGGGGGGACTGCATAAACTATGACACTGGGGGTGCTGTTCGTGATACAAAGGTCTGGTCACCCTATATAGGCTGTGTACATGTAATGCAAATATGCATACTTCAATGATGTCCCTAAACCTGACAAAACAACAGTGACAGTTTTTGTACTGTTTGATTTCAGTTTTTATACATTTTGACTGTTGGAAAGTTACCAGATAACCTCGAAATCGGCATTGTTTTTGTTTCTCATCACACAAATCTGGGGGGGGGGAGGGGTGATCCAATGGCCCATTCCCCCTGGTCAAAAGGTGGGGGATATATACCCCATCCCCCGGGATTTACGCCCATGATAAACACTATACGCACAACTTATTGCATTTGTACACGTTTTGGCGTTTGCGTTTGGAAATAGGCTTACAATTTGAGGCTTTGGAAAAAGGCTAACATGAATTTTTAATTGTTTTGTTATTTTTGTTGGGGGGAGGGATAATCCTATGGACCCCCGGTCAAAACGTGTGGGGGTATATACGCCACCCCTCGGGATTTACGCCCATGCTTTAATATTGTCTTTAATTAGGATAAAGATTCCATGTAGCTGTGCAAACATTGAGCTCACTGTGAGCCAGGGATGTAGTCGAGTCCATCACAAGTCCCTGCAAGTCCCTGCAAGTCCATCACAAGCCATCCAGTCCTAATTCCAATTACTAGCTATTCAAATGAGCTTTGACAAAGGCATTCCTTTGTCATTATTCATCCAGTTACTTATGACTGGCTTTATGAAAGGACTTGTGACTGGACTTTAGAAAGGACTTGTGAAAGGACTTGCAGGGACTCGACTACAACTCTGCTGTGAGCAAAAATCTTTTGCGACCTGGACGTGCTAATGACTTGGCGTGGATAAAGACTTCTATATTGTTACAATATTGGTGTTATTGTGATTGTGGTTGTTGTTGTTGAAAAAGCTGGCTTATTTCTCCACTCACCGAAGGACTGCATGCCGTGCAGGGACATGAACCGGGAACACCTGGATCGAAGGAGCAGGCGGCGCATCCATGCAGGCGCCCGGCGCGCACCGGGCGGTCTGTGGTTGAAGTTCAGTACCATGACGGACATACCCACCGAAGCAGCCACGAGAACCATGGTAGCTGTGTAGAACTGGCCTGGAGGACACAACAAAGGCATATCATCAGAGGACAAGAACAAATACCATTTTCAAATTTGACAAAATTATGTTCAACTTCAATTGACCCCCAGTTCAAAATTTTCTGAATCCGTGCGCGAGGTCACTCAACCGGAAATATAAGGCACAAACGTTTGGCTAGCTTAAGAACTGTTTCACAGTCAAGTCGTGCTATGGAGATTTATATTGTTGCGTCACTATTTTAAGCAAATTCTGCAAGTGAAGTTAGCGACGAAGGTTCTGTTAGCAAAGAATCGGACGGTTTTAATTAAATGTGTGAGAGTTTTTCATAATTAAGGTTTTCGAAAGCGTTGTATATAATATTAATACAGCATTCCGTGCATAACGGATACACATAGACAACAAAGACATATATAGACAAGACAACAAAGTTGTGAGCCATCATTCTTCTTAAGTCAAGTATTAAAGTCTTAAGTAATTTCTTCCTAAGTCAAGTCAATTCACAAGAATTTTTTCCGAGTCAAAGTCACGTCACAAGCCATGCTTGTTAAACCAATCACACGTCCCCCGAGTCTTACTCATACAAATTAAGTTAGGTCTTGCGAACCATTTCAATTTATCCGATTTATACATTCGATCTTATCCATCAAAGGAAAAAATGAAAAGTGCCATACGTGTATGTAACGGTAGATAGATTCCGATAAAAAATAATGACATTTGGAATATTTTCTTTAACAAATCTATTTTCTCCAAGTCATGACATAAGCCATTTTTTCCAAGTTAAGTCAAGAACAGCACTGAAATACTTTTTGCAAAATTTGAAATCATCATATCGGCCTCTTTCTGTTTTACAAAAATCAGACAAAATTTGATTTGAGATCATAACATTAAGACGTTACGTTTTACTGCAACAAATGCAACCCTTAATTTTTTTGTCATATTTTATAACAGACAAAAAGAGCCAAAATGCTGACTTCCAATTTTGCAAAAGTATTTCCAATGCGGTTCAAGTCACAAGTAAATTCCTTCCAAGTCAAGTGAAGTCACGAGTCAGTTTTCATGTGGCGCCACAATTAAAACAAAAGGTCGTTTAGGTTGGAAATCTAGTCCAACTCACTGACCATAGCGTGCAATTAAATACAACAATCTTTCATGCATACGTATACATGACGCTATCTACTATTGTGCACGTAATTTCAAAATGGCGGCCAGCACAATATATTCCTCCCCTCCACTGATATATTCCAAAAGATAGCTAGTATATCCATTTTGTAGAATACAATTTCCAAACTTCGGGTAAGTACAAGCACAACCTGAAGTCCAGTGGTCGTCTGATCTATTTGTTTTTGGATTTTGGTTCTTATATAGTCTATAACAGTCTACAGAAACTCTCGCATCTTGCAACATATTGGCGTGTTTGCTCTTCATAATAGGAGGACATATTACTTGCAAAACAAGAGTTACTTGCAAGTTTTGTTTTCGGTATTTTCTATCATCGCGCCATGTTCTTGAAACCTGAAATACTTGGCATTTTTTTACCGGTTTCTGTTAGTTATTGTTTAGTTTCTTTCAGAGGTTTAGATTCTGGCTTTTTGTTTTCGAGCCTGATCCCTATGGGAATATTGTTCACCAAATAAAAATTTACAGCTTCTGAAAATGAAATACTTTTTCTTTTTAGCTCCATTTAAATTTGCCCTGGAAAATCACGTGATGAATTCGTTTTGTAAGACAACTAATGTTAACAAGTTCGTATTTAACTGTTGATTTTCATGTTTGCCTTTTTAAAGATATAAGATCAAAATGTGGCTACTTTTCCGTAAAAATGAAAAGTCTTGGCTAAAAATCGATATCAGGCAATGTAGCCTCAAATTTGGCCCCAAAAAGGACATGCATGCAAAACCACGAGTAGGCCTAACCTAACAATAGAAAAGTATTTATGAAAAACGACAGTTAAATATAAACGTGTTCGTTATAAATTTTCAGTGAGATAATTGAACCGACAAAATCAAATTAAGATGATATGTTGTATCGTAAAATTGGGTGTGATCCCTGGCTATACGGCATTCTGGGTTTATGACTTTTGACTAGCGCCCACCCGAACAAATATACTAATTTGGGAGCCCGCCAACGTAGGGCAAGATAGCTCAGTTGGTAGAGCGCCGGTACGGTAACCTGGAGGTCGCAGGTTCGAATCCCGCTCCGGGCAGTTTCTTTGTTCACTTTGAAAAAGTTAATTAAAATTAGTTTTAGGAACTTCAGAGAAGTTCCAAATTGATTTATCTGCGTAGGAAATCTAGGAAATTTAATTCAAGATCAATATTAGAGATTCACAATTCAGCTATTATTTTCGTTTGATTTTTCATTTTGGAAGAGTATGATTAACAGGTGTGCGAAATATAATCAATTTTCTGTCCGTTACGGACTTAACACTTACTGCGCACACACACAAGTGTGCAGACACCTTCAATCGGGGACCTCCTATTGTCCTCCTATTGTTCATACTCCAACTTTTTGGCAAGGTCCCTGGTTGGTTTTGTACACGATTTTCAAAGGGGGAACTTTCTCAATCGGGGACCCTATTATCCTGTATTGTTATAGGTCCCCTATTGAATGCAAAAACAAACTCACACACACCCAAGTGTGTAAGTACCGGCAATCGCGGACTTCCTATTGTCCCTCTTTTGTTTGTTCACAAATTTGTCGGTATTTACACACGCACATACTCACAATATCCACATATTTTACGGTACATAAGTTCAAAATGAAATTGTCCATTCCACTGCCTTTTCCGCGCCAAAATGGCCAATTAATACTTCAGTTTTCTGTGACATTTCATTAACTTTGGTTCAATGGTTTGCAAGCAACAAGCATGCACTTTTGTCACACTTGTGTTTTTCGCGCTACTTAACGTTGGGCAATAAACGCACCCAGACCACACCTTTCCCGTTTGTGGTGCGTGAACTCAGACACAGTGTGGACTACACACGTTTCTACGTGTGAAACGCAAAGTGCACTATACCTCTGTTTGTATAATGAAAATTGAAATCAGAAGGAAAGTTTGGCAGACATTATCTGCTGACATTATAAAAAACAAAATCACCGTAGATGATTGTACCGCTTTTGAAACATTAAATAATAAAAAAAACTGGCCCGTTTCATAACGCCATGTTATTAAAACCTGGTACTTTAGACTCTTGGGACAACACAAAATGAGTCAATTTGACCATTTCCATCAGGTTGTAGTTAACTCTTTCACATAAAAGTGGACAATTTTCTCTCGTGTGACAATTTGTGGAAAATGTTCTCTACTACAGCACTATATACTGCTTATACTTAAGGTTCAGAGAAATAGAAATAACAAAAATGCTGAAACAATTTTATTTTAATGACTACATAAGATATTTTCAAAAGTAATGTTTTTTGCATTTAAGTAATTTATTGAGAATTAGAATTTCTAGTTATGTTTTTGATAGGTTGTCAAAGATTTGACGGGTCATGTACGCCCAAGGGTTCAATTCTACCCCCACCACAAAAATGTCCCCGAAACACTGCTGGTCACGCACGCACATACATGTTGGTCATTCCATAAATTTGGGGTCCAAAAGTGTGACATTTTGAGGTGTCCCTGTTACACCTGACCTGTGTAATTTCCCATCAAGTATCAGTAAAATTGACTTCACACTATTTTTTACTTGTTTGGCAGGTACTTTGCTTGACTTAGGCCCCTTATCACTCTTGGCGATAGAAGGCATTAAATAATGTGTCCTGAATTGCAAAATCTTTTAAATGTCACACTTTTGGACCTCAAATGTATAGAATGACCCACGTACGTCGTGAGTTTAAACATCATTTTGGATATCAGTGGAAAGTAATTTTTTAATGGCTGATTAACTCGCGACCGCAAAAGGTATTTTTGTTGGCGGAGTCACGCCCATAATTTGTTCAGTCTAAGTCTCCATTAAAGACTCAAACACAAAAATTCATCGGATCGTTATTTCTTATGTATTCATCATTGTTTTGTCCCATTTTATAGCATTTTGTCCATTTTGTTTCTGCGAACCTTTAACCCGTGTGCACATCATTGGTTAATGCAGTGTTGGTTAATTAATAGCTGTCTCACCGATCAGAGGAAAGTTGTCTGAAGTGGGCGGCATCATGTCGGCCGAGATAAGCATGAAGACGGTAAGCGACAGAAGGATGGTTATACCCAGACCAATCTGTAGGGAATGAGAGCGGAGAAATATCCTCATTAAATAGATTTATTTATACCAAGTAATAATTTATTTATCATTTATCTGTTTATTAAGTAAATACAATTTTGGAGACTTGCCGAAATGTATTGAATTTTTGTTTCGAAAAAAATTAGATTCTTAATGACTGCACTTTGATAAAAAAAAATGGTAATTTTAGTTCCAACCAATTCCATTCTGAATCCACCTTTATCTTGAAAACTGACACAAAAACACAAATACAGTGGGCCAATAATTACATTAAGTATAAAAACAAGCCATTGTATTTAAGCAACTGGATCAAATCAAACATTATTTACGCTAATGACCTTCTGACCGAAAATGGTGAACTGTCTACCGAGTATATCAGAGACAAACTAATTAAGAAACATAACTGGCTTACAGAAATGTACACATTAACGAAGTCCATACCAAAAGAATGGTTAATAACCCAAGCAACTAATAAAAACAAAACTCCTTTTGAAAGACGGGTTTACGTTAATGAAGCTTTAGGCAGTTTAGAAAATATTACAACTAAAGAAATATACAAGGTTTTAATTGATGAAAAAAGTAAAACGGCAGTAAGTCAAGAACGCTGGAAAGACATACTAAATGAAGAAATACAGTGGAATTTTGTGTGGAAACAAAAAAATATAAATATTAAGGAAGCTAGGTTAAGAAATTTTAATTTCAAATTTCTACACCGTATACTACCAACTATAAGTATACCTATTATATAAATGGAAAATTGTAAATAGTCCGATGTGTTGTTTATGTAACGAGATTGATGATTACAATTTTGGAATGAATTTGCACAATATTATCAAGCCATAAAAAACTACTGTTTTAATTTGCCAAAAATGTTTAATTTAGTAACTAGCCTTGATTGTGATTTTGAAATAAATTTGATTACCACAATAGCAATGTATTCCATATTTAAAGTAAGATTAAAAACATATCAAGTGGGTCAACAATTTGGACACTTTTATTCGAGAACTCTATTTGAGAGCTAAACTACAGAAGACAAACAAAAAGTTCTGGAGACAGTTTTTGTAATATGTTATGTTTAATCAATATAATAGAATGTAATTAATTAAATGAATACGAACTTTTGTTTAAAAAATGTAAATAATGTTACGATAAATAAAAGCGCTAGACGCAATAAAAAAAAAATTTAAAATCTTGAAAACTCTTCCATATGTGTTTTTACGATTCAGGATAGATTGATCTCTTCAACCATCGAGGTATTAGAGCGGTCTTAATTTTAGAGTCGATATGCACGCCGAGTTTCAATTCTGAAATATTCAGTCGCGCGTTTGTAGAATTAAGCGTTTGGCTATAGCAGGTCGTAAATCTCGTTTGGCATAAGGGCGTTGTCTGCATTTTTGTCGAATTCTCCCGTTCATAGCATTTGCGAACAGAACACAGCATTTGTTTTATTCACTGAACATTTTGATTGTGTAAAACTTATTTTGGTGCTGAACTGTAAAAAAATGTTTAACAGTAATATTCGGTTACAGTTAATTTGTGTTATACTTGAATGCTGTGTGAGGCGAGAGATTTTGATTTTGTAAAAACAAAAGACTTTTTAGAAGGCATCGAATCGCATAAAAATGAAAAATGTTCAAACACTAAAAGGATATACGGTTTATTATACAAATCTAAAATTATCGAACAAACCACAAATCCCACCGCTGCCGATTTTCTTCGTTTACTCTGAAAATTATATATCAACCTAAACATCGACTAAATTTTCCAATCAATAAACTAATTACATGTTGTGCGCTTTCCAAACACCGCAAAAGTACGCAAAGAATTGGGCATTGTGTTCCTTTATCTCTAACACTGCCATTTTCTAAAGTACATGGTAATTGTTCATTAATTTATTCAAGGTGTTCAGATAATTATGGGATGTATTTCCAGGGATTCCTGCCCTGGGACGGGGCTTCGCACGCGAGTAAGAAATCCCCTTGTTGGTCAAATATGGGCATGCAAAACCGCGCGCGATCCTTAGAAACTAAATTTTTATTGTGAAGTCCCGTTATCTCCCGCCTAGCTCTTGACTTGGCAGTTTCGTATTTATTAATTCCTCCATTTTTTTCCGACAATCATTCTGCGTTTATTCCCCACACAGAAACCAAAAGAAGATGGACAATATATTGTTTTGCGGTTCCTGTTTCATCCAACCAGGAAATTGAAGTGTTATTTATACCTGTCGAAACCAAAATTATTATTTTTTCGCCAGCTTGATTAACCCCGACAATAAGTGGAAAATTACCGGATGAAAAGAAGAATGAGTGGAGCGACGTTGGTGATTGGTTAATGGTCGACTCCGCTTCACGCACTCACGTTTGAAGCGGTGCTTAGAATGGTTTCGACATGATTATGCAAACATAGACAAGCCCAAGTTAATGTCTTTTTGTCTCTTTATTACAATATTGATTTAAGTTCAGCATCGATTAAATTGCCCTTAAATTGCCCTTTTCATTTTTTTGCAGGATAGAAAACTGACCTTTGTAATATTTACCTGTACTATCCATATCAACAAGTATTCAATATTTACCAACCGGTTGACATTGTTGACCGTTCCTTGTTATTTTTCCAATTAGGGCATTATGCACTGAAGAGTACGTGCACATTAAACGCAACACTTGACTTATTTGAACATATTTTGTAGGCAATTTTAGACAAAATTCATCGTCCAAAACTCGTCCGATTTTTTCCTTGGTGCTATCCTGGGATACCTAAATGGATTTATTTACAAATGCCCCCTTAAAGAAAACATACAAATTTAGTATTAATATCCTCACTGAGGATTGGTTACGGTTTGTTCGTGCAGGGGTATGGAATGTGTGGGTGTGTGTAACTGAGTTTGTATTCAAACCGTGGACCTTTAACAAAGAGGACAATAGGGTCCACGATTGAGTCAAGGTCCACGATTGAAAATCGTGTACAAAACATATGGGAGGCCTTCCAAAAAAATTAAAGTATAAACAAAAGAGGAACAATGGGAGGATCATACAGTCGTACTTTCCCAATACGTCCGAGGACAATGCTTTGTGTTTCCTATTGTTCCTTTAATATAACCAACCCCCATAGACTAAGCACGTATCCTTACGTTCGAGGACCGATTTCAACAAAAGACTCTACGTTCGAGGACTGAAAGGTTTCTTTGTGTTTCCTTTCTTCTCTTGTCCTCGGAGATATATACAGTGCACGTACACGATTGCAGGTATTTACACATTTGTGTGTGTGTGTGTGTGGGTTGTGGGGTAGGTTCGAGAGAGGACAACAATGGGTACAAAGGGAAAAAACCTACCCCACATCTTTCCTTTAGAAATCGATGTACCCCACATGGACAACGCTATGGCTTTTGAGATTTCAATGGGTACAAAGGAAGAATAAAAGAAGGGATTTAAAGTCCACAATAGATGTACCCCATATCTGTACTTGTGTGAGCTTGAGTTTGTATATGCCGGCAATCGTGGACCTAGGACAAAAGAATTCGGGCGTAGACAAAGGGGTCCACGTTTGACCTAACGTCCACGATTGAAAATCGTGTACAAAACTAATGGGAGGCCTTCCGAAAAAGTTAAAGTATAAACAAAAGAGGAACAATGGGAGGTCCACGATTGCAGGTATTTACACACTTTAGTGTGTGTGTGTTTGACATTAGCCTGTGGGCTGTATACTCCCCAGGGAGCTGAGAAGGTTTAAGGAATGATGAATAGGCCTGATGAGCAGGGGTAATGATGTAGCGCCTTGAGCACCAAGATCATGGTGGATAATGTGCGCTTTACAAATCTACATTATTATGATTATTAAATAGGAACCTAGCGTTTTCAGCAATTTGTTTGCTTGTTTGTTTGTTTGTTTATTGTTGTTGTTTTCGTGTTTACCTTCTCGCCCGAGTCACAAGGCAAACAGAAGCTAAAAAGTGTCAGACAGTAGATGATAAGACAGGGCACGATGATATTCATGACGTAGAACTGTGGCCGTCTCATCAGCGAGATGGTGATCACAACATCACTGAAGTCACCGTGATCCTCCTCAGTAACAACCACGTCTTGTTCCATCTCTATGATCTCCCACTCGCCGTGCTTCTCAGAGTCATTTGCCTGGGGAATAGACGGAGGAAGACCGGGTAGGAAGCCGGGGTAAACGGACGGGGGAACGGGAGCGTGCAGTGCCAAGTATACAGAGATATGCTAAGCACCGAATATATGTTTGCTTAGGAAACAAAAACAACATATCAGCCAAAACTGTGTAAGCCAACTGTTTGTGATAAGTTTTCCCAGCTGATTTCGGCCGAGCAGAAAAGGTTCTGAGCAATTTCGTGCTGAGCAGACATTGAGCCAAGGAGTCAATTTAATGGTGCTGCTATAAGCACCTATTTTTGCAACGCACCGAAGAAAAAAATCGTTTAGTATACAAAAAAGTGACCAGCCAATGTTCTTGTCACTGGTTCACAAGTGACTTTCGCTTATCAAGTATATTTGCTTGGCAATTTGTTCACCTTATTCAGCAGATTTTTTTCTAAGCACAGAACTTTTGCTTAATATAGCAAAACCAGGTTACCAGCCAAAATACCTTGCGATGTGTATTGCCTGCGGCTGGTTCACTGCTAATTTCTGCCCAACACGCAAATCTCCTAAGTAGTATTTCTTTCTGCCAAATAGCAGTGCATAGGCTACAATGTCCTCCCATAATATACGATTTATTATTTCCGAATACCATGGTTCTCAAAATTAACGAAACAAGTTGTACTGTACCAGAACACTGGGTGAAAACCACACCATTAACGTCGAAGTCAGGGTTCAAGAGTCCAATCCTGAAATATTTCCAATAATCTGAAAATTGTCTTTTTTTCCTTTTTTTTTTGGGGGGGGGGGGGCGTGGGGGTGGGGGCTGAATCCTAATTACATGGAACTCGTCACCACGCACGAAGACCACTTCCTCCTTGGGGTAGGTCCAGGTCCTGAACTTCAGTCGGCAGCTTTGCTCATCATAGGGGAAGAAAGCAAAGTTGATTTTACAGAAGGTAGTGAGGACGATGAAGGCCCTCCACTCCGTCTCCCCCGTGGGTTTGACCCGGAGTAGACGCTCCTCCAACATGAAGTTGAAACTGTCCGCGCTAGGAAGGGCAATCGGGAAAAAAAGAAGCAGATTTTTCAATGGTGTTAGAATTGTTATTTATTTATTATATATTCAGCATAATTTCTTTTCAAATACAATACAATATGAACAATATAAGCTGCACTCTAAAAACGGATTGGTTTGAAATAACCAATATATTGGTTAAAACAACCAATTATTGTCCAACCAATTTGATTGGTTGGACGCATATCAACCAATCCCAACAATATATTGGTTGTTTTTTACCAATCCGTTTAAAAAAAAAAAAAAAAAAAAAAATCAATCTAAAACGGTGTACCGAAGGCCTTTAAATTCAATACCACTGGTTTCAGACGTGTAATTAAAAAGATTACTTTATACAATAAAAGTTAATGACAAACATTATAAAAGGAAAGATAGAAATATCATTAAAAGCACAGTATAACAATAGTAAAACATCACATTAAAAGTTCGAACAAAATTACCAATCACCCCCCCAAAAAACACCAGAATAAACAGAATTCTCACATTTTGGGTTTTGTATAATGTTGAAGGGGTTTCTTTACAGAGGGCAGGGGAAGGGAATAATTTTTAACACTGTTTGGAAAGTGGGCAATTATTTAAAACCTGTTTTCCGTTCATTAACAGTTAAACACTGTTTAATATCCTTACAAAAATTCGTTTTAGACATATTAAAAATTTAAAATGAAATAAATTTGTAAAGGGCATTTTTTTCTTATTTGGGCCGGGCTGAATTTTAAGGCTTACCCTAAGCACTGCAGGCCAACTAAGTAAATCTTGGAATCGGCCGGGGCACCATCCCCCACTAACCACACTTACAGCACCACTATCACCATCACCACCACCACCACCACTACTACTTTATCACCACCATCACCTGTTAAGCAGCGTGACGTCAGGAATCCACATCTTGGATGAAGGTATTCTGATCTCAGGCACGTTATACTGGTCCTCATCCCAACGCAGAAACTCATCAGTCCAGCTCTGAAGAACAATCAAGTCAGAACTAAGTTGCAAGGTCGTGGGTGTAACCCATAGTCACCCCGCCCACCCCTCCGAAATGCAGCAGGATTTACGCTCGATCAGAAAGACACAAAACAATTCTTATGATCGACCCATGTTCCTGCCTTAAAAGGTCATTAAACGAAAAAGTTTAAGCCATTTACCCCCGTACAGCTCTACGTTTTTTTGCTTATCATTATAAAAGTAAAATTTTGTCAATGAAGGTTTTTGTTTTAATTAATAATGCCAAATTAGACTTTGTGATAAATCAGAAAAGCAATTTCGCAACTCTGTTTATTTTACGGTCAACAACAATCACGGCACACTGTTATTTCTACATTTATATACATCTATACACTGCAAATCAAACACAATGTTTGTTTTGGATGTACTTCCAAATTAAGAAAGCAGAAGGATACTTTGTTACAACAAAATAACCAGGACACAAACTTAATGATAATTTCTGAGGTTAAACAATATTTGGAAAACTTCACACCGAAAAGCAAAATCTAGATTGTGTGTAGGCCTATACTTGGAGTTTTGTTCAAACTAAATAGCGGCTGGATATTTTTCAGGGCATATTTACTTGGTCATATTTTATAAAAATGATGAGCACATGATGCTTCTCTATCTTTTTTGAAACAAAGAAATCATTCCCCTTTTTCTAATGGAACTGTTGTTCATTTCAAAGAGTTTACCCTTATATTATTTTGATTTCTGTGCAGATGGATTTGTTGCTTTAATTGAATTGATTATGACGCCAACTTATCAGCAACGATTACTTGAATAATGACAGAAAGACAGAAAGGTTCATGTGGGTTTTCACACCTCCATTAGCTTATAGTGTACGCGGTGCTATCGTACGATTTGTCTGAACGTGCATGCAACCGGCACTGTGCCGGTATTTGGCACGGGCGAGCGGCCTTGTGCCGAGTTGTGATGCCCCACGATGCTTACAAATACCTGCCTTAGACTGGAGTCAATGTCATATAGCTGCTAAGCACGGAAGTTTCTACTATGGGCCTAATTTGGACACAATTTTGCTAAGCAGAGAAAAGATTGGCTTAGTAAAAACAGGTTACCAGCCAAAATATCGTTTGATGTGTACTGCTTGCCACTGGTTCTCTGCAGGTTTTTGTTAAGCAAGTAAATATGCCAAACAATATTTTCTGGTTACAGCTCCGTTATCGAGAATTAAGTACAAAAAGTTGCACGAATGCATGTAGGGGTGTACATTTAAGGGTAGTACGGGTAACGGGTACCCGATTAAAAAAAACACGGGTACCCGGGTACCCGTTAAAGAAAGCCAATCCCAACAATTTAATCCCGGTATTTGCTGTTTGGATTGTTTGTAATTTTGTGCACGTTAATACTACCACATCGGTGCATCAAGGGAGTATGATGCAAGTCTGTACAGTGATCTCTCTATAGCTTTGCGGTGTAAATTGTATTTTCGCAGGCGTCATAAAATAATCTATTTTGTTTTTCCATGTAGGCCTACCCTGGTTTTCGTTTTAAAAATTCCTCACAAATGACATTTAGAAACTTTCTTTTTTCTTTTTCTGAGAAATTACTATGTAATATGTTAATTCGGCTACGGGTACTCGATTCCTTAATCTGGAACCGGTTCCTGACATTAGCGGTCAGGTATTCGGGTACCGGTTCGGATGCACATCCATAAACACACACTAGTTCTTAAAAGTTAACACATGCAACTTTTCTGTAAAGTCCGCCACTACACTTCGTTAAGCATTATGCACGGTTCAATCGTCGTTTCCTCAACGTCGGCCGACCATCAAATTGATACAAAAATTACACTTTTCTTCAAAATGATACCACACCGGGTGCCGTGATTTCACCGGATTTATGTTGTAAGTTACCTTTAAGAAGAGTGTTAAAATATACGCATGGTAAAAGGCTATACATGTGAGTGATTTTGCTGCATGTCCCCCCCCCCTCCCCCGGGGTTGAGCACTAATACAAAACACTGTCCATATAAGTCTGAAAGATAAAATCGGACATTCTAAATAAACAAAAATTGACAGCCACTCCTTAGAACAAAAGTATGCGTAAACTTTCACTTCTCAATTTACCTCTTCATATAGAACACCAACTGTCAATCATAAATAGTAATTGATTCAGCTCAGGAAATACGCTCATCGTCAAGTATTATTTATGCTTACTTGTGAAAGTGAATGTAACTAGTATACGCTTTTGTTGACTCAGATAGGTCCCACAGGGAAGGTCGCGTGGTCATATCATGGGACAGTGTCTCGATTTGAGATTCCTGCACAGCCTATACAATTCCTTTTAGTTTGAGTAAACCGAATTCACCCAATCAAAATCAAAAGGGCCCCTTTTCCGTGTCCACCATAACAAAGAAGGTCATTGGAGTGCTATATTTACTGTCTGTATTTTTAGACAATACTTTTAAGGGCGTTTTAAAGACGGGTGAGGACAAACTTTCCATTAATCACGTTTGCCATTTCTAGATGGTTAATTATATAAGTTTAAGTCGTATCCTCATTGAGTGATTCCCACAATGTCGCTTCCCAGGTTGTATCGTAAAATTGGGCATTATCCCTGGCTATACGGCGTCATGGGTTTATGACTTCTGACTACTAGCGCCCACCCGAACATGGTTACTGACAATTTGGGAGACCACCAACATAGGGCAAGATAGCTCAGTTGGTAGAGCGCCGGTACGGTATTCCGGAGGTCGCAGGTTTTGTTCACTTTTAAAAACACTTGAAAGAACTTTGACAGCACTGTATTTAGCATACAGTGCTTCATACATTACGTCGGGAAAGGGCAAAAGAGAAAATTTTACATCATGGCCGACGCAAATTCCATCATCTTCTTATTGACAATTATAATAGAGCATATACCGACCAATGGCTGATTCTTGGAGCAGAATCCAATGGGAACATTAACCCTAACAAAGAATCAACAATGCTGGAACACTTTGCGTAACCTGCTTTCAGGCCTTATATTAATTGTACGGCGGTCAGCAAGCTGCAGTTCCTTCAGTTTACAGAATGGTGTAACTGAAAGAACGGTGACAAATGAACAGGCGCCACCAACGTCACAAAGACTCCTGTTCCTACCAATATACTCTAGCTGGACCTACCTAGATGTAGAACGAAAAGCTATTATGCCAATAGCTTTTTCCCTGGTTCTATATCTCTATGGAATTCTTTGCCAGATGCATGTTTCCCTTCATCTTACGATCTTTCCTGCTTCAAGAGGAATCTGAAATCATACCTCTTGCATCTTTGATTTTTTCTCTCCTTTTTGTAGCTCCATACATCGAGTGGATTTTAGCCTTGTTTGAGGCGAACATGCATAAACAAATTACATTATACATGTATATTTCCATCCCGCCTTCCCCTTTTCATAAACGTCGAAGCAAAAGACAATTTCTCGTAGTGTATTTTTCGCAAACAAATCACATGGGAAACCGACTAGGTAAATTTGAATAAATCTTTAAAGTGAGCCATCTTGCCCCATGTTGACAGTCTCCCAAATTGTCAGTGTTTTTGTTCGGTGGGCGCTAGTCAGAAGTCATAAACCCAGAATCTACAGCCAGGGGTCACGCCCAAGTTTATTTTTCATTAAAAATTCCCCAAAGCCACAATGAGGATTTTTAAATGTTTAAAATATACTATAAATCCTTTTTAAGAGAAAGAAATGGTAAACAGGAAACAAAACATTCATGGTAGACATCTGCCTACGGAGCCATTGAATCAGTTCGTATCGATGGAAAGCGATTTTTTTGCTTCAAAATGTTATATCACTGTACAAATCGTACGAGGATAATAATATTGTAAAACGTAATACACATGCTTCGGCACTGCTGCTGAGAAGTTTTCATAAAGAGTCCTAAAAAATGTTGGTTACTTTGTGACAGCGCCCTCCGGTTTAAATGTGCGATGAAAGGGCCGTTTGAAACAATTACGTTATCTCCTGCCCCACATCCGCGTAGCCTTGGGTTTCCATTCGAGTGCGCTAACAGTGGTACAAACAACAGAGGGAGGTGTTTCCAATTACAGAACACGTTATTCCAATTCTTGAATAATCAAAGCAAAGCAAATTACTAAATTAAGTCAAATATTTGTGTTATTTACAAAGCCTCCACATCACAAAATGTGTTTGTTCTCTCATTGTTTCGCCATGTTTCAGTTGGCCTAGAATAACTATTGAGGTTTCTTTTTAGGCGCCACTATAGTTCACTGACATCTTGGGGAGTTCATTTCATGCATCTTCTAGCCTTCTGCACAGCTCCGTGTCAACTTAGCCACACTTCATCAATTTCCAGCCAGCTGATGATAGAATGGCATGCCCAGCTCATCTTGCCGCGTAATGATTATGCAGCTACTGCCAGCGATCCGTTACGCATACCAATAATGATGTCATAATTGTGAATAAATAACGTTGCGCTGGTCATCAACAAATTTGCGCTCTTGAAGAGCTTTGTTTGTTCTCACCGACTGCAATAAATGTGGCATTCCTTTGCTCTATTTATGTTGCACGAAATCCCACATAGCTTTGAATGACGTAGTTTTGTCCAGCCTTACGACGTTACTTGATGCTTGATGCAACGTTGACGCCAAAGTATTCAGTGACACGCCATCTGATTGGACAAGTCGGCAGCCACTGGCGTCGCACATCACTCATTAAAGCAAGCAATATGCAAAAGAATGCCAAATTATGGCTTCATAATTTTACTTAATATTCAAGATTCATTCCTACCAAGATTCCCAAGATTCCCATGATTTTGTTATTTGGATTGTATTCTTGCAAGCAACAGTTTATGCAAACTCAATGGCATTTTCTGATTTTGATACCTGGCCTTATTTGTCACTTCAATATTCCATCTTCATTTCTCGCTAAAATTCTAACAAAAAATCTGCTACTTACCAAAATAAGGGAAACTTGCGACTTCAAGACTTGTCTGGGCTCGTGCTGAAAAGTGAAAGGCAGAGGAATGTCTGGTGACTCAACTGTTCGTTTATAAAACAAAGAACTATATATGCATATTTGGCCTACTTTTTATTGCGAGCCATTAACTGACATTCTTGCATAGTTTACCACCTCTGTGGCCTCTGGATTAAGACCAACAGTTATTACGTAACGTTGATTTCGGAATAATCGCACTGCACAAACAACGATAACATGACCGATTGCCAAAGACCTGTATGTTTGCTGCCACCACGAGTCGAAAAAATCGAACATTCTCAAGCAAGGCGTACAACAATATTGACTTGGCCATTTTCACAGCACAAAATGCTTTTTGACAACGCTGTGCGACGAGTAGATTTCAGGTCCGTTCCATCATATAATTGGAAAATTCGGCTGGGAAAAAGATACTGTGGCCAATCTGCACATAGGGCCTTTCAAAAGGGCGAAAAGTATAATTTTGGGCACCTCAGAAAATTAATGGAAATTGGAACTAAAAGTGAGAAGTCCAACCTGCAATTGTGATCTTGATAAAGAAATAACCTGCATAATGTGGCCAGCCTGTGAGGTTGTCACTGCGGCCACTTTTCTGTGTATCCTGGAGTGGCCACTTTACACAGGTGTGACTGTATCATTTAAATGTAGTGTAGCCTACACGATTGGTAATCCTCCAATTTTGTTTACTGAATTATTACGAAATACCTTACTAGATAACCAGGTGTGCTGTCGTTGTCAAGAAAAGTGGAAATTTATATCGTTTTACAACGATTTCCAGCTGGAAATCGTTGGGAAAACTGCCCTGTAGCCTTTAGTCAAGGCGCGCGTGGCTACCCGGACGAGTGGCGCGCCCCGGACATGCTGGCATTTGGGGCGCGTCACGCGTCCAAGTGGCCACGCGCGCCTTGACTAAAGGCGATCATCCGCCCGACGGTTGAAAACGAGCGCTGTTTTTTTCTCGTTTTTTTCGCCATCCAACAACGCAAAATTTTGAACAGGTCGGTGGAACGATATTTTCTATAAAATACTAACCCCCAAATTTGCCCATTTCTGAAAATTGCAACAATGACCAATCATGTACACTACCCTTAAACCTCCATCTTCATTTCAAATTAAATTTTCGAGTTATTTTTGAAGCTGGATAAGAATGAAAGGGCTGATAGGGGCTGATCCAGGGGGTTCGACCGGGTCGAACACCCCTGCCTCTGTTGTGTACCTTTTGAAGCTTTTTTCGATATAAGCCTTCGACCAGTGACCTCTTTATTTGTTTGCGGGGGGGGGGTACTTTAAACAGTTTCATAGTCGGCGACCTTTTTTAGCTTGTACATGTACCACACACATAAAATAAATAAATAAATAAATAAATACAATAAACAAAATGTTACCAAAATGAATTCGCCCCTTGAAAATACTTTGCTGCTTGAGTTATTTACCAGATCAATGATAGCATTTAACTCCAGGCCGAGTTTGATGATGGTGGGTCCCTGGGAGGGGTCGGCAGGTCGGGCGTGCTCGGGATAGACCGAGTCGTTCAGCAGCTTCTTCAGGAGGGCAACTTGAGCGTCCACGCCGGACCTTCGTACTACGTCCGGACAATTTCTGTTTCTGTGTGAGGAGGCTGGTTTTGGGAAGAAAACGAGACGTTGTCAGATGAAGAAATGTGGGTGAATTTTTATTATTCAGATCATCATCATCACCTCTCGTCATTGCAAATCATTTTTGGAAGTAGGCCCTATACTTAGACAAGAATTAAAGACGCGATAAAGGTAGTAAAACAAATTTGCTTTTGCTGCAATTTTCAAACAAACTAATGGATTTGGGGGTTAGTATTTTATAGGGTGCTAGCAAATACTGAAACACTGACCTGTTTAAAGTTTTGTGTGCATAGAGAAAAAAGTTGTTCTAGTAGTCTGGTTCCCTGACCATACTTTAGACAAAACGGAGCAACTTATAGACGTCCGGGAATTATTAGGTCGAGGAACTAGACTATATTTCCAACGATTGTCGGCCGACAATCGTTGGAAAACGATATAAATTCCCACTTTTCTTAAAAACTACAGCACACCAGGTGCCATATGATTTCACAGGATGACTGAGAGTTGAGGCTACTATTAACTTACCGTCTAGTAAGGTATTTTTTAATAATTCAGTTGAAAAAAAATCAGTTGAAGGATTACCAATCGTGCACACTACCTTTAAGAGAAGACAAGGATGAAGATCTAGAGGCAATGTGGGGGGTGTTTAGAGGGTCATACCCCGCCCTCCCCCTATTCCCTGCTAACAACCTCAGATCAGACCCAGTCGGCGACCTTTTGTTATTACTTTTGGTTGTTACTGGTAAAAAAAATAATTTGTAGAAATGATATGTAGAAATTGCTGGGTCCGCCCGGGATGGCATCAACCGTCTTCAGGGAAAACCGAGAGTCGACCTGGAAACTGAAACAAAGGCCATTTCTCAAACGTTGGGTCTGCTTAAAGGGCCAGTCACGCTGGCCACAATAACGACGACGATGACAAAAACGGTGAGAATAATGTCGCGTGGGTAATACGCGCGCGTTCCACTCACCATGCAATAGAGAGCTTTTATTCGCGTCGTTTTCGTTTTCGTCATCGTTATCGTGGCCAGTGTGACCGGCCTTTAGCCTCGGCTTTGTCTCCATGCAGCTATTCCCCAGATCCATTGCCAATTTGAAGCCTCTTGAACAAAATAAACAGACTCTGCCTCTGGGCTTAAATAGAAACATTATTGTGAGAAATGACCAAATACTTCACTCAACCGACATCTTGGCCATCCATTAGGGTGCGTATGTACGTTTTAACGTGCGATAACGGGTGGAGGAAAGCAGAAGTGGTTCGTTTTTGTTGTAACTATGTAACTTTACGGCAAGGATATTGATGCAATATAGTACATTGACCTGATGTATCTCTTCTGATAAAAAACAATACAAGCGCATGTCTAATCTGCATGGTGACCATAGCGTAAATTAAATCAAGTGTTCAGGCGCATATTTTCCATGAGCACAATTGGCCTTTATTTTGGGCACGCGAAAATTATGGTAAATGAAAAAAAAGAAACCTACGTTGCATCGATATTTAGTTGTAAAAAAGATTCACCTACCGGAGTGGAAACATCCGACCAGGGCCAGCAGGACGAGGTATACCGTCCATCGACGCATTTTGTCCCGTCAGAAGTTAGCTTGGTCACGGTGTTAGAGTTGTCGGCCTGGGTTAAGTTGGTCCACGACCTACGAATAAATAATCTAAGTCGATTGATGATGAGAGGATGATGAACAGCCTGTGACAAATCAAGGTTGAACTTTGTATATATCGTAGCTGAACCAGTTAATTCCCAAATTTAGTCATCAGTCGCTTTCAGTCGACATTGAGCAATAATTGTAGTTCCTAAGAGTCACAGATTTAGAAGCAAAGATTGCTATTCAACCGTGGAATAAAAAAACTGTAGTGGTGGAATTGGTACGCGTTCCAATACTTGGCCCAAAAGGCGGCACATTCTCCAACCTGTATAAGTACGGTTTGTGTAAGTCACAGAACTGGTACTAACCGGATAGCACCGGCTGCAATTTGTTTTAATATTCCTCAAAGACAGGTGCATATACACAGGAATGCGGTCACGGTTCTAAACAGCGCAGAAATAAATGCAGTGACCTCATCCACGTCACGGCATTGAAAGTTTAATGAGAGAGTGGGTCCCGAAATGAGAGAGGCATCAGCGAGGATGAGCTAAACATCTGCGGTACTGTCAGGTCGTACTTTTCGCGCCCAAATGACAGTTCGATGAAACTGATAGTACCCCCTCAGGTACATCCTCATCTACGGGATGGAATACCGTACTATCTTTGTGGCCACCTGAGGGGAAACAGTGGAAGTGACAACCGCTTGTGTTCCTCTCTCCTCCTTTCCTTCGGTCCCTGTCTGCGTGTCCCACAGAGTCAATACATCAACTTCTTCCCCGTCGGTTCAGTCAAGCAAAACGGCCTTATGCCGCTCTCCGATCAATTTTTCATGCGCGGTTTTCTAGGCCCCTGAGCTGCGAATGTCACGTACGGGCGAGTCCAGGCCGTAAGACACTCCCTATCAGTGGATTGTATCGTGAATCTGCTACTGTCAACGAAAAATCGCCGCTAACTGAAATAATATTCTGCGTTAACGGTCAGCGTGTTGTATATTAGTAAGATGAGTTGGCTTGTGCGCATGCGAACACCTAGTTACTATGGATTCTGGTAATCAAAGTGTTAGGGCAAAATGTATGTGCTATAAGCACTGTAAGCACGGTGCATATTAAGCGTGGAATTCTGTACCCTTAAAAAAATCTCCCATGCAAAACTCCATGGGAATTCTATGGTGAATTGGACACAATGGGAATCCCATGGGAGGTTTTTGTAAGGTCGTTAGCAGAATCATGAACCAATAGGAACATAACTAAATTGTCCTTTAATTATTGTTACGTTGTCATCCGACTCACATGAATATCCGATTCTTCACCCATGATGAATTGCAACACAGGCTGCGTTTTTATAATGACTGTTGGCAATGGCATAACATTTAACCTCATCCCAACCCTATCCCGTCACCCTATCCTAAACCCTTACCCCAACCATAACCCTGTTTCTCACGCTAATCCTCGATCACCATCACCCTTATACCCTAGTATGTTTCTCGTTGTTTGGGTATACGGGGGGGGGGGGTCTTCTGAGCATGCGCAGTATAACCAACAAGTAAGATTTCACGCGACAACTGTCCTAAATCAGGAACCTAGTTGTTACCAACTTCGACCCCGTCAAAATTGTTCCTTTTTAAATATAAACATTTTTACTGGTGACAAATGTCTAGTCACCTTTTCAGATTTTTCTATTTTTTTATTATTTTGGGGGGGGGGGGGGATTATGCAATCATCTGATCCAAATCCGGAATACGTCACAAGAGAGGCATTTATTCTATGATAAGTACTGACCATCATCCCCAGGCAGGTTAAGCTTTATGTAAAGGTCATAATAAACTCCTACTGACGAAAAAAGTGCCACACACGAGGCTCCGAGTTTGAGTCAAACGTCATCACAGAAATCTACATAAAGAAAGGTTGGCTATGAGGAAGCGTTGCATTTTGCCAGAAGATATCGCGCGTAGACGAAACCGCTTCTGGTTTGATTCGCTGCGGTTAACTTGTCACAGAAGCTGGAATTACGCTGCGCAAGCCAAGGTGTGACTACCCGTTTCTTGATTTATCCAAGAAGCGCATTCCAAGATCCATAGGGGATTCAAGCGGGATGGGCCAAGGAAATGATGAGCTGCAGGTCCCAAGGACTTAGTGAATCATTCATGGCTTCACCCCCACGCATCTCCCAGCGCCGGGAAGACACGTCTTAATGATGTGTGCAGAGCAAGGTGACTGGTTGTCCAGGCAAGTTTGTTACTTGGTCCATCAGACTGATGAGGAAGAATCATCTCCGAGGGGGATGTTTGCCTCCCTGAGGTCTTAAAGGAACCGAGCACCGGATATCGATAATTCAACTTGTTTTCACACGTACTTACAATACGAGCATTGTCTAAATGCTTCTGCTTATTTAGAGTAAAAAAGATCATCGGCTGGTTTTCAGTGGGATACTTTTGAGACGCTGATGGCAGCAGACATACCGGTCCTTTACTATTATTCTCACCAGTTGTGCGCATGCTCAGACGTACACAAGCGTCCTGAGAACTACGCGCGTGCGCAGAATTGGCAACAAGGACTGGCATCTGCGTCTCAGCCATTGATCTCAGCCATTGATCTCCATTATTATTGTCAATAATAATGGAGATCAATGGTCTCAGCTCAAACGTCTCCCATTCTTTTGAAACCTTTCCAGTTTACGCATGCAAGAGGGCGCTATAAATTGCCATAAAAAGAAGGGACTCCACCGAAATAACTTATCAAGAATGCTGGTTATACGAGATATTTAATATCGAAATCAACGGCAACATGGACCAATCTCGAAGAGAATGTAAAAATGTTAAAATTGTTGTGCCTCTAGTGACGCCATGCTTTGGCTCATGAATATGCTAAACATTGGCATAAAAACACATTACTCCCCAGAATTACTACAAACGAACCGGATATTTATGGGTTATTCCATAAATTAGGGTACCAACTTGCGACATTTTGACCCAAAATGGAAAAATTAGGGGATAGGGGATTCATTAATAATGTTCACTATAACTTAAAGATATTGACATTCCTCAGTAATTGTAGCCAAAATCAGAATTTGTTACTCCAGATATGCCAAAATATCATGTCAAAACCCATTCACGGTTTCACGTGTAAAGGGGACACCAAATTATTTTTCTGCTATTTTTGTGATAATTCATGCTCAATGTGGTGTGTTTATTTTTAAATGTATTTTTTGTCTTACCCAGGATAACACATCAAGGTTTATTGTGAAAATAACTTGATTAGACTAAAAATAACAATTCGGTGCATGATTGCGTATTGGGGACACCATTTGGTGTCCCATTTACACGTGAAACCTAGTAAATGGCCCAAAATGAAATATTTCTCAAGCATGCAATTTTTGTTATGATTTCACACTTATCAAGTGGGACATGTAATTAATGGTGATAGATTTGGATTTGCCAGTGAACCCAATTATCTTTTCTATTTCTCAGAAACATTACACAAATTTCACGTGTAAAAGGGACACAAAAAAAGTGGGTCTTGTTTACACACTGTCAATCTCGGTCAACTAGTTATTAAATCATTTAAATATGGTGCCATTCTTAAGCAGTATTAACATGCTTTAACATAATGAAGGGCAATTTTTCATACACATATGTGCACATGGTAGTATTTGAGAACCAAACAATGCATTTCAACAGCAGTTTTTAAAATGTCGCAGCTTTGGTGTCCCTTTTACACGTGAAACCGTGAACTATTTAGGACACCATATATACTGTCAGGAAATTAGCCAGATGTTTCATCCTTTGCTACCAGATATTTAAGTACAAGTACTATAATTTGAGCAACTAAAATCATTTGTATATATATATCACTGTTGGTAATACAAGGGAAACAAATATCACAATGTAAAGAGGGACACCAAAAGTCATTGGCCCCCACATTTATGGAATCACCCCTACCTATACAGACATGAAACTCATCACGTGAAATCATGTCATAAAAAGATCCTATTGCATAATCGCTTTAAGAGGCTTTGCCCGCCAAAGTTTGATTATGATGGGAGACTCATTGCGTTGTGTAAACACCGAGTGTGTAGCCTCGGATGCACACAGGTCCTCCTGTATTCACTGCCACATTCCCTGCCTCCAGAGGCATTTAGGATTCCGACCGTTGGCATGGTGATAAGAGCATCTGAGATGCTGGCACTGATTAACAAAGAACGGGAAGTTCGGGAGAAAAGGTTTCTTGGGAGTTAGTGGAATACGGGTCTTAGTCATTAAGGTTATGGTGTTATCCTTATAGTGCAAATAAGTTTCTATGCATTGTTTTGTTTTTAATGACATGAATACATGTAAAACCACGTTATTTCCATGTTACTATCAATTTCCAGGTCTCTCTTTTTTAGTAATTTCCGTAAATTGCAAAATTTTTGTTTTTATTTGAATTAAAAAAAGTCTGGTCTTCCTAGCATTGTGTATACAAAAAACATCAAACATTGCAACGATCCTGGAAAGACTGCAGTGTCATACTTCATCTCGTAACTCTTGAGTGGCGGGGATTCGACAAGGCACTATATTTCTCAGTAGGGTGTACTGATGATCCAAGCCTGGCCTAGATTGCAGTGTGTGCTATAGCCCCGCCCGTCAAAATAAACACAAACCTGTATGAGTAACAGACGCATTAATTCCGGGAATATTTGAATTCAGAATGACATGCACATCAATATGCGTATGGTTGCAAACTTTGGAGTAATGAAAATATATCACACACACATACTAGTTGTGTAGGTACGCCACTAGTCATCAGTCACTCTAAACCTTTCTTGTCGATGTCATGGGAGTAAACTTGACAACCTCCTGGACTTGTTTATAGCAGGCGCACGGAAGCACAGTCATTCATTCATGTATTTTAATTTTAATGAGGTGATTTGATTGTAAGCAGATCTACACACAATGTACATTTCGTTGGATAAACCATTATACTACGATAGGGTAATCTTTTTGCACGTCCCAACTTGGCGAGCGTGGTAAACATGGTGTGACGTCATATCTTCGTAAGTCCATTCTCCAAAGACCACTGACCTTGTCACGAAAGTTGCGAGTAACTGAGTAATTAAATCATGGTAGACGGGTAAATAGAGGTTGACACCCTATTAATCTTCGTTGTGTGCGTCTCGTCTCATCTCGGATCAGTGGTCACTTCAACCATGGAGGTTTCTTCCTCCATGCTTCAACCGATCCAATTAAGAGTAGATTAACTTCACATGATTAAGAAACTAAAAGCCGTGTTTCCATTGGACTTATTTTTGTCAATCTACCGCGACTTTTCTTCAGAATAACAAAATGAAGTCCAATGGAGACAAGCGGTAAACTAACGTCCCTGTCAACTTACCGCGACCTTGATGTAAAACAACCAGGCCGAAAGCGGTCGCGGAAGATATCTGCGCGGCTGCGGAAAGTCATCAGGCTTTCAATGTGTGAAATTCTGCCAGCCTCGAAGGCGAATAAACGTTCTTGTCGCGGTAAATAAAAGTCCCAATGGAAACGCACGGTAGAATTACGCGAAGGCATGTCGCGGTTAGTTTCCGCGAGGCTGTGGAATAAAAAAGTCCAATGGAAACACGGCTTTGAGGACGCGCCGGATCTTGTGTCTAGAGCTATAGGTCTGGGTCTTCGCCCGTTGCAAATGTGGGTACATGCTGACAATAGAGCCGTAGCTCTGGAAGCCCGTTTCGGAAGCAGCGTAACCTAGATACCATGCCCTAAAAAAAGCGGTCGTGAAGGAATGGTAGACAAACTTGATGAGCGGGCTCCTTGAAAGTTGACTGAGAAAATAATTAGCGCGGTGTGCAAATAAAACCTGTCGGAAGTTTACTTAGCTGGACGCTTCTGGAAATCGCGCGTGCATACGCATGCCTAACAGTCTTCCCCCTTTCATAAATAATTTCTTGATGGTTTTGAGCAATTTTCATAAAAATTATTTACAGTTCAATTAGTAGCCGGTCTTGCGTGACAGACGCCACCAGCTGCTTTGTTGGCGACGACACTACTGGACGACTGTTGCGTGGTGTCGTTTCAGAACATCCAACGGCTGTTGCTATTGGCAAAGTGTTGATTCGTATACATGTACCTAGATTTTAATTAATAAATCCCTCCGCAGCAGTTGTTAAATAAAAACACACCCTTGACTTATTAGATGTCAGTTTTCAACTGCAAATATTTTGTGACAAGCTCTCCTAAAATCCTGTTTTCACACTATAGTCTATAGTACGTAGAGGCTTGTAGCTGGGTAGTCTTGGTTCCAAGACGTCTTTAGCGCGGTGCGACGTACAGCGCGCACGGCAGCGCCCTCTAGCTACACACACACACACACACACAGAGCAAGGAACAGCACACACACAGTCATGTAAACGGGTGCAATCGTGGACCTCCCATTGTTCCTCTTTTGTTTATACTCTAACTTTTTCGGAAGGCCTCCCATTGGTTTTGTACACGATTTTCAATCGTGGACGTTAGGTCAAACGTGGACCCTTTGTCTACGCTAGAATTCTTTTGTCCTAGGTCCACGATTGCCGGCATATACAAACTCACACATACACACGCCTAGACTGGTTCCCGGTCCCTACATTGTCCTTCGGATTATATACATATGCGGACCGGGAACCAGTCTAACACACGCCAAGGCCAAATCGCTATTTGGCCTTGGCGTGTGTGTGTGTGTGTGTAGCGAGAGGGCGCTGTCGGCCGGCCGTGCGCGCTATACAGGAATTCGCCGACGCCATTTTACAGTGGTGCCGCGCTCGCGTGCAGGATGCGCGCGTTCTTTAATTTCAGTCGCGCGCGCATTTTGGCAAGTTGTAAACACCCTGTTGGCCGAAGCTGCATCGAGCGCGTGCGTAAAATACGCACGCGAGCGTGATGCCACCGCAGTAAATGCTTCTAATTTTGGTCGCCGGATTCGTCTATACGTCGCACCGCTAAGGACGTCTTGGAACCAAGACTAGTAGCTGGGCTGTAGACTAACCGCAAAGAGGCCTTTGACCCCCAACCTCACGAAAAAGAAAACAGGTCCAGACCTTTATTTTCTAAAAGTTTGTCCTATTCACTGTGCACAATTTATACTTTGTTCGCAAACATATGGGGCACATGTTCACTGTAGGATTACACAAATAATTATGGCGGGTTACTGGAAGGTTGTGGGCTTAAAAAGAAAAATCGAAACACAATACATTATGATTAATTGAATGAAATAAATTGCAGCAGATGTCGGGGATCAGTATTGGAGTTTTTATGAATTTTCCGAAATGTTCATGTTAAAAAAACAATTCTTCTATTAATGAGTATTATATATAGATGCTTTTGGTCAAAATTGATTTTTCTGGCGCTCCTACTTGCCGCTCATTGTATGGCCTCCGTTACTGTGTGGTTCTGCTCACTTTATAGACAATCCTTACTCCCGCACCTGTCTTTTCTACTGCCGTTCTTCTCTAACATTTATACACAAGGCCTTGTGAGTCTTTAAAACCCATTGAGTAGCCTACGGTATTTTACAGGAAACGTTGGGGTGTCGCGGCGGTTCTGGCAGCCAAGCGAACCGCTACAATGTGTTTGTGCAGCCAAGCGTAACATAAACAATAATCCAACAATGGATTGAAACTGCACAAACAGCGGCAAATGGCGTCATCCGGCCTGGTGGCACTCTTTTTTTTTAAGCCAGGGCGTCATCCGTACGCAAGGGGTTTTAACTGCCATTCAAGTCCTATAAAAAAAACACATCGTTCAAGTTAAATACCGCCCTCTCTATACCGCCCTCTCTTGTGGCTTGTTCGTCTCATGTAGTGTAGAGAGATCAGTGGTTCGTCTCCGCGCCCAGATCTGACTTCGTCTTCGTCTCAGTACTGCAGTCGGCTATGTCTCCGACTTCTGAATAACTGAGAAGCAAACCAAATGGAAATATTTTTAATGTTAGTGCATGTTCTGCTTCAGGGAACATTCATTCGGTTAATTATGAAAACAAAAATTAGAATGTTTACATTTGGTTTGCTTCTCAGTACTTTTATTCAGAAGTCGGAGACTAAAGCCGAAGACGAGCCAAATATCGAAACCTTCGTCTTCCACCGCCGCTCCTGTGAGATCATACGTCAAAAGAGGGCGGTTGATATTTTGAATGGCGGGAGCAGCAGCAAATGCAAAAGAATCGGCGCGAAAATATAAAAATCCTGTGGCGATTTTTGAGAAGAGCGGCAGTATAGTTTTATGCACGGGAGTAGGAAACAAGCCAATGGGGATTACTTACAAGATGCTACGCGGCAGTGGCGTAGCCAGGGGGGGGGGGGCAAGGGGGGGGGAACTGCCCCCCCCCCCCCCCCCCGTGGGAACTCTTGCCCCCCCCCCTCTTGCCCCCTCTGGAAAATTGGGATATGCGTTACTATAGCGAATTCGCGTTACTATATGCGTTACTATAGCGAATTCCCCCCTTTAAAATAGCCATGCCCCCCCCCCCCCCCCCCCCTCTAGGAAGAGCCTGGCTACGCCACTGCTACGCGTACGTCAACAGGGTGCGGCACGTGATTTTAGCTCAATATCTTGAATAATGTGTTTTTGAAGCAGTGGCGCAGTGGAAATTTGGGAAAGATACCTCTTCTCATTTTAAAGAACTATTTAAAAGCGCCTGCAAGTAAATGTTTCCCGGTAACCAAAAAATATATTTAGTCAGTCTTCATCCTATATTTTGCATTTTGATTAAGGACACCTACGGTACATTAAGACACCTATGGAGGTTGAACCCCGACTATACTCACCTGGTAATAACTAAACTACAGATATGAAAAGAAGAATTTGTATTGTAATAATTCACAAATTCAGAGATTTCAAGTAAAAGTTGACGAGGCTTCCAAAAGCTCGTTAATATGATGAAATGTTTCGACTTTTACATGAAATTTTCAGTGCCATTGTGATAAATAATTAATTAAATATTCATTAGGGCAGGGGCTAATTTCCTGAGCGAGAAATTTCAAATTTAAAGCAAAATAACTACTATTTTCACAATGAATTTCCGAACGGAATGGTGAATATTCTCTTGCAAAAATAATATTTGTTTGTTGCACTTTTCGGGTTTGGGTTAATGTTTTCGTAATGAACAAGATATTTTGTTTCATTATAGGCCTGCATGCATTTCACTCACATCACAAGCTAGTTGCCGACATCGCACATAATTTTGTAATCGCCTTCTGGTTCTACGAGTACGTCATAATTAATTAGGCCAATAAAACTGTCGCTCACCTCAATCAGAAAATGTATTCTCAATAAATGCATGCACTGCACTCACACTGCACGCGGCCGGCCGGACGCACACACCATTCAATTACCGACATGAATTATTCATATTTTCCAGACGCTTAATTCGTTTCCTACGAGGATATGATTCTGTATATAGTTTCCATATCACATTTCACATGTTTTCTGGAAAAATCCTTGATTTAAGGTAATAAATAAATAACTTTTAAAAATAGACTATAAGTAGCCTAAACCTCCATGCCTAAACCCAAGCTATACCCAAATTCAACATGTATTTGTTTTACGGGGGAGTTTTGTTAGTTTAAAGTTTGGCTGGCCCTAAACAGCAGTGGGAAACAAACAAGTATATCACACTACATGCAGATTTTGAGAAGACGACAATCACACGAACTTTCAGACATTAAATTTCCCAATTTGCAGTCTTTTCTGTGCATGTGAAGCCACTAAAATGATAACCTACACTACACTAAGGTAACATAGCACATGTACACCGCGTCATTTGTGGATTTTCTCGTTCAGAATTGATGTATTTTTAAGTGAATTTATCGGAAGTCGAGACCGAGTCAACGAACTGACTGGAGATCGCCCGCGAAGTTTTCTTGAAGGAGGTCGGCCGTGCGTGACGGCACAGAACCACAACAAGGACTCGCTTCATAACCAACTAGCTCCCCGGACGGTGGCGCTGGCGCTGGCGCTGGGAATGGTTTGCTGAATCACACAAAAGGCTGGCTTTTTGGTGGTGTCGAGGCTTCATTCTTGAACTCGCTGATTGTTGCTTCCACAAGGAGTTTAAAACTTTAAAAGGTAAGACAAGTTTGAAGCGTGAAAAAAGTCCAGTCAAATGTATTAATGAATCGTCGGGGAATTGTTCGAGTACCCCATAGGCCAGTTGCCTACTCATGCAGATTTTTGTCTTTCAATTTCTTTTGGTATTTGCTGTTCAAATACTATGCTAAAACGATAGTTATGCCAAATTGTAAACTAAAAAGTCACTGTAAGAGAGATTTTACAGTTTGTCTTCACCTTTTTTTTTTTCTTTTCCCTTTAATTTTCAAGTTTAAATTTTATGGCATTTTAATTTGTCAGTTAAGTTTGATTCTGTAAATAAACTGGTGTTTAATCAATTCGTTGTATTGTACTTGTCAGAGTAAAATGATATCCAATATCTAGGGTAAATTTTGAATACATTTTCAAAGCGAACAAAGAAACTGGCAGGAGCGGGATTCGAACCTGCGACCTCCGGGTTACCGTACCGGCGCTCTACCAACTGAGCTATCTTGCCCTATGTTGGCGGTCTCCCAAATTGTCAGTATCTTTGTTCGTGTGGGCGCTAGTCAGAAGTCAAATTTTTCTATAATCAGTTTCCCTTGTGGATTGTTTGACGAATTATAAGTTAAAAAGTCGTATCCTTATTGATGAGTGATCCCCACAATGTCGCTTCCCAGGTTGTATCGTAAAATTGGGTGTGATCCCTGGCTACACGGCATTCTGGGTTTAGGAAAGAGTTCCATATCCGGCCATCACTTATTTTCCCTTAATATGACTTAAAGACTACCAAAAGGTGTAAATCTTATGAAGAAACACGAATTTAGGAGGGAAACAATTTCAACCTATTCTTTAAAAATACTTTGACTTTTTCTGTCATGGCCCATAGACTTTGTGCACGAGGTCTAAGTGATGGCCGGATATGGAACTCTTTCCGTCAGTTTCCCCACTGAAATAAAGTTAAGAATAAGCCGGATTTGGGGCAAGTTCTATTTTGCTTTAAGTGAAATTTGAACATGAAGTTTAAATTGAAGTCATTGACTGCAAACTGCTAACTGACTAAATTGACATGAAATATACAAATCAACAAAATTAGCTGGCCTAACATTTTGAACCTAACACTGCTGAATCCATCAATATCAATATGAATTTCCACACACCCTGGGGGGTTAGGGTTAAGCAAGTTCTTTCTCAAAGGTAAATAACAGTAGTACGAGTAACAAACAAGTAAGAAAGTTCATAAATTGAAACTTCCACTTCACCCATCAACACGTGTAATTTGATTTTAAAGGTGAATTCATATCTCTCGCAGTCACATATTTTAAGATCTGGCTCCCCCCCTTGTTTTGAACTTTGCATTTAACTTTGAAATGTGTTTACCATCACAAGAATTATTTTGACTCCATGGAACACACATTACATAGCAGCTGAAATCCATACTTCATTGTAAGTAAATGTCTAGTTCAGTTCCACTTCGAACTCCTCACAGATTTGTTTCATGGGACCTTTGGGGTCGGAGGTTAACATCGGCCAACCTTTCGCTGGAGGCAATTTGAAGTGGGCAAGCTGATCACGTAAATAAATTCCATGTTGTCAATATTGGTTTATATAAGAAATTGTGACGTAGAATATGCGGGCGCTGAAAGAACTGGTGAAACTGCAGGCCACAGTGGGGTCTGGTAGACTTCTTTGACTTTAGGAATAACATTGACTGAATAAATAGAAAAAGTGTAATGACATTAAAGGGCCAGTCACACTGGCCACGAAAACGAAGCGAATAAACGCTCCCTATTGGTGGATGGAATGCGCGCGTATTACACGCGTGACAATTCCACCAATCAATGCCGTTTATCCTCACCGTTTTCGTTATCGTCTTCGTTATCATGGCCAGTGTGACCGGCCCTTAATCCTAGTAAAAAAAACACGTTTGGACACTGTTTGTTTCCAAAAATTTAAAAGGAAAATACAATTTAGATTCATCACAGTATTTCATTGCTGGCATACTTTTGATGGATAATATGTGGCCGCCATCAACAAGACCAGCCAGCATTGATCTTGGAACAATATCCCAGAGGTTAGCTATTTTGAAGAAAAAAATAAGTGGTGGGATATAAATCCAGGTTTTTTAACATTTGGTTTGAATTCTACTATTCGGTTTTAATTTTGGTAACCGGATATATTCGAAAGCAATATAAGCCTTAAATTTGTGTGACTCGGGCTAAAGAAAACAAAGTTAGATCCTCCAATTTGCTCCGTGGTCTCTGACTGTAACTGCAACTTGGTTGTGGTCTTCTTGGTATATATAGTCTGCACATCAATTGTTTTTCAACATTACAGCTCTGTTTACATGTTTATGCCCAGTGGTCACTGAATCCTGCAAACTATATCCAGTCATTGGGAGGGCTTTTCATGCGGCACCTCACTAGCACTCGACACTTTTTGTTGGCATGACTGTGAGCTAGACGGAAACTTCCAGTAAAATCAGATAACTGTTATTCGGTTTGAATAAAATTTGGATTTATAACCAGATTTGAAATCTCCTATTTCTCCCACGACTAACATACATACTGCAGTGGATGTGTATTTGTTGACCTTCAAGATGAATGGATGCTATCATGCTAGCATACAGTAAAAACAGAAGAGCATTATACTGGTCTTCAAGAATGAGAAGAATTCCTGCCAATGTAAACTGGCAATATTTTGTTGGATTGATTTGGGGATCGACTGGGAAATGTCACATTTGTTAAAACTAAACAACCTTTGGAAAATATGCACTGCTGACTGCTGGCCATCACTGTACTATACATGTACATCGATTTTTCTTGGTGACCAACAACTTTATTAACACAAATTATGCATTTCAATTATTAATTATTAATTATTAATTATGAATAATTTTGGGTATTTTTTGTTTGCCATAGAATGTCAATCTTATATCAGTTGGAGTCCTATGTAATTTAGTGCACATTGCAAATTCAAGATTTTATTTTTGGCTTGGCTTGGCTTGGCTTGGCTTGGCTTGGCTTGGCTTGGCTGAGATTAAAACAAATTGAATATTAGTTTCAACTTTGATGTTTGGTTAACGTTTTTATTGCTTCTGTATTTATGTTTGGGATTCAGTTATATAATTAAGTAAAATTTGCATTTTGATGACTGCAACATGATTTCTGTGCAATTATGTGTGCAAGAATTATGGACAACCTTGTGTTGCAGTTTCCCCTGCATATGTAGGCCTACATCTTTGCCTGTGAATTTCCCCAAGGGTTATAAATAGTATTTCCCTGGTTCAAATTTATGAGCAATGTTGACCACATGTGCACTCCCCCGTGGGTGCCTTTGTGTGTCAAAATGCCGCCAGAGTACCTTGCCCATGGCTGACTGGGGAGGAAATGAGAAACCAATGACATTTGAAACCAGTCCAGTTTTGGAATCCAAATTTTGGGAGAAGACATATTTAAAAAGGAGTACTAAGTTGGTTATTAAATTGTGTCTGTCAATCAGTCGTCCCAGGTGGCCCATGAACAAAACTTACAATTGCACATCTAGTTTCTTTTTCTTTCTTTTTTTTTGAATTCTTTTAACAGTTAAAAATAACCAATCGTTAGTTTTTATATTTCAGAAATATCATCTGGAAAATTTATAGTGGGGGATTTAAATCCGGATTTTTTTAACATTCAGTTTAAATTCCACTATTATTCAAAAGCAAACAAAATGAAACCTTCAATTTTTTTGTGACAAAGGCTAAAGAAAACAACTGGAACATCCTCCAATTTGCTCCGTGGTCTCTGATTGTAATCACTCGCTAGTGGTCTTCTTGGTATCTTGCCCATCCAGTTATTGGGAGGGCTTTTCATGTGGCATCTCACTCTTCACTTTTGGTTGGAATGACTATGAACTACATGTGTAGATGGAAACTTCTGGTGAAAACAGATTCATACATGTAACCGTTAGGGGAGATGGGGTTAGTTGGAACGATTTTCACAAAAACGTCTATTAAAACACGAACAGATTTGATTCAAGAAAGAATAACTATACCAGTTTATGCATGCATGTGTGTTACAAATGTAGCCTGTAAAATTCTTAGACTTGTTGATGGTTACTTAAATAATCCACCTTGAACACGACTATGTCATGTGTTCCAACTTACCCCACCTACATTGTGTGGGGTAAGTTGGAACATGGTATGCCATTACTTAGAAAGTATACTATAATGACTTAAAAACTACATTTATTATTTGAGTTCAAGTAAAATAATGTTTCCAAGCACTATAGGCCATGCACCCAGCATGTAAACAAACAAATAACTGAAATAAATAAATAAATAAATATGCAGGAAGTTGCAACAGTTCGAACTTGTCTTCGATTGAGTAGCACTTCTTGCACAGCTCGCTCCATAACGTCTGGTTGGGTCTGGCCACGTGTAGTTTTGCATTTATAGTTCCGCGGCATCTTGATTGCTGAAGAGGAACAAAAAGAAAAATCTGTTAAAAGTGTTGTGCAAAAGGAATTTGAGTAAAACACAGGAATAGCCAACATTCTATGTTTGTTCTCATTGAAATATTTTAGGTATACAACAGATGAATCTATAAGCCTACATGTAGGTGCAAAATAAAATGAGCACTAGGCCTGCAGTTATAATAGGAATAGCCAACATTCTATGCTTTGCTCATTTGAATATTGTTACAACAGATCTAGGTCTACATTAGTTGCAATACATGTCGGCCTACAGCTAACTTTATGGTGCACACAAAGTTTAAAAATTGATAAGAACCTTCATCCAAAAGGCACTTCCTTCATACATGAAAATAGAGTAGAACTTTTAATCAAAGGGCACTTCATTCATATATAATCATTAATGTTGGGGTTACATATAATCATTAATGTTGGAACATGTTCCAACTAGCCCCATCGGAATGTTCCAACTAGCCCCAGTGGCCCGTGTGACATTTGTAAGCTTACTACGCAAAACAGGGACGACAATAACACATCTTTTTAACCTTATTTTGTAGCTTAGTAGTAGAGCCTAAAATACTTAGAAACTAGTCACTATTATTTATAAACATCGGTAAGGTAGTACACATTTTTTGAATTGTTAAAAATTTACTTAGAAGGTGAAAAAACAAACTTACCTTTCCCACTTGAGTACTATTGGGGCACTGGTGCTGCAGGCAATGTGGTGGATGGCTGTTGCTAAGGGACACCTCTAGAGGGCAGCATTTCATAAAATTAATTCTAGCTGTGGGAGAAAATCTCAATGTTTCAACTTACCCCAGGTTCCAACTAACCCCCCATCTCCCCTATTCGGTTTGAATAAAGTAAAGATAACCGGATTTTGAAATCTAGGATTTCTTTCACCACTAAAAATAAACAAAATCAGCACTACTTTTGGAGTTTGGGCTACATTGGTCTACTTTAGATAATTAACTCTTAACCCTAACACTATGAACATCTAACAAAAGAAAACCCACGCAGTCCTTTGTTACAAACAAAGGACTGCGTGGGTTTTCTTTTGTTAGATGTTCATAGTGTAACCCTGCCAGATGCAGCACAGTGCATCTGTGGTGACAGCTCCACTTTGCTGCACTCTGCACACAAGTTAATGTGACAAAGTATACAATCTGATGCGTCTGGCAGGGTTTCTAGCCAAAATACCCTGGAGGGTTAGGGTTACATTGACTTGAAAATTACAGCCTTTATTTTTTTAAAACTCTTTGTCGATTGGTGGCTTTGCTTCCAGTTTGAAGAAAACAGAAAATATTAAATTAGAAATTGATGGAAGACATTTGCAACTACAGCATGGACTTGTCCCATAAATGACTTAGCTAAAAAAAAGGCAAAGCATGTAAATACTTCCAAGGGTGTGAGATGTGAAACGAGGCTAACTGGCCCATAAATCAAATGATTCTGCAGAGTCATATTAAGCTGCTGTCTGGTTTCCCGCAAGACCTCTGGCCCATGTCTTCTCATTAAGTGAATTATACATCAATCTTGGTCTTGGGTAGAATTGAGATCTAAGCCCTTGTACACATGTATTAGCTGTGCTTTACCTGTTGGTACATGTATCTCAAAATTCATCGTAGCTGCAGTGGCCTAGCAAGTGCTACATGTACATTTTGTACCACCATCAGTGTTATAGGTTCCAGGACAAGTCTTGAGACCTGATTTTACTGGTCTTGGTCTTGACATTGTGGTCTCAGTCTTGAGGTCTCAACATTTTGCTGGTGTCAGACCCGAGACCTGAAAAATTGCAAGCCAACTTCAGCCATAGCAATGCTAGTGATACATGTACATGTTCTTAACTAAATCCTGAAGGTACATGTATTAGAAAGTCTTTCTGTAAGTTCCTGAAATAATTGTGACTATCGTTTTCGGAAAACATCAGACGGACTTTTAATACCTGATGTACATCATTTAATCAGAAAAGTTTTCAAGGTCTCACTCTCCATCCTGGACCTGAAGGTCCCGGTCTTGGTCTCGTACATGTCAGGTCTTGGTCTTGGTCTCAGGTTGGTCTCCAACCTCCTGGTCTCGGTCTCGGTCACGATCTTGGTCTTGGTGTAACACTTCTAGGTTTTGATTACAACAGTGACCGCCACTGGCGCGCCACACCACATTCATTGATGTCTTCCGTTGCCAGAACTTGAGTAGCCTGATTTTTTTTTCAGTATTGGGAAAAAAGAATGTGAGGCAACATCATCATTGCAATTTTTTGAATATGATATGGAAGTTTATTTTAGATCTGTTATTTGGCTAGTTTATACCTACATGTACGTGACCTACATGTACACTGGGAGCCTTCATTGAAAAATAAGGATAATTTTCTTAGTCTTCACTGAAAGTCTTGGCAATGATCTCAAAACCTGCCTATGTACATGTAATTCATGGCCAATCTACAGATCACTCATCTCTGTGTGATTCACATTTTGGTTGTACAATGTAGTACAATCTTCAGCCTTATGCTTTTGTCAATTTTAGTGTTGAAACCTGAAAGGCAAACAATAATAATTTATGCTGATCAATTGAATAAATATTGTTTTTGTCAATTGATAATATATATAATTCTGTCTGTTGTGTAACATTTCAAGAATGTACTATCATTTAATTATGTACCAGTTTCATTGATATGAATTCATAGAATTAAACTATGCAGTAACTTAGACTGCAGTCAGTTAAAACATTTTCTCAGGCCAGATCTTGAGAGCAATTTTGTGATAAAACAACTTCCAAATCATTGGTTGTAATTGACTTCTTTTTGAAGGTAAGTAAACAGTAGACTTGTTAGACACCATCCACAATAATTTAATTCCATTCAGAATTTTAAGCCTAAAGGTTGGACATGCAATCAATAGATCTAGCTTTTATGGCGCTGTCACAAAGACACTAGATATTAGTGTAAAATTACAGCCTTGAACAAGAAAACACCAGAGATGTAGTCGAGTCCATCACAAGTCCCTGCAAGTCCATCACAAGCCCTCCAGTCCTAATCCTAATCACAGGCTATTCAAATGAGCTTTGACAAAGGCATTCCTTTGTCATTGTTCATCCAGTTACTTGTGACCGGCTTTATGAAAGGACTTCTGACTTGACTTGTGAAAGGACTTGTGAAAGTACTTGCAGGGACTAGACTCCAACTCTGGAAAACACAAGACTTGTCTGTATGGATACAATTTCTGGAATGATTTTTCAGGCAGGTGCACTAAGTCTCTCAACAATGATGCAGAGGAAAAAGATTGATGAATTGTCAAACTTGTAAATATATACCAACTTCAGAGCAAAGGCAGCCGCCCCCAATCAATCCTTCATCTTCAGGCTGACTATGAGGAAGAGCATGCTTGAACTCTGACCCTGCCCTTTGACCTCCCCTTAATCATGCCGCTGCAACAGGTGTTTCAGCAGGTGCGAAGGAGGAATTGATAATGTCAGCTTTTATTATCCAGAGCCTTGAAACAAGGGGTTATTTACTTTTTAAAATGGGGGGGGGGAAATTTGATGAGTTTCAGAGATTGAAATAATCTGTGTAAAGAATTGTACACAGCTGTTAACGTCTGACTAAAAGGCTGTGTAGTTTGAAAGGGGAAGTCGACCACATTACCACAAAGTTTAATAGCAGTGACTGCCCCTCCAGCAGTCATGAAGTTTAATTTCTATTTCTTATAAATGTCAGTTTTGTGTGGAGTACTGTTAGATGATTTCGAAGCGTTTATACAAGTACTTTCCAGTTAGCATGTGTGTTGTTGGTCAGTTGTAGTATTTGTGTACAATATGAAGATTTCCACCTCGCACTTCCTGCAGGCCTACGTGTATTTTCACACAGGGTGTGTGTTAATTTATTGATGAAATGTTAGGGGGTAAGGGGTTGGCGTTTAAAGGGACTCATTGGGTGTGTCCGTGGTTCACCGAGGTTAAAATTATGGCTATGGTTTGTGTGTTATGGCTATGGTTTGTGTGTTATGGCTATGGTTTGTGTGTTATGGCTATGGTTTGTGTGTTGTGGCTATGGTTTGTGTGTTATGGCTATGGTTTGTGTGTTATGGCTATGGTTTGTGTGTTATGGCTATGGTTTGTGTGTTATGGCTATGGTTTGTGTGTTATGGCTATGGTTTGTGTGTTATGGCTATGGTTTGTGTGTTATAATAATAATAATAATAATAATAATACAAGTTTTATATAGCGCTAAATTCGTGAAAAACAAGCTCTAAGGCGCTTTACATAAACAAATTTAGAAAGGAATTACAATAAAAAATGCCATTTAAACTATAAAAAAACATTATGGCTATGGTTTGTGTGTTATGGCTATGGTTTGTGTGCTATGGCTATGGTTTGTGTGTTATGGCTATGGTTTGTGTGTTATGGCTATGGTTTGTGTTAGGCTATGCCATGGCAGATCGAAAGCCAATAATTGCTAAGCACTTTTTCTGTCAAACTTCCCCCTCTGGATTCATTAGGTTTATATGAGCCCAAGTTTCATACTCAATCCAATCACTCTTGAGGGATAATTTATCCATTTTCCGCAGTCCCTCATTTGCATGTCCCTTAAAACTGAAAAAGATATTTCCAGAGTGTATGCAAAATGTGACTCAGTTCATGCAGACAGTTTTAGTTCTCTTTACAACCCTGCAGCCAGGAAAATAGAGAGGAGTTTTTGCTGTTGTTGAGCTGTTGCTCAATCTAGATTGAAATACCGTGACTTGAGGTGCATGTACCTTCGGCCAAACTGCAGCCGATGTTAATTTGTTTAGTTTGTCACTATGACTTTGCCTCAGGATTTATAACTGAGATGGATGGAAGGAGGCCAGCTTTGATAAATTAAGGTTAGAATAACTTCCTCTGATAGCAACTGCCCAATTTTCATCATTTCCTGCTGCCTGTTCCTCTGCCTGCTTCAAGTTCAAGGGGCCAGGGGGACGAGATTAAAGCCTGACAAAATGATGATAAACACACAAATGTGAATCATTCATGATTGAGTTAGAAAAGTGATCAATCATCTTCTAACGTTTCTCAAAATTTAAGCGTGCCTTCCTTTCTTCTTAACTCGGGTAAGGACCGGGAGGCAAAAAGTAAGTAAGCTTTTTTTAAAAGTGAGAGGGCGAAATGCATGATCATGCCGTTGTAGCTGTATTTAAAGACAATGATTTTAATAAAACTTGTTCATTTTGTGCAGGAAAAGGTGAGATTTTGAAAATTCCTTTGAAAATAAAAACAAAAACAAAAAAACGAGACCCAACTTTTGCGACTTTTAGGGTCGGTCGCGGAGGGCAACACAACAATTTTTTGGAAGCCAAAGCTGGAATTTCAACAGCAAATACTAACTCGTAACCCGTTCTGGCCGGCTTTTGTTAATGGGGTGTAGGTATGCCATGACAGACTTGTGCAGCCAAGGGTAACGTAAACAATAGGCAAACAATGGATTGAGTATGTGCAGGAATGCATATAGATGGCAACCAGCCACATGGTCTTTTCAAACCGCGGCCATGGCCGTCGTCTCGTCTGTATTCACAAGGTTAAAATAGAACTGCATAACTGACATGTGCAAACAAGCTCCAATCAGGACCCAGTATCCTTACTCACTACTGGGTGCCATCTTCTTTATGTCATCATTGCAACATCAACCACGCCTTCTTACATGAACTTGCTCCAACTGAGTGAAATGTGTAAAAAAGGTTTATATCTCGCACTGTTAGCAGAATGGAAGTGTCTATCTTTGGCTTTCATCGCTAGGCGAGACAGCACCCTCAAAAATTTGGCGTATACATTTTATGAATGAAATTTAAGATCATTTTAACATTTTGGTTTTTCCGTACAGGTGTGGACACACCCACTTCACAATGATTGACAGATACTGGCTGACCCTGGCCCTGCTGGGCGTTGTCTGGGTGGTTACTGTTGGTAGCATTGCTGGCTGCAATGAGAATAAATGTGCTTCGGAGGTCAGCAAGTGCCAGCTGATTGGCTCCTGCGGCTGCAGCTACAATCCCGAAAACTGTACGTGCTGCTTAAACTGTTCCCGCTGCCTGGATGATTACTGGGAGTCATGCTGCAGCTGCACAGGTAGGGCTCAGAATGTATCCTCCAGACAAACAAATGGACAAATTAACAAACTGACAATCAATGATTGGCAGGCTAGAGCACGTTTGAGCAAGGACTTTACCTCACGTCCAGATCTTCACCAAAACGTCACGATCTTCTCTCACTATCGGCTCTTTTCAGAGCTAACACTTTCTCACTAGCTATAGAGATTTTCTATGGTGTATGTACATGCAAACCTACTTCCCTACCTACCAATGACGTCTAATCAATCTTCTGGAACTAGCCTACCGGGCATGATTACGCTTGTTATAAGTAGCAATATTCATATAAACAGTCGCAGGTGAAGGGGGACAAGTGACACAGTACTTCATGTAGCTGTCATTCCATTTAGACGTTGTTGTGCAGGTACAAAATATTCAACGAGTCAACCACTGGTTAACCAATGGTCATTGATTGAACATGCACCTGGCCCCCCTGGTTTGCCAACAACCAATGGTCATTGATTGAACATGCACCTGGCCCCCCTGGTTTGCCAACAACCAATGGTCATTGATTGAACATGCACCTGGCCCCCCTGGTTTGCCAACCTCTTGTGCTTGTTGTTGCAATATAAATTTCAGCCGAATAATTATCCATGATTAGCTTCCATCTTTACATATTGATTAAATCTAACTATAATTCCAGGAATCTTTGTCTGTGTGTGTGTGTGAGTATGTACATGTATATACCCGCAATCATGGACTAGGGACAAAAGGGTTAGGGCATAGACAAAGGGTCCACGTTTGACCGAATGTCCACGATTGAAAATCGTGTACAAAACATATGGGAGGCCTTTCAAAAAAGTTAGAGTATAAACTTGTGCATGTGTATCTCCAGAACCGGGCACTGTATGAAGTTGAAAATCAGCAGGTGTATTGCTCAGGACCCAAGAATGTGTAGTGTCAAGTTTGAAGTTGTTTGGATGAGCGGTTCTCAAAAAAGCTGTTTAAAAGCAGTAATACCGGAGGCTTGGATCTGCAAACGTGGCAATATAGATTGCCACGCACTACTGCACATTTTGAACGGGCACTGCACTGTACCGCCACCGGAATAGACCGCCACGCATGCAATGGGGCGTGATCTAATATGCAAATTAGATGCATGCGCATCAGTGTTACAAAACCAGCTCTTCCCAAGAAACTCATTCCAAAGCTGTGATACACGTGTGGCATGGAAACATACACCCGTGGCTTTATTTAACGAAAGCCAAGCAATTTGTCCTTTTCGAACAGGCACATTTTAAACGGCCACTGCACTAGTGATCAATTAATTAGTGATTGATCTTGTACCTGGTTATTGGATACAAACTCTTTTTAAATATGTAATTGGTTGAATTGTTCATTAATATAAAGCCGATGTGGCATATATCCATGAAAAATATATATTCAAATTGAATAAGCCAGTTCGGTATTTCGACTGCGCATGTGTACAATGACATTTTATCCCGAATGCCCCGCGCTCGTGTGAATGCCGAAGGTGGTCGCACAACGTGCACGTGTTAAATTCAATCAGAATGGGCGTTCGCGTAACATGGCGTGACATTACGTTAGCAATTTTATCCCAAATAACATTTGACCTTTGAGATACCGAACTGGCTTATTGCTATGGGCTTTCCAATGAAACATCCTGCAAAGCAATTGACCGCAATTAGTAACAGATCTTCTCAATCTTCTCACGTTGCACAGATGTCTTCCAGATTTACGGAAGATTTTTTTGGTTTCAGCCATTCCAAAATGACCTCTGCAACCTGTAACAGTCTTTTCTTAATTCCGTTGACCCTATCTTTGGATTGGGTCAACATTGTATCTTTTGGTAGAATGTGCAGTTTTCTTATGCATTTTTCAGCAATGCCATACAAATCAAATACCTCGGAATGTTTTGTGTATTTTTGATTTTTTCCTCAAATCTCACCCCTGTATATTTTAGGAAGACCAGATGGAGTGAACAGTGTAGTAAATACTTTTTCTTGAAAAAAATAATTAGTTTTATTCTATAATTAGTTCAAGGGAAAATTCATTCAGAATTTTTTTTAGTTTAGAGCATAGACACAGCGGCTTTAAATATTTTATGCATCCATTGTTGATTGATCTGTTGATGACTTTATTCTGGTAGCTAATTCAGTGGTCAGTCATTTAAGTACTCAATTAATTTGTAGTACTTAGTCAATTGTTGTTCATCGTCCTCTAGGTCTGTGCCCAGTTCTAGGGGAGGACCCCATCCCCCCTTGGCGTCTGAGTACACTGGTGGATCTGGAATCCTTCCCATCTCTCTTTGACGCCCTGACGAGCCTCGAGGCATCCCAAGACCCTAACCTGAGGTGGACCTCCTACTCTCTCAGTCTCAATGATCAGATACATGCACATGTGCTCCAAACAGGTGTGTCAGCAACCCGTCATGATTTAACGATGAAATGGGGGTGGCTACGAAATGTGGCCCTCATTTTTTATTTTTTTTTTACACCTACAACTGGTTCTTATGAAATGAAATGATACTTAAGAATTTTTTCACATACTGTTTTGGAGGTTTTAAGTGTTTCTTAACCCTAACCTTCCCAAATCCTCAAAAATCCTCTTTGCAAAATGGAGGAATTTGGAGGATTGAGGGCACTTGGAAGTTGATGCATCGGAGGATTTTGCAGGATTGAGGTTACTAGGGGTTTTTGCCCCTGCAGGAATATGGAGGATCCAGGTTATCAGGCTCAATGTGATACATGAGGATTTTGGAGGATTGAGGTTACTAGGGGTATGCAAAAAACCCCTAGAGGATTTTGGAGGATCCGTGCTATGGTCCCCATAAGAGGATTTTGGAGGATTCAGGTTATATGGAGTTTTAACGCTTTGAAATCAGAGGATGTTGGAGGATTCAGGTTACATGGGGGGAAAATGATGTAGGGAGTTAGGGTTAATGCAAATTTTCCCCAAGGCTAAGGGCCACTTAAGGTACAGCGTTACAATTAGTAAAGATTAAAAAAAAAACAGAAGGTAGGAATTGAGATTGCTTAGGAAACACAATAGATCACAGAGTGGAGGGAAACATGCATCAGGCAAGAAATTCCATAGAGATAAAGAACGAGGGGAAATTGTTTTTAGCATAACTTTTCATTCTACATGTAGGTATAGCTAGAGTTTATTGACAGAACAAGCAGAAATCCAAGTTTCAAGCTGGACAGAGTTGGACAAACTTGTAAACGTTTAGCATGGTAGAACATACCAAGGGTTTCGTGTGCATTTGAAAAAGCACATGCAGCTTTTCATTTGATATAACTCGGTTAGAAATGATGATAAATATCACATTAGTATTTTCTAAACACAGTATACTTAGTGTTGTCCCGAGAGATTATTTTAAACCCACGACATCCTGCCTTCTATAGTGCAGATGTCTTTACCTCTCGACCACTGAGCTTGCCTGAGTTGGCTGACTGGTTCTAAATCTGGTTCTAATCTGATATAGCAGCGGGTACCACAACCAAACTATTCTCGGGGAAAACACCTAGTACACAGTGTTTATAAAATGTCGGTGAAGGGCAAAACCCCATACATGTATATATTGAATTTAAATCACCCGAAGTATCATGTTGTTGAGTCATTTTCCCTCCATTATTTTCAGGGATGCCAACAGTGTTGGAGGAGGAAACGCCCAATATAGCCAGCGCGAACACTACAGGATTTGACGAGTGTGTCGTAGCCTACATGTACGACTGCAATTCTCTTGAGAAATGCCAGACGACCTGCAGCTCCATGGGCTCGGCCAAGCAGCGCTGGTTCCACAACGGCTGCTGCGAGTGTGTCGGCGAGTCCTGCCTGAGCTACGGCAAGAATGAGCCGCTGTGTAAGGAATGCCTGCCGGACGATTACTGAGTAATGGCTCGGGAGATGTCGGTGGAGTAATGATTAAAGGGGCAGGCATTACTCGTATGCCAGACGAGCATTGATGCTTGACATGCTTGAGTAATTCAGTTACCTCTGAGTTCGGAGTTCTGGAGCAAGCAGCGAGTACCTTGAATTGAGTCTTCCAGTAATCGAGTAACATTTATATTTCTGACATTTTGTAAGTAGTGGCCTGCCATTTTGAAAGAAACTGACAAGCTTTCCTCAGCGTAGCTGTGCTTGTATTACATGTAGGTAAATGTTACTGCGAAAACAATGTTTGTGTTTCCAGTTTATTTATTTATTTCAGATCATCACATGTGACTTGCTTGTAAATAAACTGCAGAATCAGGCAAGAAAAGTTAACAATTTTGTTGCTAAACTTTTTTCAATAAATGAACGATTTGTGTTAGTTTTTGCCTATCTTTTGTAGGCTTTGACAATGTTACAAGTGGCACCGGGGCGAAGGGTGTTTACTTGTAACATCACACATTTTGCCTGTGTGTGTCTAGCGCCATGTTCGAGGTCATACATCATGGTTGGGCCTAATCAGTAACGTGGGTTGTTTTTCTTCAAAGCTTCCGTTGTTAAATGATCTCCAACATGGCCGCTGGATTTGTTATGCTGAACTTTTGTTGGATGGAATAGAAAGATATCAACTTATATTCGTGGAAAACATTTTTTTTTTTTTAGATTGGGGTGGGCCTCATAATTGCTAAAATTTAAATTTTCAGTTTCTTACTGTCGGGGCCGAGTGACAAATTCTGTGGACCTTGTCCGTTTTGGCATCAGAAGGTCTGGAAATAGAAAGAAACAAAAATCTTGTTATCGGGTGTCCTCCCTAATAGGTAAGCCATAAACAAAGAGAAATATGACCAAGCTATGTACCTAACCTTTATTATGGTTTTGTCATAAACTACGGGTAATAAGCCTTCCATTGATATCATGGATGCATTCCTCTGGTCATGCATCAATGACTTCCATTAATTACCAATTGTTAGCTTGGCCTGGGCATCACTGATGGCTAGGTTAAGTTGTGAATTTAGTTACTGTGGTAGGTTATTCAGCGTTTCCTTCAGTGAGTGTCTAGTGGATTGAGAAAGGACAATCTGGACAATTCAAGTTTGCAGGATGGTTCAACTAACAACTGAGCAACGAGTGTTTGTGATGAAGAAATTTCAAGAGACAAGAAGCTGTCAAGCTACCCGTGATGCTTTAAGAGAAGTCTTCCCCAAGAAGGATCCTTCATAAAAAAAAACAATTTGGGCAAATGTGAAAAAAATACTAGGACCATGGAACAAGCCTGAATAGGAACAAGGGCCTATCAGTGATGTATTGAAAGGGCGGGAACACATGCGAAGGAGTTGGATGAATGGTGTTTGAGAAACAGGAGGATTTTAGAGGATTGAGGATGAATGGTGTTTGAGAAACAGGAGGATTTTAGAGGATTGAGGATGAATGGTGTTTGAGAAACAGGAGGATTTTAGAGGATTGAGGATGAATGGTGTTTGAGAAACAGGAGGATTTTGGAGGATTGAGGATGAATGGTGTTTGAGAAACAGGAGGATTTTGGAGGATTGAGGGTGAATGGTGTTTAAGAAACAGGAGGATTTTAGAGGATTGAGGATGAATGGTGTTTGAGAAACAGGAGGATTTTGGAGGATTGAGGATGAATGGTGTTTGAGAAACAGGAGGATTTTGGAGGATTGAGGGTGAATGGTGTTTAAGAAACAGGAGGATTTTAGAGGATTGAGGATGAATGGTGTTTGAGAAACAGGAGGATTTTGGAGGATTGAGGATGAATGGTGTTTGGGAAACAGGAGGATTTTAGAGGATTGAGGATGAATGGTGTTTGAGAAACAGGAGGATTTTGGAGGATTGAGGATGAATGGTGTTTGAGAAACAGGAGGATTTTGGAGGATTGAGGGTGAATGGTGTTTAAGAAACAGGAGGATTTTAGAGGATTGAGGATGAATGGTGTTTGAGAAACAGGAGGATTTTGGAGGATTGAGGGTGAATGGTGTTTAAGAAACAGGAGGATTTTAGAGGATTGAGGGTGAATGGTGTTTGAGAAACAGGAGGATTTTGGAGGATTGAGGATGAATGGTGTTTAAGAAACAGGAGGATTTTGGAGGATTGAGGGTGAATGGTGTTTAAGAAACAGGAGGATTTTAGAGGATTGAGGATGAATGGTGTTTGAGAAACAGGAGGATTTTGGAGGATTGAGGATGAATGGTGTTTGGGAAACAGGAGGATTTTAGAGGATTGAGGATGAATGGTGTTTAAGAAACAGGAGGATTTTGGAGGATTGAGGGTGAATGGTGTTTGAGAAACGGGAGGATTTTAGAGGATTGAGGGTGAATGGTGTTTGAGAAACAGGAGGATTTTGGAGGATTGAGGATGAATGGTGTTTGGGAAACAGGAGGATTTTAGAGGATTGAGGATGAATGGTGTTTGAGAAACGGGAGGATTTTAGAGGATTGAGGGTGAATGGTGTTTGAGAAACAGGAGGATTTTGGAGGATTGAGGATGAATGGTGTTTGGGAAACAGGAGGATTTTAGAGGATTGAGGATGAATGGTGTTTGAGAAACGGGAGGATTTTGGAGGATTGAGGATGAATGGTGTTTGGGAAACGGGAGGATTTTGGATCAACATAAATTATGCAAAAGTTTGGAGGATTGAGGATGGTTTCTAGCAAAAAGGGTCTGGGGGTGAGGGTTAATGGTATTTTCTTCATGTTTTCAGAAATGTGTCACTATGTTTTCACTGGAATTCTTTGCCTGGTGCATGTTTCCCTTCATCTTACGATCTTTCCTGCTTCAAGAGGAATATTAATTCCTACCTCTTGTATCTTTTTCCCTTTGTAGACGTAGCGCCACACCTCGAGTGGCTTTTTTAACTTTGTTTGGGGTGAAGTTGCATGTAAAAAGTGCAATGTCCCTTGAGCTGACTCAGTCTTCTGTGTTGATGTGCTCATAATGTTTTACACCAAACTGTAAGTTTTGACATGCCATTTTAAAGACAATGCAAGTTAGTGATACATGGCCAGAGAAATGCATCCAAGATATCAATGGAAAGTTTATTACCCCAGTTTATGAGAAAAACCATAATAATGGTCATTGTGTACATAGCTTAGTCATATTTTCCCCTTGTTTGAGGGTTACGAATTGAGGAGAGCGGCCTGTCGTAATAATTTGTGTAGTCATTTCATGACACTATAAATGTATACTCTAATTGATCGATTATAGTTACCATGTATACATCCAATCAGTATTATAGTATATATTTAATTGAATTTACTTATACACAGCAGCAGTGATTAATGGCTTAGAATCTCAACCACTCTTTAATGTACCTTTTTAACTTTTGTCAAATACTGTCGTATCTGTAGCCATACATGTATGTACTCTGTTTAATTTATTGGCTTAATGTTTACTAAGGATATTTTAGTCAAAGTACCCAACGTTTAAAAGAAATCGGTGTATTCAAGACACGGTTGTAGACCATGATTTTTGTTTTGGCAGGGAATTAAAAAATAAAATGGGGGGAAGGTAGCCAAATTTTGAGAATGAGATTTTTGAAACTGTTTGTAATGCAAGGACAATATTTTCAGATTCTGAAGTAAAAATGTGAAAAAGTTATTCAAAGGCTAAATTTTGTTGGATGGGATGGGGTGGGGGGGGGGGGGGGGGCGCTGGAGCTGTATTCTTATTCTTGTTACCCTAGCCTTACTCTTCTGGCTGTAATGGAGAGAAGTAGTAGCTTATTTTGAACTGCGGTAAAGGGAAATGACTTTGAATTAAGATTAAGTGCAGAGGGAGTGTTGGTTTCATACATCATGTCAAGTGAATGTAGCTGCAAAGGTTGGTGGATTTTACTGACACAAACCAATAACAGGAGATGAGGAATTAGAGATTTCATCAGTGGGTTTGTTTCCTCAGGGCCTCGTTTAATCGGACGTTTGTAAGTAGATTCATTCATGACAAGTGACTATCGTGTCTGTTCTTTCATTTCCAATGAACGAACAGTAAGGGAGCCTAATTTACATTCTTCTGGTTGAGGCTTTACAGGTTCGAATCCAACCATGGGACACGGTGCTTGTGTCCGTGGGCAATGTGCTTTACCAGACTGGCTTCCCCCACCCAGGAGTAGTATGGAACGTGTGAGGGCAGACATTGTAATTGTGCAAATGGTTGATTGCAGTCGGTGAGTGCCGAAGACTGCCTTACATGTACATGGTTGTATAGGCTCCCCAGGGAGTTGAGATCCAGGAATGAATAAGCCTGTCTGTCAGGGGTAACGATATCATGTGATTATAGTCAAGAGTGCCTAAGGCTGCCTAGTACGGCTGGGTACATGCATGTTCCTCAGGGAGTAGAGATAGATCTAGGAATGAATAAGCCTGTCTATCAGGGGTAACGATATCAACTTTAATCTCTAGTAAAAGTAGAGTGATGAATCATTATTGTATAGTGTCAGCAATTTGTGATTGTTTTTTTTTCAACCGCATGCAGGCATTGTTATAGAGATGTTTGTGAGAATGGTTGCCACAAATTATGCAAAAAGTGTTTGGGAAAGAATGTAGTATGCAACCACCAAATGCTAGTTCCAAAGAGAGGCAGTACGAGGGAAAAACGTGGAGTATCTCACAGTACCTTTGGAACAACAACCATGAAAGCATGTGATGACAGCCAGGCGAGTCGAGTACAGTGTATATTGATATTGACTGGTGCTCGGCTGAATAACATTATTTCTTGCTACACATGCTTCATGAAATTGGGCTCATGAATCTATACTTTGTAACGTCCAGTCATAAACCTGTTTCACACCACCATTGGAAACACAGGTCCCGTGTGATGAAATCACATCGATGTCAAGAACGCACGGATTCCGTGTCATGTGAAAGTGTATCTCTGTCACCAAATCGCATGGGTCCCGTGCTGTTCGATGCGACATCTGTGCTATGATCACCGAGATTGGTCGTGTGAATGTATCGATGCGATTTTCGCAAGGATTCTGTGCAGTGAAATCGCCTTTATGCATGCGCAGTTTGCTGTTTGGCTTTTGTAAATACAAATTTCTTCAGTTCTGATTGGTCAGTTGCTGCGTGATGCGATTTGTGTAGGAGAACAGTATATTCTCTGTAAATAAACAACACTTTGTTAGTGTTGCTGTATATTTACAGGAAATTTGGACAAAGTGGTCTTGTGCATTTACATCCTCTGACATTAAAACACAAAAAACTACGGACACGTGATATTTTGAAGGTCACAGTACCGTAAGTTTACATCCAAAATCCGTTAAAACTACAAAAAGAAAATTACTGTGATTGTTTGTTTTTAAAAGACTGTTATTTTACAGAATTTTTAACAGTGCGGGAAAATCACTGGTACCCTATCAATTTCATCGTTCATAGAATATCGCAACACCAGCGATACACGTGCAAACATTGCAAAACGAGGGACGTTCGCGACTGGAATGTGTTGTATCGTGTGAAAGTCTACGATGAAATCGCAGGCATCCTTGGGCGTCGGACACCTGGCGCCAATCATCGCAGATGTGTGTTTCCAGCTCTTATGTGAAACGGGCTATATTCGTAGAGTGGGACCATTTACACGTACAAAAATGGATTGTAACATTTTAACATTGAACCTTTTAAGTAAATAGTCTTAATGCCATAACATTATACATAGCATTCAGAAAGTAACCCCAGGATATGGGTACATTCATTGGAGAATGTGTTTATACCTCTCAGAGGTCGGTTATAATTTATGTGATTTGTTTTCAAGTTTAAAGATGTTGATTGCTGAGAGAAGTCTGCGTCATTTAAAACAAATTTTATGTAGATTGCGTATTGTAAAATCAAACAGCAAATTATTTCTGCTATGAAATACCAAAAAAGTGACTTTTGAGAACTATTTTTATCAAGTCCCTCTAGCGCAGCACAGCCCGCTGGTGCCATTTGTCTAAAAGTCATCGCTGCGGGCAGCAAACGAATCGACGTCATAGGACGAACTCCCCTTTTGTGCCTAGTGCTAGACACAAAAGTGGAGTTCGTCCTATGACGTCAAATTGTTTGCTGCCCGCAGCGACGACTTTCAGACAAATGGCACCAGCGGACTAGAGGGGACTTGATAAGAATAGCTCTAAAAAGTCACTTTTTTTTGTATTTCATGGCATAAATAATTTGCTGTTTGATTTTGCAATATGCACTCTACATAAAAATGAACTTCCTCGTTAAAGGTTTGATACAGCATTAGTGGAGCAGACAGTGTTCATACTTTGTGTGAATGAACACGTACATGAAATGACAAACCTGTGAAAGTTTGAGCTCAGTCCATCATCCCAGTCACAAGAAAATAGTGAACAACTGTTGTAACAGTCATTTTGTGCATGTCAGTAATGTGCTTATTTGGTAGTTGAAATATTTTGATGAATAAACATTTTTGGAGGTCTTAAAAAATTTTCTTCTGCAAAACAGCATTTCAGGCATAAATATTTATCAGGATTAGTACTGGTGCCAACTTTATAAACAGTAAGCTTTCAGATTGAAACTACTAAAAATTGTTTGATCATTACCACAGCTGTATCATAGCTTTAATAACTCAAATTATCCCAGCAGCAGCTTTAAATAAAGCAGAAGAAAAAGAAAAAAAACAAGTATTTTTGTATTCCTGGGCTTTATGACAGACCGCTTATTGTCAAATGTTTGTACATGTACATGGTAGAATTGATGCTTTGAATTAAGAAAAATAAACAAAAATTGTAAAGCAAGAATTGAAATAATATATTGCATTTATTTTGGTTGACAGTTTTCAGTCTTTGCTTTTACCGTAATGTACTGCAGTTCCCCACCCCCAAAACAAGTAAACTAAATAATAATAATAGTTGTGTTGCCCTCAAGGACCACCCTAAGTAAAAGTCACGTCGTGTTTGTTTTTGTTTATTTTTATTATAGGTTTTCCCGGCCAATTTCATCACAAATTAATTCAATTTCATTAACATGCATTTAAATTCACGCATTTCCCCTAATTCAATCAAACCAGGGTTTCTTTTTAGCTACTATTGCATTCAATTTCGTGTTTGTGCACACATGATTTCATTCTTTTCATTCTTTTCATTCAGGTTCGTTTTAGTCATTCTATTTCGTTTATAGGCATTCAAGACTACATTTTCACCAATCTTCAGTTTCTACTACCTATCTACAATTCATGAAATCAAATTAAGACTCATCGAAGCGCACATGAATTTGTTTCTAGTTTGTGTTTTCTTTTTCGTTTATGGGCAATGAATTTCAAATTCTGTGCGTTCAAATTAATCATGAGTTATGGCTTGTTTTTCGAGGAAGCTGGCAATAGCTCTTTTACTGGCACTTGAGTTTTTCTTTGTTAGATGCGTTTACGTGTTGTTGTTTGCATTTCATTTACGTCATATGCATGTGTTTTGTCTTAATTGCAATAATTGTTCCTTTTGCTTTGTTACCCCATGATTAAAGTTAAAGCCTGTACCCTGTATCTAGAAGACTGTTAAGTAAAGTTTAAAAAGTTATGGTGATAAGTTTGAAATGAAAACAAAATCTTTCGCTATAGCCTTGTGATAGTTTGCACTGGTCTTTATGTTAACATACTTCTTTATTTCTGCTAATGTTCGGACCACGTCAAATTTAAATACGAATCAGAAAGCACATACCATTGAAACGAATTTGAATGTAAACATTTGAAAAATGTTTGCCAATTGATGAAATTGAATGGTTGACCAGCCTCTAGCTGCTGGCTTTTACGAAATTGAATGATCTTTGCGACCTCATGAATTTGAATGATCCTATTTGGCCAGTGAATTCTAACTGCTGAAATGGAATTACTCCTTTTGACTGTTGAATACTGATTCAACGGAGCATTCATTTTCAAACGAAATTGAATGAGCCGGGTATTAAATTGAATTAAATTTTGTTTTAATTGGCCGGGAAAACCTATATTTCAATTTTTTTTTAATCTTTAAAGAAATGTTCAAAATCTCACCTTTTCCCACACAAAATGAATATTAAAAGATATTAAAATCATTGTCTTTAAATACAGCTGTCCCATATCTTGCTTCAAATGGACGGACCCTCCCTCCCGATTTTTCCCATTTAAAGGCAACACAATTTTTGTTGGCCTAATCACCAGCTGCAGGGGCCAATTCCATAGAGCTGTTAAGCACACAAATTTGCTTAGCATAAAAATGTCTTGCTTAATAAAAACAGGTTACCAGCCAAAAGTCCATGTAATTTTCATGCTAAGCAAACAACAGCTGAATACCAGTCAAAAGCAATATTCCATACATGGAAATCTGGTTGGTAATCCAGTTTTTATCAAGGAAGCATTTGCATGCTAAGCAAATGTGTGTGCTTAACAGCTTTATGAAATTGGCCCCTGGTGTCTTTGAACCAGTAACAATGGATTTCCATTGTTAGTGCACTGTTTTTCTTCTGTTGGATGTTCACAGAGTGGGAACCCAAAGAATTCTGCCACCACCCCCCCCCCCCCCCCCCCCACCCCCCGTTGTACCAATAATAACCAGATAAAGTCAAAGGTGTAACATTTAACATGGATTTTATTGACGAAGATTGTCAAAAATACATTGATATATATTCCAGCATAAACCAAGTCAGTAATCATTTTTGCAGAGTCCTGTCGGTCAAAGAGCTTCGCATAATATTTTCCTTTACTAAAGAAACCGAATAGTTGTCACTTCATGATCCAAACAAACTTTTAAATTCACTTTGTAAAACTGCAATTTTTTTTCAGTTGTGTCAATCAATGCACACATCGTTGTAAGAAACTTTCAGCCTTAAAAACAAAATACCATTCCTCAAAATTTGTTTTGAAATTATTTAATTATTTCAATGGCTGGCCACACAGTTAAAGAAACAACATAGGCAAATATATAGTACTGATTATAGGAGCAAATTATGTCAAAACTAGATACATTTCTTTATAGGTCATGTCATCTCAAAGCCTGAAAAAAGAGAAAAGATTATTCCTACAGTTCGTTTGTTTGCAAGCATACTGATTAAATGCCAAAACCTGCAAGAAATCTGTCATAATATTCACATTCATTGTGTATATATGCAAAACAACATTATCAAAATTACAATATGATGTTCAACTGATAATCACTCAAAAATCACTTCATTGACTGATAATAAAATGTACTGTATAAGCCGTTGTTCTTTCATCTTAAAGAAATTGTTACTAAATATTTTGTCAAGCAATTGGTATTTATTTCAGCATTTTTTCTGTCTTCTTAAAGTGAAGCACCATTTGTTGTACCTTCTTTTTAAATGTAAATATTTTATTTGAATTATCAAGGTGTATGAAAAGCTAGGACTGATTGCAAGAGGTATTACACCTCAGCAGTTTCTTTAAAATCTTCCACTACGTATATTTCACTGATATGAGATTTTTTCCGTATGACCGCTATATACCAGGAAAACCTCATCAAGCCTGGCATAAATTTCTGTTTGGAAACCATCTCAGTGATGGACGTTTAACTGGTATCCATTATCAAGGCCGGTACCCTGCATGAACTGCTTTGCACGTGAATAGCTGGTTCCAATGAGTACTAATTGGTTCCCTGCACCAGTTTTGTCAATGACAACCAGTTAGGTGATACTGACCATACTGGAAACAAATGTGTTTGTTTATTGCCCGATTTACATGTACAAGCACCACCTTACTACATCCCCCCCCCCAAAAAAAAAAAATTAAAAATCCCACCTCGGTCATTATAAAATTGTCATCACCACAAACACACAAACAATTCTGGTCCAGCCAGTTCATAGAAGAAATTAGTTTTCACAAAATTCCACCCAAGAAAGTACCATTAAACAGTTACCAGTAATTTCATTTGACGCGACTTTGAGAACAAGGACTTGGACGTAACTCTCACAAATCATAATTTCTCACCAATAAACATTCCATCACAAATTCGGGGAGGAAGTCTTCAAGACAACATGCAATATTTCCTTTAACAATCACATCGAGGGACTCCTTAAAAATACGGATTGAATGACTTGTAGTACTATCAAAATAAAGTTGAACATTAGGCTGACCCTATACAATTGGGCATAAAATACACATAACCTATACAAAAAAAAAAATATCAGATTTCACAAAAAACACTATTGTTCATGTAAACAGTCGGCATGCTCAATTTTTCTCAAGAGTATGGCAAGCTGTTTTATAATTTGTATAAGCGAAGATGGCAAAAGCAATATGTTATGCCAACAATTGTTCGCACCACTGCAAATTAAAAGGTTTTTACTTACATGTATGTATTGTTTTCCTCTTTTCAAGTTTTGAATTTTTTCTATTATCAGCAGCTTGTTATTTTTCCAGCCCTGGTCTACTATTGAGAATGAGGTTAAATATAGACCCTGGAAACGAGGTTGATGCCCCTCGCCCCCCCCCCCATGCTACTCTAACCAACATCATCTTTCCCCTCCCCTCTCCAGAAAATCCTTGACTTGCTACTGCAGCATTTAGCAACAACTATCTCCGCAGCATTGCAAAATTGTTTCGCGCCAAGCAAATTACATGCTTTAAACATACAAATTGTACACATGAAAATTGTAAAAAAATAATTTAAAAAAAACCACAAAAGAAACAAATTTGACTTGATCCAACCAAATGAATCTTACTGACATTTGTTTCGAGTTTTTTTTTCATTCTGATACGTCACGTCTGCCACAATACAGTTTTGTATTAATGTCCAGTGTACACGTGCAATGTTCCCTGTTTACAAATGAGAAAATATGTTTAAGACTACTAGTACATGAATGGAAAGTTAGTTGGCATGGTTATCCCTAATGACAACAACAGACAGTCAAATCTCCAGAATACAACACCCAATTAAATTCAGCATTACATAATCATTTTCACAGAAAACAATATGCCCTATTTTACTTACATTTGTTTTTGCTCGATAATGGTATTCATCCTGATAGCGTTTTAGTACAAACATGTCAGGCACCAGGCCCGATTCAAGTTATTTACATTCTGGGAACGTTAGTTGGCCAAGACACCTTTTGCATGAATATAACCGAGTAATTCATTGATTCGTAAGAAAACGTTGTCAGTACTTTATTTTGTACACAAATAACAAAATGCTATCAAATAATTCAAACATTTCTATCCTATCTTCATTGTTGTAAACAAAAGTTCACTTTTTTTTGTAACAGAACTGGCCCATACTATCCTAACAGCGCCCTACCTGATCTTACAGGCTTTGTTTATGATCCGGAGTTTTGTAAAAAAAGAAACACAACATATTTACAAAATATATTATTAAAAGTATTTTAATGAAGTGATGAGGATGAAACAATCAAGGCTTGTTTTTGGTAATCAAAACGACCATAAAATCTGAGGTATGAGGATATAACCATTTCAAAATTTGTCGGAAGACAGATTTAGCTGGTAACCGAGATTTGTCTTAAACTTTTGGCATAAAAAATAGTTGGGAACATAACATTTATGCTTCGTTGACCATGGTAATATTGTAAAAAAAAAAAAAATCATTTATGCACCATTTGCAAAGTAGGAAAACAGTAAAACTGGTTTATCAAAATGAAAACATCTTGACCAGGACCATAAAGGTCTGAAAGAGTCGAAATTGTTACGAAGATGTCATACTGAAAATCAAACTTGTCTTAGTACTGACTGTAAGCGTACTTGCGATCCAGCTTTGGGTGTGGTCGAGATGTACTTCCACCCTGTATACCCCCTAACCCACCCATAGCCCTGCCCCCTACCAACCCCTGGTTCCCTGGCTGCATCGGTGCCAGTCGGGATAGGGAGCTTGCTGGCGACACTGGTGTGGAACCACCAGTAGGGGGCCACATCGGCGGTTGGCGTAGGCTCACTGGGTCACTCCACTGGGGTGTCAGGGGTGGGTGAATTAACAGATGCTCGTGGGGCGGGATGGGGTAAGGACCTGGCATCTGAGAAGCAGCATCATTGGGGGAGATCGGCCGTTGCCATAGCACCTTAGGGGGCCAGGTTTTGGTGGATTTCGGTTCCTGTTAAAGAAAAGACCAACAAAACTAAACTGAAGAGGACATGCTCTCAACACGCACTGATGTTTAATTAATTCAGGACCAAGTTATGCCAAGAACTATTTTTTAGAATTAGTAAGAAGATGGAATTTGCGTCGGGCATGATGTAAATTAAATTACAACAGAGATTTTCTCTTTTGCCCTTTCCCGACAGTGCATGAAGCACAGTATGCTCAATGCTTTCCGAGAGCCTGTGGGAATTTCTTTTTACAGGCTTACTCGGGCGGGACTCGAACCCACGACCTCCTGCTTACGAGTGCAGACATCTTAACCACTCAACCACCGAGCTTGCCGGGGTCGGCTGGCCGATTCGAATCCAATGCAGCAGCGGTTACCGCGTAATCAATCAGAAGATGAAATTTGCATCGGGCATGATGTCAATTAAATTAGAAAAAAAAAGATTTTCTCTTTTGCCCTTTCCAGACGTAATATATGAAGCACTGTATGCTCAGTGCTTTCCGCTGCTGCATTGGATTCGACTCAGCTGACCCCGGCAAGCTCGGTGGTCGAGTGGTCTGTACTAGTAAGCAGGAGGTTGTGGGTTCGAGTCCCGCCCAAGTAAGCCTGTGAATTTTTTCACACAGGCTCTCAGAAAGCATTGAGCAACAGTGCTTCATATATAACATAGGGAAAGGGCAAAAGAAAATCTCTGTTCTAATTTAACCAGTTCGCGCCGGGATTATTTTTGCCGAAAATCTATATTTTCCAAAAAGGCAAAATATAGCAGCCAACTTCTGATATACAGCCAAACACCACAAATACCGATTTGCAAGAGTCATTTCAACAGTATTTGCACAATATTTCTTGCCGAAACCTCATATTTCAATACTCCGGGTGCACCCACCGGAGCGTAAATTGTAGAACAACAGGCCGTGCACAGCGGCCAAGTTCAAGTTCGACACACAGTCCGCCTCCACCGACTTCTCGGACTTTGTGTGTGTGTACAAAACAAATGAGGGATTAGCGTGTTGAGACGTCACCCGGAGGCGAGTCGAGGCAAGCTTGACGTTTTTACCCGTCAGCCGTGCCCGTGTATAAAAACAGCCAGATCAGATTGTGTTAACACGTCCTCCGACGCGAACTGGTTAATTGTTTAGAATTGTCGGACTAACCTTGCCAACTTAACCCCGTCTAGTCCACCATGTCAAGTCAACCGTCGAATGACCTAGACTACGCATGGATGCACTGGTAATAACAACAATCATCTTGCTAAACTTTGACAAGTGAAGGGGTGACCAGTGACACAATAGTTCAACCAGTCATCGTTTGCACTTAGATGCCATAGGACAGGTACAAGGTGTATCAAGAACCTGCTCATAAATGTACAATGTACATAAATGTACAGCTTACCATCTGTGCGACTTCCAAGTACTTCATAGCAGCTTGGCCGGTTGGATCGAAGCTCCTGCCGTGATGTATGACCTCTTCGCCCCCACTACTGTGCCTCCTACATCAACAAATATTCCCAAATATTAAAGATGCCATCTTACCACACTGGAACAGACTATCAATGCAAATCATTTATGTAGTCGTCTCGTCTGGCGGCTTCATTGTCAGGGGATGATATTGTGCACAGTGTACGTGTTTCACACACCAAATATTGCGAATGCCCAATTTTTCCCCCAACCAACTCGAGGCTAAATGATTAATGATAAATACACACTTTTGGAGCTCACCCATTTAGCCGCAGTTTGAAAAAGACCACCTGGCCAGTTGTCTATACGCACATTCCTGCACGTACTCAATCCATTGTTTTAACACCGGCAATCGCGGACCTCCCATTGTTCCTCTTTTGTTTAGTCTTAACTTTTTTGGAAGACCTCCCATATGTTTTGTACACGATTTTCAATCGTGGACCTTGACACAATCGCGGACCCTATTGTCCTCTTTGTTAAAGGTCCACGGTCTGAATAGCTATACAAACGCACACACTTTCGCGTTTTTGCATCCCTGTGGAGACATGGCATTGTTCTCCCTTTTGTCCCTGTACTTAAGCAAACCCCCATAGACATTGTACACATAATTCCTTGTGGAGACAACCTAACCCATAGAATTGCCTAGTGGAGACCTATTCAGTCCCTTTGTTCCCATTGTTCCCATGTCTCCACACACATGTGCGTTTTCCTATACTTATGAGGACCATGAATGGAACCCTTCTTTTGTTCCCTTTGTTTGTACAGCTCACATAAGGTTTGTACACGAAATTCTTCCGAGGACTCGGCCCAAGTGTCATTGTTATCCCTAATCCCCCATTGTCCCAAGTCCTCTCTCGTATAGCCTAACCCACTCATTCTCACATATGGGTAGATATGGGGTACCTCTATTGTGGACTTTACTTCCGTTCTTTTATTCTGCCTTTGTCCCCATTGAAATCTCAAAAGTCATAGCGTTACTCTGTGGGGTAGGTCGATTTCTAAAGACACCCTTGTGGGGTACCATTGTCCCCATTGTTGCCTTTTCTTATGCCTACCCCACAACCACCCCTATGTACGTCCATCCTTACACACATATACTTATGGGGAAGACCTTTATGTACCTTTTGTTTTCCTTTGTTCCTATTGAAATCCGTAATGCTATGGAGTTTCTCCTCTGGGGAAGATGGATTTCTAAAGATTCTGCTGTGGGGCTGATTGTTCTATTGTGTTTTCTGCCCCACAGGAATACGTGTACGAGAACACGCAGTTGTACTTTCCTATACTCGTGAGGACAATGCTTTGTGTTTCCTATTCTTCCTTTAATATAACCCAACCCCATAGACTAAGCACATATCTTTACGTTCGAGGACCGATTTTAACAAAAGACCGATTCTCGAGGACAAGAAAGATTCTTTTGTATTTTCTTTCTCTTGTCCTCGAACGTAGTACAATACAAGAGCACACACACAAGTGTGTAAATACCTTTAATCGTGGACCTCCTATTGTTCCTCTTTTGTTTATACTTTAACTTTTTCAGAAGGCCTCCCATATGTTTTGTACACGATTTTCAATCGTGGACGTTCGGTCAATCGTGGACCCTTTGTCTACGCCCTAACTCTTTGTCCCTAGTCCACGATTGCCGGTATATACATACTCACACACACACACACACACACAGTCATGTAAACGGGTGCAATCGTGAACCTCCCATTGTTCCTCTTTTGTCTATACTCTAACTTTTTCGGAAGGCCTCCTATTGGTTTTGTACACGATTTTCAATCGTGGACGTCAGGTCAAACGTGAACCCTTTGTCTACGCCCGAATTCTTTTGTCATAGGTCCACGATTGCCGGCATATACAAACTCACACACCTACTGTAGGAAATACTAATAAGGATGATTTTGTACCAGGACTTGGTTTTTTTTTTCCAAGTTCAGAATTTAATCAAACTCAGCACAGACATAGAACTAGTGGAAATATTTTCATGATAACAATTTAGTTTCTATTTAAATTTTCCTTGAGTGTTTTAAAATACAAAGAAGAATAACAACTCAAATTTTTGTTTGACCTTCTGTTGACGGAAGCAACAAAGTTTGGCCCGGTCAGCCCCAACCCCATGGAGAATGCTGCATCGCCATTCTCTCCGGACTCATCACTGGAGCTACCAGAATCATGCTGGACAGAGCAGCTTAGGCCGAGATGCTCAAGGCCTCTGGAATTACAAGGAATCAATCAAATGCCATTTGTAAAAAAGGAAGCCAAAAATCTTTGTTTTGTCATCAAGTCAAACCTCAGTTAAGTTCACAAGCTACTGGGGATGAACAATGACAAAGATTATGCCTTTGTCATTGTTCACTTGAACTTCAACCGGCTATTTCTTTAACTCGCTACGATATATCGATTTTATCAACATCTTAAAAAGTTTTTTCCATTTTTGTTTCACAGCTATAAAAAAAAAACATTTTCGAAACAAATTTTGCACTGATCATTGCAAATAGATATTTTTAAATAAAAATCTTTATCGTTATATTTACCACAGATTTTAAGGATATACTTTACCTGCTCTTCTGGCATTTCATACCAGAAAAGAAAATTGTTCAAAAAATTCAGCCAATCTACATATTGTACCTATATGGATTGGAACTAAGGTCACCAGGAATGAAATGTGACCAAAGAACTATGACACCAACCTACCCACTCCACTTGGTAGTATGATTCTTGGAGAGGGAGATTGTGGTGAAATGTTACCGAGATAATGGTAACATTCTAATGGTCAAATCTTACAGTTATTTGCACTTGGATTTTTGACCCGGAAAAATATTAACAAGTCCATAGTTAAAGTAACCAAGCTAGCAGTAATGCATTCTCCCTCCCATCCTCGTGTTTTTTAGAGGTTAGCTGATTAAAGAGACCAAGACGGAAGTTTCCCGGGCTGTTCCCACCGGACTTCAAATGGGAAAGTCACCATCTCGGTTTCAGTTACACCCAAAAGTCCAAAGCGAACACGGACATTTGAATGGTTGCCTAGTGGATTATATAACATATTTCATCAATATTTTCAAGTGTGGAAAATGACGTAACTATCAAGGTGATTATTGTGATGAGGGGGCAAAGTTGAAAGCGAGGGGGCAAAGTTGAAAGCGAGAGAGCAAACGTGATGATACCATTCTCCATCAGTAAACTCACCCATCAGGTACCCCCTCTGGAGTTGGGGGCCATGTCTGATTCAACCGGTTGTCTGGATAACACCACTGGTCTCCAACCTTGTTCAGATCCTGCGCATACCCCTTCGTCCTCTTCCCGAGGAAGTTGGTGGCAATGTACTTGGCAAACTCAGCATCCGTGTTCGAGTTGTCATACGCGGATACAATCTCCCTCTCCAAGTGTCTATTGTCGTATGACTCGGATCGCTGTACAGGCTGGTTCCGGTGCTGTGAGAGCTGATTGGGCCAGGCTCTAGACCCGGACACCATGTTGGTGGTTGCGATTTTCCCAAGCCGGTCCCGTGCCTCCGCCTCCTGAAAGGTGGGGTTAAAGTTGCCGTATTTTCCAGGGTTGGGGTCGGTACCGCCCCCAGGCCAGCCTCCGCTCACTGGGCTGCGAGTACTGCCACTACTGGAACTCGACGTTGGGGTGGTGTTCTGGGGCGAGCGCTGGGATTGGGCAAAGGTATCCAGGTGATGGCCAATCACGTTCTGCGGAGGTCTGGTGATGCCGGATAAGAGGTCAACGACATCTTGGATCTCGGCATCCGATGCAAACCCCTTCTTGTTTGTACCAACAGGACCTGGGATGATAAACACAGTGAAAGAAAGTTGCTTGTCACTGAAACTGCTATAACACTATATACTGCCTAAAACTATATACTTTTTAGTTTTATTGAGCAAATTTTGGAAAAAAGCAAGAAACAAGCTATCAGTTGGTAAAGATCGCTTACACTTGACGTCACATCTCCCATAATCCTTTGCGGTCCACCATCTTTGGACCTCCCTGCACTACACATCTAATAATCAACGATCGCTAAGGTTTCAACATGGCCTGTGTATGCATAGAGCTGTCGTCTAGTCAAGGGGTGGGAATCTACTTGGTAAGGCTGCTCTGCATATCCAAATCACTTGACATCAAAGATTTAGTCAGAAGAGGTTCATGAAAAATATATGCCATCAGTGCAAACAATCTATACAAGGCAAAGGCATGGATGAAACAAACGTGTGAACAAAAATCAACTCATTCACAATATTTCAAAATAAGTTTTACACCATCTTCCAAATGCGTTCAAGTGCAACCCCTACCTTTGTAGCCAATGATGTTCTTATTCCACGGAGCATGTTCCTCGGTTGGGCTTGGGTGCGACGTGATAGTGACAGTAGGACTAACCAGTGCAGGACGCTGGGTTGTCATGGGGATGGTATCCTTGACAACCTCCCTCTTCGGGGTGCTGCAACTCACCAGGTCCTTAAATGCAAACAATTAAACTTGTCTAATTTGGGGATTATTTATTACAGAACTTTTCTCTTGACTATCTTTGCCTAAGGGCAGAGTTGTAGTCGAGTCCCTGCAAGTCCTTTCACAAGTCCTTTCGCAAGTCAAGTCAGAAGTCCTTTCATAAAGCTGGTCACAAGTAACTGGATGAACAATGACAAAGGAATGCCTTTGTCAAAGCTCATTTGAATAGCTTGTGATTGGAATTAGGACTGGAGGGTTTGTGATGGACTTGCAGGGACTTGCAGGGACTTGTGATGGACTCGAATACATCCCTGCCTAAGGGTGCCTGCAGACAAAAACGGTACCATCTGAATCGACATTATCGACTTACCTATTAACCAAAAACCAAAAGTTTAGTTTACACATGCCCCAATAATCCGTCCAACATCTCAAGTTTTTAATGTACTTTGGCATAGGCTCAATTACATAGAGGGTAAAACACAAATATAATACGACATATTTCTGAATGACACCGTTATTGACGCGAGTAGTGATTTCACATTAATTAAAGTAATTTTCTTAATAGTAACCTTACTTTATTTAGAAAATACAGATTGTAAAAAGTAATTAAAGCACTGAATTATAGCGACACAAACTTTTTCAATTACATGTACCAAAAAAAGAGAAGTATTGCCTATTTCATGTTTTGTTGGGAAAAAAATAAAGTGGAAAAAATCTACATTTGCTTAGTATGTTGTGCCTGCATTTTGTGATGTTATTTAGACGTGTGTTTTTAGCCCAAGGACAAAACAACATTTTTGTGTAAAATTCAGTACATGAATTGATGATTCACAGACTTACTTGTTGTTGAACAGGCGGCTCCTCCTTCACTGCTGACTGGCTGGCCATAACATCGTCTAATCTGTGATTGGTCGGTTCAGTTTCCGGCTCTGGTGCGACATCCACATAGAACTCGCTCCTGGGAGTCTTTGGCAGCGGGGCCGAGCCCAGACCAAACTTGGACACCAGCTTCTCCATGGTGTGGCGGAACCCTTTCCCGAGGGGAGACCCTAGGGTGCCATCCCCTGGGGATGTCACACCCCCCTGGGGGGTGGGGATGGCTGGGGAGGCTCGTTCAGCTCGACGGAGCTTGACTTTGATTGTTGGCAAGGGAGCTTGTCTAAACGAAGGAAGACAAACGGAAAATCTGACTTGGGGACAGATGAGACTCCACAACTGAACATCAACTACATGAATCTGTAGTAACTCCACTGTTGCTAATGTAACATACAGATGATATTCTGCACCTTTAAATCTCCACTACTTCTTAATAATAATAATAATAATAATAATAATAAAAAAAAATCTCTTTTTGGTAGTAAACCCCCTTGAGTACGGTATTTTACGGGAGACGTCGGGGTATAGTGGGGGCTCTGGCAGCCAAGCGAACCGCTACAATGTGTTTGTGCAGTCAAGCATAACCTATACACAATAATCCACCAATGGATTGAAACTGCACAAACAGCGGCCAATGGCGTCATCCGGCCTGGTGGCACTGTTTAATCCAACAATGGATTGAAACTGCACAAGCGGCGGCCAATGGCGTCATACGGCCTGGTGGCACTGTTTTTTTTGACGCATCCGTACGCAAGGGGTTAACAGATCCAGGGAATGCAACAACATTATGTTATTTCGTCCACACAGACTCTTACCATGAAGTAGGCACATGTTAACCCCTTGTGTCTGGCTGTTATTGATAGCATACTGGTGTGCCAAGAATGGGATGTGCAAACAATAGGCACCACACTGAATAGAATGGTCCTATCCATCGCACTTAGAGCAACCCCCCTCCCCCGTTCCTGTGAATGAAAGCTTTGTTTGAAAAAGCTCCATCTAGTCATTACACTCCCATTCAAGAATATAGTTGAATTGTGTACACACAGGAATGTGCGTATTGATGACAACCAGCCAGGTGGTCTTTTTCAAATCGCGGCAATGGCCATCGCCCGTGGTTAAGAGGCAATGGACATAAATTAAGTAGCTAATGCTTATTGCTTAATAAACAAATTCACTTATCTATTTTGTTAGATTGGTAACAGCCATTAAGGATGTAACAACTCCCATTTTATCTCAAACCCTAGCTCTAGTCATTATAAAAATGGAACAGGTTTAAACTATTAATTACATATAGAAATCAATTGTGAGCTGAAGGTCAAAAACTTCCACATTATATATTGTCAGTTACAAATGGAAGAAACCTTCAAGTGTTAATTTCTCTAGAGCAAGAAAACCGACTGGAAAAAAAAAGACCATGACTATTTTTTAGTACAAAATGAGCCATAAACGATGTCACATCAATAAGATAAACCATAACACACCTTCCTTCTACGACAGCTGCGAGTTCGATCCGGCGGACATACACGACCTCAATCACACCCAGACTAGTCTCCTGACCAGCCGCTGTCTTGACCGGGTGGCATGGCTCCAGGGTCCAGACTGTTGGCACTTCAATGAGGAAAGCGCCCTCTTGTGATGAAATCTGGGCATACCTCTGAAGGTTCCCATGGAGATTGGAGGGTTTTATTCGGACCTGTATGAAGAACAACCATTCATAAATACCTAAGACAGTTTTATCCGTTCCTATTGGTCGAGAGCCTGTCACGTGGGAGGTTTTAAATGGCCGATAAAACACCAACCGGTTTTAAATACTTTTTCCGGTGTCACGTGAAATTTATAGTCCTATAAAATCTGGTCCCTTTTATTGGTTGAACACTCGCGCAACCAGTCACTCTCCCAATTACGTAAGTACGTTTGGGCTAAGGTTTTCCAACCATTCAAATCTGAACAACCTCTCATTGTCTTATCTGTTACAGGTTTCTTTAGGCTTACGGGGTACAGTGCCTCGAGCAATTACCAGGAATCCTTGGTTTCAAACCAAGGAACTTCAAGTGTGACGACCTGATCTTTATCACATGACTAATGACCAGGAGGGGAACTATTAATGGCCTGGGATGAAGGTAAGGTCCATTAAAACAGAAAGAAAGATCTATTTGGTTCAATTACCGTAACTTTCGGAATATAGGCCGCGGCTTATACGTCGATTCTCATGCTGAAAAATTTCCCTGCGGCTTATACTCTAGGCGGCTTATACGGCAACATTTGAAGAATAAAATCAGTCACAAAAGCCACGCCTCAGCCTGGGCCACGCGTGCAGGCGGCGCTCCGGGCCAGGCAGTCATGTTTTCGTTGGTTGCCGTTTACGTTCGCTCTACTCACGTGTTGGAAGTAAAGGAAACCAGTCCAGAGGGACCGAATAGACTTGCAAATGTACCGTAAGTACCGTTCACACCTCACAAATCGTGTGGTGCATCCGTTCGTTTTTGTCTGTTTTATCGTTGTGTAATCCATGTTAATTATTATTTTACTGGTCAATTGGTGACTGTTGAGCTCAGATTAGTAGTAAAAAAAAAAAGAACAAGAAGACCTTGATGTACAATGGAATAATGTGTTTGGAGTATTTGGCACAGCTCTAGCCCCTCCCCCCCCCCCCCCAAATAAAATAGAAATTAAGCACGAATTCGTGCAGTCGTTGGTGACTTTGCATGTGTGAGAGTTTCGTCATGGAAAACTGTCTCGTGACTAAATTGGCACAAGAAGAAGAAGAACGGCAATTGCTTATAGAGCCGACGGGGCAATGCGATGCAATGCGACGCGGCTAAAAATCCACCGATCAGGCAAACCTCACACAGCAACCCCACAGCCAAATCTGAATGTTGCCTCAATCTTTCCAAGAGCTTCCAACTTTTCAAATTCATCTCGGTATACAGAAAGCAAAAAAATCAGTATTTTGCCAAAAAAATCCATATTTTTCATAAAATCCAACTTTACCTGAAAATCAGATTAAAAAAAAAAAAATTTCTGAGCTCATGCTATGTGTGCACGCCGCGTGCCTTTAACAAACCCACGCAATGGATGGACCGTCTCATTTTTTTTATTTTCAAAGCTAAAGTTGCATCGATTCAGTCATGAGCCAGTACAATGCACAGTGTAATAGCATAATATCAATGACAAAACATTATGGACAGATTTCACAAAATCTGAAAATATAAACAAAAATTCATACTTCCATATTTTTCAGAAATTTTCGTACAAAATACAGAAAATCTGTGCTGGTGGGCAACTCTGCTCTTCACTATTGCCTATCCCTTCCCCTCCCCTAGTCCCCACTTAAAGCCATCGACTGACTATCTCACCACATCGGCCTTGCCGTAGACGAGTTGTGTGGCCAGCCTGCTCTGACTCTCAGCTACCGATGGGCAAGCTTCGCACAGCAGACCCAGAGCCACACTCCGAATGTTGGCTCCCATACCGAGCTGTTTAGACATCTCTTTCACCAAGGCTTCAACTGCTTGCTGCATGATGAGAGAAGAGACGGCTGTTCAATCACTAATTTCTGCTAAATAACGAAATTATGTAACTCTGTATACAAATACAGCAATATTTTAGTGTTTACGTTGAACATCAGTTTACGTCAGAACAGAAAAAAAAAATCTGCCGGTGAGTGACCAGTCTCTATTCTAAAGATTGACTGCCATTTCATAGTACACCACAAAGTGATACGAAGCAAACTGAAGCAAAAGGGAAAAAAAAGGGCTAAAAGTGGATAAAGTGGAACGCCTCTATAACGAACACCGCTATAACGAACACCGCTATAACGAACACCGCTATAACGAACACCGCTATACCGAACATTCGGATATACCGAACACCATCCTTGGCTCCCAAATCTTGTCTACAAAACTTACGGAACATTGTTGTTGAAAAAAAGGCAACAGATTTTTAAAATGTACCGGGTATTTGGGCTGTTTGTAATTTCCAAACGGTCGCAGCTTTATGTTGAAGAGTGACAGGCGGCTATTATTTCTCCAAGGAATAGAAGGAAAAAATGTCCAGGCATGAGTGGGCCAATTACGCACAATGACCCATTTGCCGTATGTGCGCACACTGGCCAATCAATTATGTGAAACGCCGAGGTGTTCTCGATATGGTCGTTCGATGGTTTCGTGCGAAGTTTCGGCGTGAACTCCGCACGAGGTGGTCTTCAGATCTTGCCTCGTTTTCCATAAAATTATTATCTTGCAATTTCCGCAAATTGTACCTCACGGTACCCTCCAAAATCCCAAGCCTCCGGGCAATATCGCGGTTGGAATTCCCCCTCCCCATGCTGATGCCAGGCTTGGATCATCCCTTTTGGTGTCCGTTGATATCACTTTTTAGTGGAATTGGCGCTTTCTGATACAGGCATTCAAATTCAAATTACCCATACACTTATAAGGCCAGGGGATTCTAGTTTCAATATTTATGAATGGTCACGGCGATTGACCTGTTAGATATTCACAACACGGCCCGAAACACAGCGTGCCGTTCCCCCCTATTGGTTTAAATACCATGAAGGAGAGGGTGGTTTTTTTTTTGTGTTGTATATTACTGACTAAAATAATGACACAAGACACAGGTTTGGACAATTTATTTAGGGGCCTAACATCCATGTTTTCCAGTCAAACTTTATGTTGAAAATCGTACAGCTGGTGCATAAATAATTTTGCACGCCAGTACGTACATGTATTGTACATACATATTGTACATGTATGCACACCATGCGGATCGGATTCCACACAAAAATGGTCAATAAGTGTTCACTGCATACGGTCCTATGCTTATTTTATATGGTCTTAGATGGTGTGGCGCTGCCGGGATTGTTTATTGTACTTTCCAAGTTCGATGCAGCAATTTTTTTTGGGGGGGGGGGGGGGGTTGTTGAATTCGGCTGCGATTTTTGTTTTTTTTGTTTTTTTAATCTGATTTTTTTCCGGCGGCGGATCCATAATCCAAGTTAAAAAAACAAAACGGCCTAAAAAAAGCTTTTGTGCACGAACCAAAAGCGATACTATTAGTGCACAAAACTACATCACTGCTTTAATTATAAATGTGATAATTTGCATTAGCAAGAAAAACCAGGCATGAGAATTGTAAAGAACATCTGTTGAAAGTTAAAATAAAAAATCTTTTCTCAGCCATTTGAATGCATGTTGTACTTGTGTTTGTTTTTTCTAGTCTGAGGAATCCAAGGGCCCGAAATACACGAAGGCTTGGGACTTTAAACGCACTGTAGATTAATTTTATTAAATGACCTTTCATGTCTGTATGTCAGCTGTGTAGCATTTCCTTGGAAAACACTTTGATTTGGGACTGCTATTGCAGATAAAAAATTTTTTTCAAATTGTTGAAAAATCCGTAGTTTTTATCACATATTATTAACACATAATTTTCGGCTTCACGCAAAATGTACTTGGACTTTACTCGTACTCGGAAGTACTCGTACTCAGAAATACAAGCACTCGCACTTGTACTCATACTCCTACTCGGAAATACAAGGACTCGTACTCGTACTCGGACTCGGAAGTACGTGTACTTGTACTCGGAGACCTGTACTTGTACTCCATTGGCAAAGTACTCGGACTTGAATGGTACTCGGCAATCTAAGTACTCGGCAGTACTTGGTACCTACCAGTTTCAATTTAAAGTTCTCCTCGTGATTTTGCGACCTCGGACACTGTGACCCCTCGACCTGCAAGGACACGCTCTGAAGGTCCATCTGCAACAGCGCCCTCAACTCATCGGGTGCCATTCGCTGCGACTGGCCCGTCCCTTCTGGCATGGCGTGATGCAAGAGCTTGTTGGATTGATGGTTAGGAAGTTCATTGGATTCCGCATTGCCAAAGCAACCATGCACGATGAGCGAGGTGCATTGTGGTTGTAGATGAAAGCCACCGTTTAAGCTGTGTTCGGACCGCGGAAGCTCCATCAATGCTTGATTGTACACCTGTACAAATTACATTCAATGACATTAGATTTTACACTGATAAACCTACATGTACAGGCAGGAACAGGGGTGAGATTGGTCAAAAAATGAAAAATCCACGAAAAATCCACAAGGACCCCCAGATCAACGTCTATAGTTTGCATTTGCCTAAAGGCACCCCCTTAAAATATCTGTTTTTATTGGTCTATATATCCACTTTTACAGGTAAAAACACCTTCAGGAAAACATCCCAGGAATTCCAGATTGCAAAAGATTCTTTAACAATTTTGAAATCCTGACAAAAAATCCTGACAAATCTCACCCCTGGCAGGAATTTTTCTCAAGTCCAAGAACCACAGACCTACTACTCGGTAAACAAGTGAATTTGGGGATTTTTATTCTATCAATGCCACAAAAACTGTAACATAGCATTGGTTTACAGTTGCAGGTCGTATGATGTGCGTTGCTGAAGTGGATAAAGCTTGGAACGAACTTAGAAACTGACAAGGCAGCCGAGATGAAAAAAGAATTAATACTAAATCCAAAGTTCGTCCAGGATTCAACTATTTGATATTTCCGTTGCACCCTTTTGGATTTCTCAGGCAAGTCATTTTTGTATTTTTAGTTACCCAGCAACTTGGCATGTTGGACTGTATTGGATTGAGCAGGAAAACTCACATGAGTCACCGTTTGGACTGTTGGATTTAGCAGGGTAGTCCTGGTAAACCATTATGGGGTTAGGTTAAAACACTCTATTTGAGGGTATCTTATTCAAACGGTAACAATTTGCCTGCTGTGCATGCATACCGATAACTGGATGTCCAACTTCTGTTTGACCTCTGACACCTTGGGGTCAACCTGCTGACCTCTGTGATGATAAGCGTCTTCCAGAAGTTGTCGCTCGTTGGTTGTGAGAGATACCCCTGCCCGTAGAGATTTTGTAGCCTGGAATAAAAACAAAATGATAAGGCCACATTCAAAGCGAGTCATTTTGTTTACTACCAAGGATATTCACCTGATCCTAATGGCATGTATGACATCATGCCAACGTAAACCACGCCTACTTAACAAAGACTTGATCCAATAACGACTCGTCATCCTATGGAAATGCACTGCTTAATTATTTCCCACAAGATTTATATAAGCCAAGATTGATTGCATGCATTTGAATGTCGATGCCCACTTGTATGTACAGTATGTTGAGCTGGCACCAATTTGCAGTAATCTTCAAGATGAATTAAATGAACAAAATTAGCATATTTGATGGCTTCCTACAAATAGCGTTTTAGACAAGACATTATGTACATTAGAACAGAGATTTTATAAATGTTTTAATTAAAAAAAGTTTTTTTTTTTGTGCCCTTTCCCGATGTAATGTATGAAGCACTGTTTGCTCAGTGCTTTCCTGAGAAGCCTGTGTGAAAAAAATTCACAGGCTTACTCGGGCGGGACTCGAACTCTAACCGCTCAACCAGTGGGTACTGCATAATTAGTGAGAAGATGGAATTTGCATCGGGAATGATGTAAATTAGAACAGAGATTTTTCTTCTCTTTTCTTTTTGATACATACATTGTACATGGCACAATTAATGAAACGACCGCCACTTACTTTATGTACTTTAATTTTTGCTTTTAAAATCTAATAATATTTTACACGATTTATACTTGATTCATAACGTACACGTATGTGACACATGAAAATAAAAATTGTATAAAACGAAAAATGAAAAAAAAAACACTGACTTTTTATAAAGCTATGAATAGTTGTTACCAACATGTATACATTGTATTTGACTGGCTCTAAAAAATGGGTATTACATATGTGTCGCAAAATTTGAAAAACAGATTATATACATAGTTGGATTTGTCACATCCTCAGCTTTAATTTGGTGTAGGTTTGACCCCTGCGGCATTTTGTGTTCTCGAGATATCTTGACATCTGTATACTCATATTTTTCAATTTAACGGAAGTGTGTTTAAACACAAAAAGTGCAAAGAAATGACATGGAGGTAATTTCTGTCAACATTTATTTTTCATCTTTATTCATCAATACTAATGTTTCTGAAAATAAATTATGAAAATATAGATGGGTCATTCCACCAGGTTGGGACACAGTGTGTATATGACCATATCATTAAAACCATCATTACATTTAATTCAGTTATTTCATGTGACATCCGTCTTTGGGTGTGAGATTATTTGAGAAAGTTTTAATCATGTAAGTTATATTTTTACAAAAATATGATAAAAAGTGTGTTTTTTTGTATGTAAAATAGACGTAACATGGACACCGTGTCCAACATTTAAATTTGTGTGGTTTTTTAACACTAATAAATAAATATGTAAAATTTATTATGTACAATAATTAAAAGACACACTATGCAACAATGAAACACCTTTTTACGGCAGTCAGTGTCCAAACATAGCACAAATAGCAAGAATTTGAAGAATCGGTGCAGACGTAACATGGACACCATGTTAGACCATGACCATACATATATTTCTGCTGTTGTGCTGCATTTGGATATTGAATATCATAACAAATGTTTTTTGTGTTGCAGTTTGTGTTTTGTAATTAGTATACAGAGTGAGTTTGCATAATTATTTATATAAATGTTGAAAATGTTACAAAATGGAAATGTCCATTTTCATGTCACACCATGTTAGTACTAAATGTTACGTCCAGACTGCCTTAATTTTTCGTCATTAAATAAATAATAATGCAACTTACTATATGTACTAACTAAAAGACACCCAATGCTACCAGAAAACACTTTTTGTTATGGTTGCCAGTGTCCAAATAGCTCAGAAACAGCAAGAACAATAACGAGAGCTATATGTCTGTTTCCTAAACAGAACATAGGGCTTTTCCATATTATTTGCTATAATGTCACTTAGAATATTGCCTACTAATGAGAAATTCGACTACCCACCAAGTTTCGTGACAATCCGACGGATCTACCAATTTATATGTGTCTATAAATTACGCCTTTAATAACGTCATTATGATGTTCCACATCAATCGCCTCTATTTTTTACATATTATTTATGACCTAACAAACTTATTTCAAAAAGAATTTCGAAAGTAGTTTGTTCTGTTGACGGGATATGACTTACAGATTCAAGAACGTAACCATGTTAAAATCATATTCAATTACCGGCCTTTTAACATACCAGGTTTCACCCTAATCGGTCCAACAACTGTCTAGATATGGCCCCTGTTAAAAACGCACCTTTAAGGTGACGTCACGTGACACATAATGACATCATCATGACGTCACTTCGGAGTTTGCATTCTTGTGACAATATCTGTATACCCACCAATTTTCGTGAAGATCGGATGTACCCTTATACGTGTTTCAAAAAAGCACATTTTTTGATGACGTCCTCATGACAACACACATTTTCCACATTTATATACAATTATGTATGATCTAACAAACCTATTACAAAAAGAATTTCTAAATTGGCATGTTCTGTTGATGATATATGGCTTTAAGGTCCAAAAACTTAAACAATACTATAAAATCGTATGATGACGTCACTATGACGTCACATCAATTTTCATCTATAACATGCTCACCTACCAGCCTACCACGTTTTATCTAATCAGACCTACGGTTCTCTAAATATAGGCCCTTCAAAAATGCACCTTTAAGATGACTTAATGTGACACGTGATGACGTCATCAGACGTCAGAGCAATATGCACGATTTCAGCACAGGGTCTCAGTCTACGCAAACTTTCATCAAGATGAAAGATCTGTTTACTGGCAAAGCGCCGGCGAGAATGAAACGTGCATTGCCTATGGGATTTTTGATATCGCACGATTTGCGATGTCCCTTCTGAGCCACCTTACACCATTGGTACACGCTGCATGCACTGCAGAGCTGCGTGTATCACTTTGTATTTGCACGTACAGCGCAACACCACACACGTTTACGTTGGATTGTAGAAACGTGCAACATGACACCCATGGTTACACTGCCTTCCCAGAATTCCTTTGTTATCATATTGTTTTGGGGCTAAATATTGAAATGGGTATATTTTGACGCTGGAGTGAGCTATGATCATAAGAACTTGGAATTAGGTACACAAAAATACAGTGTATAACACTTCCGAAGGTTTTTGTCATAAGAGATTGCTAAATATACCAAATTTTGACTTGAATTTCATGACCTCTAGATGACGTCATCATGACGTCATCATGACGTCACATCAATTTGTTTTATCTGTAACAAATCCTGGCCTATCAGCATTACGACTGCACCCAATCGGACTTCTGGTTCTCTAGATATAGGACCTTAAAGTATGCACCTTTAAGATGACGTCACGTGACCCACGATGACGTCATCACAACTGTACTTGTCGAAGCAAACATTTCCAACGTGGTCTTGGCATGGGTCGAGTTTAGAGTCAATCTGATCAATGACAGTGTAAGATTTTTAGTGTATAATGAAATTTGAAACATTAACAAATTCATAGAAAATCAGCCGATGACGTCATCATGACGTCACTTCGGATTTTGCATGCTAGTGACAATGTCTGCCTACCCACCAATTTTTGTGACGATCGGACCTACCCTTATATGTGTTTCAAAAAAGCACATTTTTGATGACGTCATCATGACGTCACGAATTTTTCACATTTATATGTAAGTATCTATGAGCTAACAAACCTATTACAAAAAGAATTTCGAAATTAGCATGTTCAGTTAATGAGATATGGCTTAAGGGTTCAAAACTTTAACAATTACTGCAAAATCGTATGATGACGTCATCATGACGTCACGTCGATTTTCATCTATAACACAAGCCGGTCCACCAACAAACCAAGTTTGAGCTCAATCGGACTTAGGGTTCTCTAGATATAGGCCCTTCAAAAACGCACTTTTGAGATGACGTCACGTGCCGCGTGATGACGTCATCATGACGTCAGAGTAATATGCACGAGTTCGGTACAGGGTCCAAGTCTATGCAAACTCTCATTAAGATTGAAGTCTGTTTAATGGCAAAAGTGCCGGCGAGAATAAAACGTGTGCTTTGTCTATGGCATTTTTGATAGAAGAACAAGAAGAAGGAGAAGAAGAAGAAGAAGAAGAAAAAAAAAAATCAGAACAAAAACAATGGCTTTTCCGAAAAATTTCGGAAAAGCCAAAAACATGCATGTGTGGACGTAACAGTGGACACAGTGTCCATGTTACGTCCACTCTCACGTCTGTTTTTGCTGTCTCTGCTATATTTGGACACTGACTACCATAAAGAAAGTGTTCTTGTGTTGCATAGTATATCTTTCAATTAGTACACATGGTGAATTTCCCATATGTATATTTAAAGTGTTGAAAAAAGACAAAAATAGAAATATGGACGTGTCCTGTTACGTCAAACTGGTTATGTCAAACTGAAGCATGTTTTTAATCATATTTTTGGTAAAATATAATTTACATGATTTAAAACTTTCAAAAATATTTCCCACCCAAAGACTGATGTTACATGAAATAACTGAATCAAATGTAATAGTACTTTTAAAGATATGGATAAATGTCACACACTGTGTCCCAACCTGGTGGAATGACCCAGATATAATAGAAACCAACAAACCAAAAACAAAAAAATCACTTATATGTGTCAAGATTTCTTTGCCTGCTTCACATAAAACAGCCCTGTGTGTGTGTTTTTGTAGAGTGGGTCACATATGCTATAATTGTAGTGGACATCTTATATATTTCATTTATTGTCAAACCAAACATGAACAAATAAGATTCTAAACTAAACTAGTGTGACTAAAATTCTAGTTTATACATTTTCAAAGTAAACAGAGAAAACTGACAGTTTCCCTTTTGGTTTGTTTGACAAATTATAAGTTAAAAAGCCGTATCCTCATTGAGTGATCCCCACAATGTCGCTTCCCAGGTTGTATCGTAAAATTTAGCGTGGTCCCCGGCTATACAGCATTATGGGTTTATGACTTCTGACTAGCGCCCAACCGAACAAAGATACTGACAATTTAGGAGACCGCCAACATAGGGCAAGATAGCTCAGTTGGTAGAGCGCCGGAACGGTATTCCGGAGGTCGCAGGTTCGAATCCCGCTCCTGCTAGTTTTCTTTGTTTATTCAACAATTACCTAGTCAGTTTCCCCTTATGGTTTGTTTGACGAATTAGTTTATAAATTGTAAATGCAAATGTTAAAATTAGGGATCTGCATATTTAATACATGTATTTGTCCATGTTAATTAAAGCAGTTTTTCATACTAGGGTTATTCCATAAATTAGGGTTCCAACTTGTGACATTTTGACCCAAAATGGAAAAATTGATTTACAGTGAATTTATTAATAATGTTCAGTATAACTTAAAGATATTGACATTCCTCATTAATTGTAGCCAAAATCAGACATTATTTACTCCAGAAATGCCAAAATATCATGTCAAAACCAATTCACGGTTTCACGTGTAAAGGGGACACCAAATTAGTTTTCTGCTATTTTTGTGATAATTCATGCTCGATGTGGTGTTTATTTTAAAATGTATTTTTTGTCTTACCCAGGATAAAACATCAAGGTTTATTGTGAAAATAACTTGATTACACTAAAAATAACAATTCGGTGCATGATTGCGTATTGGGGACACCATTTGGTGTCCCATTTACACGTGAAACCTAGTACATGGCCCAAAATTTAAAATTTCCAAGCATGCAATCTTTGTTATGATTTCACACTTATCAAGTGGGACATGTAATTAATGGTGATAGATTTGGATTTGCCAGTGAACCCAATTATCTTTTTATTTCCCAGAAACATTACACAAATTTCACGTGTAAAAGGGACACCAAAAAAGTGGGTCTTGTTTACACGTGAAACATTTGGACTAACACATTGTCAATCTCGGTCAACTCGTTAAAAAATCATTTAAATATGGTGCCATTCTTAAGCAGTATTAACATGCTTTAACATAATGAAGGGCAATTTTTCATACATACATGTATATGTGCACATGGTAGTATTTGAGAACCAAACAATGCATTTCAAAAGCAGTTTTTGAAATGTCGCAGCTTTGGTGTCCCTTTTACACGTGAAACCATGAACTATTTAGGACACCATACTGTCAGGAAATTAGTCAGATGTTTCATCCTTTGCTACCAGATATTTAGGTACAAGTACTATAATTTGAGCAACTAAAATCATTTGTATTCACTGTTGGTAATACTAGGGAAACAAATATCACAATGTAAAAAGGGACACCAAAAGTCATTGGCCCCACATTTATGGAATCACCCACTAACAAGACAGCGTCGCCTTTAACCCCTTGAGTAAGGTATTTTACGGGAGACGTCGGGGTGCCGCGGCGGCTCTGACAGCCAAGCGAAACGGCCACAATGTGTTTGTGCAGTCAAGCGTAACATATACACAATAATCAAACAATTATTGAAACTGCACAAACAGCGGCCAATGGCGTCATCTTGCCTGGTGGCACTTTTTTTTGTGCGCATATTTGCGTCATCCGTACGCAAGGGGTTAAGAAATTTAGTTTTTCTTAGTGTATTAATGCGCTGTGCATCGATGGATGGTTCCTTTTAATTCCCCCAATGATTAATTTCTCCATCAATCATAGCAGCTGCCTCCTCCGTCACTAACAAGCGCCAACGGCTCCCGAAGGAATCATTATTTTGTTTGCCCATTGATGACAGAAAAATTGAAATAACAGTGTTGAACTTTGAAGTTAAGAAGGCACTGGTATGGAATGGGACTATCATGGGCAGACAGGTTGGTACAACTCATATCTCATGCCCTGGGTGGAATCTCAACAGAGACACTTTGTGAAGTTGATTTTTAGAAAATATTTTGCACAGTGCATTCTTCAATTTTTGTCATCTTAATGAGTACAATTGGATAATTTGCATTTATAATCACATATTAAAAGGGACATTTTTTTCAGTACGCTTTCCTGTGTTTTTGACTTTTCTTTTGTAAACAATATTACTTGATGACAGCTGCTTGGTTTGTTCGTTTTTTTAATTTTAAAAAATTTGTTTTGCTTGTTTTTTTTTTATAAGGGCAGTAGGGGCAGATATAAAAAAAATACATGTCACAATTTACATGTCACAGTCACAGTCACAGTTTATCAACATTCACTACGGCCATTTTGTACAGGTGTTCAGTTAACTACCATTCACTAAAGACACTTTGTGTGTATGGAATGTAAATATTGTACAAACGGAGTACTAACTTGTTAATTATTAAACTCTTCGAGTGAATGGAAGTAAACAAAACAGACATTATTCATTAACTCGAACTTCTACATGTAACCTGAATTCTCCAATATCTTCCAATTCCAAATTCCTTCAATGTTTGTTTACTGGGGACCACTGGAGACACCATTAACCTCAATCCTCTGAAACCAGATTGGGCCTGATGACCCGGATCCTCCATTTTCCTCCAGAGGCAAAAATCCTCCACTGCCCTCAATCCTGCAAAATCCTCCGATGCTTCAACTTCCAAAGACCCTCAATCCTCCAAATTCCTCCATTTGGCAAAGATAATTTTGGAGGATTAGGGTTAGGGTTTAGTGTGAAATTTGAGATTCAAAAACAAAATAAGATTACCTGCATGAAAAATCACCGGCCCACCGGTCTAGCTTGGTCTTGGAATCTGCTTGACCAATGCTTTAACTACTGGACTCAATCCATTGGTCCAGAGTGAATCTCAAGCTCTGCCCTCTTTAACCCAACACCTCCCTCTACCCTGATTGGTCCTTCTCTCATGTGCCACTGACCTGTGAGGCCGCGATCCACGTACTGCATGCCTCTCTGACCCCGTCCGCACACCGCTCGCCGATCAATACATCCTCCACCTTCTCGTACCGACCCAGGGGAGAAAAGACATCAGCCGCTGACCGGAAGAAATGGCACTGGGTCTGCAGCATCAGCAGAAAACATCGAGCTAAGACCTGGGAATTTGGACAATAAGGCCATGTCAAAATCTACAACAAAAAGGCAGAAGGAAATCTTTGTAGTTGATTTACAAATGTATAGTGTATTTTAAATCAATTTGGTAGATTCATCTTGGCAAATATTGCCTAGCAGTTTAAAAGTAAAAAAAAAGGGCCTCATTCTTACTTGTTCGACAAAGTTATGTTTAACATGTCTTTTTCTATTTTGGATTTTGATGATAAATAAATTCAAGAAAGAATTGGGGATTGGTAGTATGCAAATTACAAATGTTTAAAGTTGTGCAGTAAAAACAATAAGTTATTACACAAATTCTTATGAACAAAGAAAACTGACCCTGGTGCAACTTGAACCTGTGACCTCCAGATTACCATACCATTTCTCTACCCAAGAACTACATAATACATCCGCCCAATGTTGGCAGTCTCCCCGTTTGATATCTTTGCCTCTCACTTTCCTTTTGTCAATATCTTTGTTCAGGAATGCATATTTTTGTGCAGTTGTGCCTACTGGATATCATACTTTTTGTCATCTCTTTTTAACAGACAGATGAAATAAGATTTTAAGTTGGTAACAATGTCTCGCACCAAGACTACATCAAGATCTGAACCAACACTTGTTTATCATACATGTACGTCTAACATGTATACTGTACTGATGAACTCTATATGCAGGTCACCCAGGATGATTTGGAAATGAGGACATGTTCTGATGATCATGAGGAAATTATGCGAGGGTTTCTTGGAATTTCATGTCACTCAAGCCTCAAGAAAACGATCATTGCATTGATGCTGATAAATTAATTACACGGTCCACGGATCTGTTACCAATTTCTGGGAGAGGAAGGCCGGGGCAATCGTTAAGTAATTGGAATGGATGTTTCTCAGAATGCAAACTGAGTATTTATTGTCGACGACGAAGAGTACAGGTCAGAATAAATCAATGCTTGCAACTTGGGAAAACATGACATTCTCATATTGCAGGAACACAGTCAAGTGAACTGAACAGCAAAACACTTTGGACACAAATTTAAACCAAAATTTACAACAGTGAACGCACTGTCCATGATGTAAACTCTGTGAGACAAAATAAAAATGACTGCTGCACTCACCACCAAGAACGGAAAGAAAAAGTGTGACTGCACGGCATAAAACAAATGATCCTAAGTTATAGTAGTGTTGGATAGTTGCTTTTATCAAGCATTGTCTTATTTTAGTGTGTATTTTTATGGTTTTTTCTATTATAAGTGTATCTAAATATTGTATATATGTTCATACACATATTTTTCTTTCGCTATACATGTACACATGACGACTTTCCATTGTTCCCTTTAATATAACCCATCCCCATAGACTAAGCACAAGTTTGCCTGTCCTCACTTTTTCCGGAACAAAGAAATAAATGTGAGGACAGTATTGTTCCCTTTGTTATACCCTCTTTTCTGTCCTCGCGTGTAATGCGATACCATGACATGCATACATGTACATGTATTTAGTAAGCAGTATGCACACAGATATGAACCAGCTGGACATGTACATGTACACGTGTACCCTGGGCAAAGAAATATTATAAAGATTATAAATATTAATTATAAAATATTATAAATATTATAAATATTATACATTTTTGTAGACTATGAAAAATTGAGTTTGTGACTAATGAGTTTAGTGGGATAGTTTGTACTATGGCAGAGAATATCTGAAAATTTTGCTTGCAATAATCTCAAAATCCTAAGAAAAACTCAAGACTATTACCTCTTTTTTGGGGGGGGGGGGTAAAAATGACTGCAGGATCAACAACTTCAACAAAATTTACTTGTAGCCATTTAAGGACTTCTATGTGTAATTCCCTTTAGAACGAACCACTTCCCTTTTTTTTTTCAACTGGAAAATATTTGGCCCTACTATACATGTACATGCACATGAGGGGTGGGAGAAGATGCCATTGACATTACACAAGAAGTGGCGTACTACAGTGTACATGAAGGTACATGTACCTGAAGCTTTGCATGGAAGGGTGGTTCACACCTTTTAATGGACTCTTAGCCTTGTGGTGACCTACATGTAAGGCCACGTGAATAAAAAAAATGTTTAGCTTCCCTGTTTCGAGGCCGCATGCACCCATTTAGGCCTATTTCTTCTAAAGAACAATCCACCAAATGCTGAAGGAACACCTCACAGTCAATCTATTGCATTTTTAAAAACCCTAACCCACCTCAATCCTCCAAAATCCTCCTTGCAGTTTTGGAGGATTTTGGAGGATTGAGGATGAATGATATTTCAAGAAAAAGAGGATTTTGGAGGATTGAGGATGAATGGTGTTTCAAGCGGAGGATTTTGGAGGATTGAGGATGAATGCATTTTTTGGGGCAGGGCAATCGTAGGATTTTGGAGGATTGAGGATGGTTCCTAGCAAAAAGGGTCTAGGGGTTTAGGGTTTATGAAATGTTAGACTCCACTATCGGTGGCACACTGGCAGGCATTTAAAAATAAATGTTAAAGAGGAAAACTCCTCCGGTTTTAGAAAAGGCACAGTGCTAACATTTGAAAACTTTTGATACCTGAAAAGAACTTAGGGATTTAAATCATTTTTGTTTAAAAATATATATATTTTTAAACTCATACATGTAAATGTTTCAACCAGTAAAAAGATAGTAACATTTGCTGTCATAACAAATAAAACAAGGCAGCCGATTGGCTGTTTCCCTGGGCAAATTTACGTATATGTGCGTACATGTATTCAAGTTACTACATGTACATGTGTTTGTTTAAATGTGTACATGTTATTCATTTATGTTGGAGTAAACAAATGTCAGACTGACCATGTGATTGGTTCCTTAAAACGTCAAGTCCAAATCCCAGTCCAACGGTTTTAATTTGTAAACCTGTAGGGATAAAATGGATTGACCCAAAATTTCTACAGGCAAGTGTGGTACAATGTAGCTGGAAACACAACTTTTCCCAGGACTCATAGTCATACACTCTCCATGTAGCCGTGCCCATAAATTTGTGAATTTGAGATTGAAATTGGCATCTGGGAAATTAAACAAGGTGTCTCCTGGATGGCTGTTTGGGAAGGGCTCAAGGTGATAAATTACCCAAGTGACAACTCCTCCTTGAATGGAAGAATCAATCAGGAATATCATGCATTACACCAACGGGGCTCACTGAACGTGATATGTTTACTTCAAATTAATTAGGTTTCCTTGCCAGACTGGCTTTTGAAAAAAAAAAAAATATTTTTTCACCTTGATAAAATCATTGAAAATTATGTTTTACAATTTTGAAAATTTAACTTTCCTTACTGGGGGGAAAATATTACGCAGTTTCAGCTAAAATCCCGACTTTTGCGAAGGTTTTTATATTTTTTTCTCATTGCATCATTTGCATATTTATTCATTTTCCAACAATAAGATGATACATGTATGTGTTGTCTTTCAGCCGACTATTGGTGAAAAACACCACTCATCACTACAAGAGTACATGCGATACCAGGAAAAATCTGCCTGCCCCTGGTGATGTACACAATATGTAGCTTTACACAACCTCACTAAATTCATCAATTTCTTTAACCCTAACCCTCCTAGATTTTTACTAGGAAGCTTCCTCAACCTGTCAACATCCAACACTGTGCAGTATACATGTACATGTACCTGTGGCACATTCTTTGGACTTGGACAAATTAGGGGCATCATAGCTCCATGTAAAGTAATGGTGCCAAGGCCCTACAGTACTGAACCCATCAAAACTTGACAAAACCTGCTGTTGGAGTTTGCAAGGCTTAGGGTAGCTAGGTTAGTTTATTGTTTTATTACATTTTTAGTGAATTATATACACATGTACATGTAAATCATAACTAATAATCATTACATTTACAATCGCATTGTTTTCAAGATCCCATTTTTTCATCGGTAGCAATTTGCTTTGTAAATTACATATTGCAACTCAGTTTTTGTAACTTATATATTGCCTCTTCCTCTCTGGAGAAATCTGAACAATTATAAAAGCAAACATTCCTGACATTTTTTTCCATTTCACCAAAATAATACCAACTGCTGGTACTCTACCCGCATCGCCAAAAAAACCTCCAAAAGATTCCTTTTACATTGTATATTCCATTTTTTTAAAAGTCAGCAGTTACAATTTGAAATGCAGGTATAATGTTTGGAATATTACAAGGAAGAATGCATGTATTTAGGGTTTATTTCATGATGCTACTACCAATTGTGAAAATGTAAATTTTGAAATGAGTCAGCCATGGCATGCACTCTCATCTTTCAATTTATCCATAGAATGGAGAAAGCAATGCATACATGTAACAAGTACTGATCGATGAGCTGGAAATTATGTTAATTCGATAAAACAATGACATGAATCCTTGAATAATTAGTATGTCTATGCTGTTTAATATTCGGTTTTCGATAACATTCATGTAGCAGTCTCACCAGGAATTTTCATGGGGGGGATTTAAGTGAGCACTTTTTCACACGGTGCAAGTGGGACCATGGGGGATTTTCAAAGAAAAGCTGTTGTGTATCATACTGAGGTATAAATTATAACTTCTGCATTACATGTATTACAAGGTTCGTTGAGTTAAACTAAGTTTCGAGTTAAATTAAGTTCAGACTGACTACAGTCCACTAAAGTTGTGAAATTTTCATCTTTAACCCTAACCCTCCAGGGTATTTTGGCCTGCCAGAGGCATCAGATTGCATACTTTGTCACATTGACTTGTGTGCAGAGTGCAGCAAGGTCAAGCTGTCACCACAGATGCACTGTGCTGCGTCTGGCAGGGTTAGGGTTAATATATATTTCAAATAATCTTTCGTTAACCCTAACCGTCCTAGGCATTCACTTGGGGTACAGTACACTGTACAACAAAATACTACTCAGTTCTCATAGGCCAGTGTACAAATGTACATAGTAAAAGTACTGCCTACTACAGTTTGTTCAAGTAGTATTTTGTAGTATTCGGTGACGTTAGGGTTAACCCCTTCAGTAGGTTTTTTTACGGGAGACGTCGGGGTGTCGCAGCGGCTCTGGCAGCCAAGCGACACGGCCACAATGTGTTTGTGCAGTCAAGCGTAACATACACAATAATCCAACAATGGATTGAAACTGCACAAACAGCGGCAAATGGCGTCATCCAGCCTGGTGGCACTGGTTTTTTTGCGCCATATGGCGTCTTCCATAACGCAAAGTAAGCCTGTTCGATATGACGATATTTCCCGATATTTTGATATTTTTTCATATCGAAAATCGTATCGGCCCCTTAAAAAGAAACCGGAATATCGGGGAATTCAATATACCGAAGAATATCGCGATATATGTTCCTTTTGGCCGCATTACGTGTGGATTTGTCCAGTTTAGTTTGCTCGAAATTCCAGTTATTTCCAATTATTGGACGGTAGAATAGTATATAATGTATCATGATGTACCATGGAGGAATAAAAAAATACATACATGCACTAAATGTGTCTTTCTTTGACCGTTTTCTAAACCCCGACATGACATCTCCACTCCGCGCGATTTACCTTCCGAGCGATTTACCCTCCGCGCCGTACGTTGTCAAGTGCAAACAAGGTCTTATTCCCAGTGTACAATGTACGTACCTACACGCTTGCGAACTCATCTTGAGATCGAGGGGTATGGCAATTGTTTGCAATAAGGTCAACCCCTGTAGCGCATCTGCGCGTGCGTGTTGCTTTGTTGCTAGCCTTGGTCAAGTGCAAGCAACCGCACTGAATGCCACCGTCTTTCCCCAGTGTACAAGGCACACGCAGTTTAGGTGTAGTTACGTGTAGCGAACTGCGCCGCGTCTTGAGAAAAGATTAAAACACGTGCCGTGCAATGTCATGTCGTCTTCACAAAATATACGACACGATCGTTTGTTGACAGCTCGCATGTGATCGTCCATGGTATTATCATCTGTGTTACTAATCAACAATGCTGAAATAGAAACAAACGCTAGTCTTTCTGGAGTGCCATAAAGTAGCCAACTGAAGGTAAATGTCGTAAAACTCCAAATACTCAACGAGCGAAGGGAAGCTTTGTCAAACCGGCCCCCCCCGTTCCTGCCGCTCAATCCCGGCGGGCCCGATCCCGGCGGTGGCCCCGATCTCATAATGCCGTGGTGACTTCCGTCATGTATTTTTTTATTCCTCCGTTCTTCCGGTAATGAAAAAGTGACGTCATCACGATAAAATCGAATATCACGATATTTTTCTGCCGATATTTCGGTATCAAAATAGATGGATATCGAACAGCCTTAACGCAAAGGGTTAAAGAGCAGATTCAGTTAGCAGGGCGCAACAAAATCTCCAATGGGATGGGTCATTTTTCAGGGCCTTTGGAACATTTCCTAGGCTTATCATGATCTACATGTAATCTTTCCCAGACTGATGACAGACAGGAAGTAATCAAATTACTTCTGATTATGTCGGATTAATCTGACAAAATAACAAAAAGGAATGGGTACTAAAATCCCCAACCCCCCCCCCCCCCCCAAACAAAATGTAAAATTTTTTTACCTGTGTCTGCAGGTTTTCAACAAATCTGAAACTGCCTCAATATTTTTTCGACAACCACATCTTACAAATTTGTTTATCCTTCGGCCAAAAAAATTGAAAAATAGTTTTAGCCCTATCAAAAATTATCCATCTATATTGTAGAACCACGCCTGACAGTAGATTAAATTTCTAATTGATATGAGAATGCAAGGTTTTCAAGGAAACACATTAGAAGGGAAAGAGAAGAAAACAATCAAAAAAAGCCTAAATTGAGTGGGAGGGGATCAGAAACAAGACTTAATTTCTGTCTGGCCTAGTGCTGTTGAGCATGCCTGTCAAGAAAATAACACACTCAGTTGATTATGGGTTGTGATGTCTAGCCACTGACCCAATCCAAAAATTCCCCATCCAATCAGGGCTAGGGACAGTAGGCACTGGTTTCAGCCAGATTCTTGATCCTGACAAGCTAATGTCCTTCGTTCCCTTCCAGCCCATTTGCAGAGGGGAATGTGAGAATTGGCTAGGGGGGGTTTGCCAGGGCTGAGAAGTAAAGCCAAAAACAAGTCCCCAGGGTTTGTGAAGGAGATACAATGTATATATCAAGGTGAAGTAGCTGAATGCTCTATACTAGCCACACTATAGCAGGCAATCATGTGAACTGTAATCCGAGACACAAATTTCATTTTATGGGAGTTGCCCTGACTAGGCTTGAAGTGTGCACCACACTAATTCAAGCAGCCATTGATAACAGTGTAAAATCAACAAAGTTCAGGGCCAAATAACCTGTACCCCAGCATCACTGGGGTCTACAAAAACAAATGTCACTTATTGTCTGATCTTTTATCTTTCATTTTCTTTTCTATTTTTGGGGGGTTAACCAATTACATGTTTAATTATTGACACAAAACAAACCCACCTCCCAAAAAGTCCCATTTCCCAAGCCGATCAACAGCCATTTTTAACATGGCATCCCTCCACTTTCTCGGGCAAATAGGACCCATTTTTCAACAGTAATTTTATCAAGTCTGCACACAGATGGAAGCCCAGAAACCAGGGAGTTGATGCTGGGCTATGTTTACACAATCCCACAATTTTTGGAGGCACAAACTCTCCTTTTTCAAAAAAAGTTGTGGGTATACATTTTATGTTGATGAGCTGGCGCATAAAAGTGGCCAGGTAAATCAAACCCTGGAGGAAGGAAACAAACAACTGAAGAGGTCAAAGGTGGTGGCACCTTCACCAAAAATGAGCAACCAACTGACACATAAGACATTAACCGTCCCTCTCCAGGTGCCAAATTGGAGCCAACTACCCTATCTATCAAAACCTATCGAGTGACGGGTTGAGACACACAAGCTGTGGGAGAGGAGAGGATTTGGTTTTTCAAAAGGTTATGATAGTTACATGTATAATAGTAGGAGGGTTAAATAAAGAATAAAATAGATATTAACTAAATATGGCTGAATGGCAAGGCCAATAGTTCTGCTTCGTAAGCTTCCGGTTACCCTACCTACACTACATGTAGACACCTTCTACTAATTTCTACTACACGTAGACACCTGCATATGATCAGCACAAAAAAAGTGTCCCCCCCAAAAAATGTTTCCTACCTACATTTGCACCAACCCTATTTTCAAAAGCCATGTAATCAGAAGCAGAACTATTTGTTTTTGGCCTAATGTACATGTACATGTACATGTACATTTATAAGTTATACATATGTACCAATGCACATAGCTTGTCAAAGGATTATGTACATGACTGGATGTGTATAATGTACACTTTAGTGATTTTATACAGATTTATAAACATTTCATTCCTGTTTGTCACATTTTATTGGCACGATTCCACAGAAATAATGAACATTAGTTCCTCATTTATATTGATAATGAACAAGACTTCAAAATACTTTCCCTTTTCTATTTGCATTATTGCCAGAATGCAAAATGCCTTCTGTGAGTTTGTTTTTGTGTGTGGACATATGTTAGGTGTTTTCCCTTTGTCAGCGGGAACATTGCTCCCTTACACAGCCCCAGCCTAGGCATCACTGTATGTATGTACACATGTACAAGTCCATATCACATTAGGCCTTGACAAAAGTTTGAGCCTATTCCATGAACAATAGACAGCTATAGGTTTCCTGCTGTCGAAGGGTCAACAAGTCAGAAACTGTCTGGCGAAATGCTGAATTTGTACTATCCACATGTACACATGTATATGCTCATGTGCATACGAGTGGGTTAGGCTATACGAGAGAGGACTTGGAACAATGGGGGATTAGGGATAACAATGACATCGAGGACTTGGGCCGAGTCCTCGGGAGAATTTCGCGTACAAACCTTATGGGAGCTGTTCGGAAAAAGTTAGGTACAAACAAAGGGAACAAAAGAAGGGTTCCATTCATAGTCTTCATAAGTATAGGAAAACGCACATGTGTGCGAATGAACACTGGCTCAGATTTTTCCTTAACCCTAACCAGTCTACTGTGTTTTGACTAGACACCCAGCTACTGTAAATGCAACAATATCCAACAATATCCCTATCTTGAATTAAATCCTACAGAGGTGTACATGTACACTTGTTGCACCTTGTTGCATGGGTCCATTTTCTGACAATCAGGCATGGGCTCCAGCACCCTGCAAAATCAACAAAAGCTCTTTTGACTATTGCTCGGATCAACATGACCCAACATAGCCTTTTGGTGCATTATGTTTGATTCAGCAGGGATCAAAGTTAGCTTGTCTGCCTATGACAATGTAACAATTGTAATTTATCTATTCCACCTACATACATGTAGATGCATGAATGAATGAATGAATAAGTTGAAATTTACCAAATGAAACCACAGAAAAGCTTTGAAAGGATTCAAAAGTATGGTTTTATACATTTCTAATACAGTGGAACGCCGCTATACCGAACACTCAGCTATACCGAACACCATCCTTGGCTCCCAAATTTTGTGTACAAAACTTACCGGACATTGTTATTGAAAAAAAAAGCAACGGATTATTTTAAAAATGTACCACGTATTTGGGCTGTTATTTTCTCAAACGGCCGCAGCTTTATGTTGAAGAGTGACAGGTGGCTATTATTTCTCCCAAGGATTAGAAGGGAAAAGCCAACTTTTGCTTTAGAATTCGGTAAGCTTAGAAAGTATGAACAAGTAATTACATTTTTATGGCCGGCACATGTTTAACGTCGTCCTTAAGTAACCGGCGGCTAAAAATCGCTATCCCGAACGATCACTATACCGAACAAAATCTGTGGATCCCGCGATGTATTGTGTAAATAAATGTGACGTGGTGGGGAAAAATTGTACAAATTTACAAAGGGAAAAACTTTAATACTGTACCTTAAAAATCAGACCTTAAAATTTTCTATAGACAGTAAAATTTTATCTGAAATTTTTCCTCTGAAAAAAAGTCACTGCAAAGATTTGAGTCGATTGGGTGGGTTTTTGGGGTGATGTAAAGTAAGGAGATTTGGATGGGAAGGGAATCTTGTGATAAGTGTGGTAAATCTGATCAAGCAAAAAAAAAAACTATCAGAGCACCTTTTCACAACTTTACATCCACCACCTGAATCACTTTTAACATTTACTGAAACATTTTTACCGCAAAATAACAAGCAAACCTACCTGGACCCCTTCATCCGATTTCTCCGTGGATCCCCGCCCAATCAGTCTGGTCACCATGGCGATCCCATCCTCCTGGATGTGTTCGCTGGCATTGAGGGTCCTCGCTGCCAGGTCCTGCGAGACCTGCTTCACCCGTAGTGCCAGCTCCATGAAGGGTGTGTCCTGGAACACGCCCACAAAGGTCTCAGACAGCAGCGCGCTGGACCGGCAGAGCGCATTCATGGCCGCGAGGCAGTCCTCGCTCTGCGAGCGGACGTCCTCGGCCTGGGCATGGAAGCTGTTGGGGAGACTGCGGTGGAAGTGGGAGCGGCTACGGCTGTCAGCCGGCCCATCGGCTTTCATGATTGGCATGGGGGCTCGGGGCAGTAATCCACAATCTTAAATCCAACAGCTTAGGTTACGGCTTATAGTTGCTAACATCTTGTACACGTCAATTCACGTTACGCTCACTACAAGACAAAATAGAAAAGCAATGGAAATGTTACACATTGGGCTATTTTACGGGCTATTCCATCCACATCCTAACCCTCTTGCAGTGGAATTACAGAAATAACTAGTGTGAACACTCAACACCATTTTCCATTGTGTATACCCATTGCTTACACTGGTTAACAGTGCACACAGTCATACTTTCCCAATACTTCCGAGGACAATGCTTTGTGTTTCCTATTGTTCCTTTAATATAACCCAACCCCATAGACTAAGCACGTATTTTTACTTCCGAGGACCGATTTCAACAAAAGACTTGACTTGCGAGGACTGAAAGGTTCCTTTGTATTTTTTTTCTCCTCTTGTCCTCGGACGTATACAGAACCTGTACACAAAGTACATACGCTGTGGTTTGTGCACACTGCATAATCAATGCTAGTTCTGAGCATGTGTGCAGTCCTGAGCAAGCGTGCACATACATATAGATTTGAGCATGCATGCATACATGTAGTTCCCAGCATGCGCACGACTGGTGAGAACATTGAAAACTGATCGCGTACACTGTGCCCCGCTTGTGCACAATTAGGCTTCACTTTAACGTGCATACCTCGGTTTGTGTACACCGCAAAATGCGAACACTAACTCATTGCTAGGGTAGACAGCGCCCTCACCAGTTGTTGCACAGAGTGGATACATGCAATATCTGCCAGCTGAACCTGACTTGAGTGGTTAAGATGTCCGTACCAGTAAGCAGGCGGTTGTTGATTCGAGTCCCACCCAAGTAAGCCTGTGAAGTTTCTTTCCTCATAGGTTTTTGAAAAGCACTGAGCAGACAGTGCTAATAATGCTACGCTGTAGTCGTGAATGGTTTAATCCTTGTTCAACAAAAGGTGTGGTACGTGCAGCACCATTAACAAAATCTGTGCTTCTGAACTGGTTAGTACAATTTATAACAAAATGCTTGTGATGGTATGATTTGCCTGACAACAAGAACACATTACACAATGCTTACCCCTTACGAAAACCTTTCCTCAATTTATGAATTTTCATTTACCAAGAGATAAAAAAAACCGAACTACATACATGTACATGTACAATGTAGGCTCCAGGACTTATAAATACTCAGCTTGCGTAAGTGCAAACTTAATGCAAACACAACTCAAATGTGCTTGGCACAATATTCCCAAGAGGCTTGTGCAACAAGCTGGTTAATGAACACACTGGAAAAATATCAGGGGTGAGATTTAAGGAAAATGAAAGAATCCAGAGGCATTTGATTTGTATGGCATTGCTGAAAAATGCACAAGAAAACTGCAAGAAAACTACCAAAAGATACAGGTCAGAAATGTCAAAAATAGGGTTGTTATTATTAGAAATAAAAGAAGACTGTTTCAGGTTGCAGAGGTCATTTTGGAATGATAAAAACAATTTAAGGACCAACAAAACTTCCGGAAATCTGCAAGACGTCTCACCAAAAATCCTGAAATCAGGAAAAATCCCGAGAAATCTCACTCCTGAAATAAGGTCGGTTGTTTTTCCATGATGTCGTATTTTACTTCGCTCTGCTGTCCCTTCCTCATGTTCACTGCAACCGAAACGGCCAACCGTGTTGCTGCAGCTAATGAATATGCACCACACAGTGCACACAATCTTATTTTCAGTTTCATAAATTAACTAAGTACACTTTCTGTAAGCATTTTCCAGCTTGGTTTAAAAACATAACAGATGTCACGTATGTTTCCTCCGCCAACTTAGTTTTGCTCATTGTGCAGATTATTATCAATGGCTAGGGCTCTTCACCGTAGCCCATCAATGGCCAAATTTGAAGCCGTAGCCACAAAAAAACCGATCCGGGCAACGGCTTATGTGCGACTGCAGCATATACATGTACACCAGCCTGTGAATAAACTAAACTGATAAACGTTAACATACTGTACGTGAGACCATGGTGAGACCATCTACTGCATGATGATGACACTTAAATGCCGATGGTTGAGGGATGGTCTTTTGAAGTGGAAAGGAGCATGCTCATTGAATATCAATCAAACATGTCATGTGACTCTCATGTCCCGAGTTCAATTTAGTCTACACTTCTAGACTGTACAGGTCAGAGGCAACATTTGGACTTGGCCATGTGTACTTTGCATATATCTGGAGAGATTCATGCTCTATGGTTTTATACTGCACAGATTTTAGTACAAGCCTTGTGAACTAATTACAATAACAATGAATGTGAAAGTATCAGTTGTGTAGATGAATGCAAACAGTACCACATGTATGTGTATATAAAATTCTTGTGGTCAGGTTGGAAAAGTAGGGTGTTACAGTACTCAAAACATGTCCTAATGTACGTGCACTGTATATATCTCCGAGGACAAGAGAAGAAAGGAAACACAAAGAAACCTTTCAGTCCTCGAACGTAGAGTCTTTTGTTGAAATCGGTCCTCGAACGTAAGGATACGTGCTTAGTCTATGGGGTTTGGTTATATCAAGGGAACAAAAGGAAACACAAAGCTTTGTCCTCGGACGTATTAGGGAAGTACGACTGTATGCACGTACTAAATTTCTGTGTACTCATACTCAAAATGTACTGGATTATAATCGCAGGCCTGTAGTACTCAACTTGTTGTGTCTCAGTTACACCTTTCTAGTCATACTCATCAAAAGTACTGAATTATCACATTAGTTCTTTCCTCTTTCCTTACCTTCCACCACTGTGACCCTTCTTCAAATCTCACCCAGGTTAACAGGTGGATTGAGTTTACCACCTCAACCTGATTTTGTGGCTTTTCCTCTAATTTTGCAATAGATAGACTTGTATGTCCTTATTTTTAGAACAGCAAAAAAATAAACAAAAAACAAAAAAACAAAAACAAAGAATCTCCAAAAAAGAGGTGGCCTCAAAAACAATTTTATTTTTTGCCTTAATATGGCTTGCTAAAAAAAAAGCTTTTGAAATAAGGAAGTGAGACTAAAGTGTATTCTCTGTGTAACTAATAATGTTACTCCAGAGGTACAGGGTACAAGTACAATGTACTGGCTGTGTATTCAGTCCAGTCTTCGGCAACCATTGGGACTGTTTTTCCTGGTTCACATGACACAGTTCTATATTCCCAGTAGAGGACATACAATGTACGTGCAGACTTGTTCAAAGTAATCGAAATTTGGAAATTCATCCACTTCTCAGTCAATATAAATTCATGACTTCATTGCTAAAACATGCTGACAGGCCAGGCAGCAATAACTTGTTTTCTTGAAATGTAAAATATGAAAGTTCACTGTCCGTGGCTTAGGATTAAACATCCGAACACATCGTGCTTCATGTATATATTCATGTACATGTACAGTGTATATTGTACAATAATTCAATAATAAATGGGCTTTGTAAAAATCAATTTTTGAAGATTTCCTGTCATTTCAAATGTAGTGTGCATGATTGGTAATCCTCCAATTTTTTTTTACTGAATTATTACGAAATACCTTATTAGACTAAGTTACATGTAGTATAGTCTCAATCATCCTGTGAAATGATGGCATCAGGTGTGCTGTCGTCAAGAAAAGTGGAAATTTAAATCGTTTTCCAACGATTTCCAGCTGGAAATCGTTAGGAAAACTGCCCTGTAGCCTTTAGTCGAGGCACGCCTGGCTACCCGGATGAGTGGCGCGCCCCGGACATGCTGGCATGTCACGCATCCAGGTAGCCACGCGCGCCTTGACTAAAGGCTATTATCCGCCCGACGGTTCAAAACGAGCGCCGTTTTTCTCTCGTTTTTTCCGCCATCCAACAAAGCAAAACTTTGAACAGGTCAGTGGAACGCCATTTCCTATAAAATACTAACCCGCAAATCCACCCATTTCTAAAAATTGCAACAATGACCAATCATGTACACTACCTTTCAGTCCTTACATGTACCTCACACAAACCACCAAATGGCAATTGATCTGAAAAGCCACTTACAAGATTAACCCTCCTGTTCTCAAGGCCAAAATGGAGCCAACTAATATATCAAAACCTATCAAGTGACAGGTTGAAACACACACACAATAGGAAACTGTGAGAGTTGGTGTTTAGAGTTTTTGATAGGCTGTGATAGGTAGTTTGTAACATTTAAGTCTTTCCAATGTCCATGTTTGCCAACAAATCAAGATATGCAACAAGAGGCTATATCATACATGAGAGATTGGCACATAAAAAAATATTCCAAATTAACCCTAACAATTCTCAACCCATCAAAACCCAACAGCATGTTTGGTTGGAATCTGATAGGATGGGTACTGGACCCCCAAACTGATAGTCCTTTACACCGAGTTTGGCATAACACCAGAATCAGAGTCCAACAATTTGTGTGTACAGTTTACCATACGGTGTTGAACATTTGCTAGGATTGGTTTGGTTTCTAGTAAATGATACAAGGGGTTAGGGTTAAAATAAGATTTTTACAAAAAAATGAATTGCAAATGTGCAATGTATATATGTATGTGATGATGCTTTCATCTCTGTTTATAGGGGAGATACTGAAAGACAGATACGGCTGTCAGCCAACAGCCTAATTTAACGCATCAATGACTTTAAATTACGTCAACATCATCGCAAGAAATGTTCCAAGGATCCACCTTAAAATTTGGGGTAATATGCTTGGCAATAATGGATCGAATTATATACCCAAAACTAGACCTTGTTTGTAATGAAAGAAAAATTTGTTATTGATTACAAGGAATATGACATGGTCATCAATTTTGAACTGGTCTTTTAAAGGTATTGATTACACATTTGCAAACAATAGCCATTGGACTTTTCCTGGTGGTAAGTTACTGGGACTCATTGTCAACATTCCTTTGCGTAATCTTACAGCTGTTCCGGTTAGGACTTTTGTTTGGACTGTTTGATGTACGCAGCTGGTGTATTTCCATTAAGGTAAAAGGAAAGGTCAATGGTAGACTAAAATTTCTGTACCGCAAGGCTAAATTTTTTGACCGTTCAGTCAGAAAACTTGTGGTTTCGGCATTGATCCAGTGTCATTTAATATGATTGTTGTTCATCATTTTGGTATGATAGTTTGACTAAACATACTAAAACAAAACTGCAAACTTCTCAAAATAAGTTGATACGATCTTAAAATGAGGACTCATTTAACAGTAGATCATTTTAAACAGTTCAGAACCGTGTTGATCAACTGAAAGTGTGCCTTATGTTCCGTGTCTTGACTGCCAAAGCTCCAGAATATCTATCAAATCTTTTCCAGTTGACAAGTAGATGTAGTACTCATTCTCACAATATCCGTTCTAACCATTATTCTTTTGTCATCCCACATCATCGCAGTTAAGGTCAGTGTTCTTTTTGAGTTACTGGGGCTAAACTATGGAACAAACTTCTCATAAACTTAAGAAATATACATTTATCGTTATCTAATTTTAAGAAGGCTGTGAAAAGGCACTATTTTGAGGAATTACACAGTCAAGAGGAGGCATTGTTTGTTGTTGGACGACGTGGTCGTTTTGTCTTATTTGTCCAGCTGGTGTGATATTTTTAATGTAAAGTTGGTCACAACTACTTTATTTTCTTTTATAACTGAATTTGGTCTGTAACATTTCATGATTTTGTATTATGTAGTATTTTTAACTTGTGTATTTGTATGAGTAGAGGACCACAATGGAAATAAGCTGCTCCTAGCTTTTTTGTGTCATCCTCGACAACCCCTCGGATTATGTGTTTTCAGTTTGTTTTTTTCTATATATTTAATAGAATTTTGATATTTATTGTTTTGTCTTAAATCCATGGAGATTGTCAAATAGAAACAAACAATCTATACAGTCATCAGTGTCCCTGTTAAACTACCGCGGCTGGGCAAAGGTCTACCATGCCCCTTGTCGGCCTGTTACTTTTTCATTTTCATCACGGTTGCGGTAAGTTGACAGGGACGTTAATTTTGTCATTCTACAGAAAAGTCGCGGTAGATTGACTTTAAAAAGTCCAATAGGAACACGCCTAATGTTTAAACTTTATGTGATTCAACACATGCATGAAAAAACAAACCTGTGGAATCTGTGAAGGTTTGAGCTCAATCCTTCATCCAAGTCTCAAGAAAATAGCCTGTTCTGTTTTAAAACCCTCCTATGCACCTGGCCTAAATCGACCCAGTTGTTGTACAGATCAAAACCTATCAAATGTCAGATTGAAACACACACAAACTGTCAGAGTTGGTGTTTAGAGTTTTTGATAGGCTGTGATAGTTATAAGTATAGGAGGGTTAAGAGTGATTTTGTGCGAGCTCATTATGTTCCTATTTTTTAAATGGGAAATAAGCCGCAGTGTTTTTGGAGGTCTTCAAATACAAGTTGACAGCATTTCAGATGCAAACATTTCTCAGAAGAATTTAAAAGCCAGTTCGGTATTTCAACTGCGAATTTATATGTGCACAATGACATTTTATCCCGAATGACCCGCAAGACACTAACGCGTGCGTGTGAATGAAAAAGGTGGTCGCACAACGTGCACGTGTTAAATTCAATCAGAATGGGCATTCGAGTAACATCGCGTGACATTACGTCAGCAATTTTATCCCGGATAACCTTTGACCTTTAACATACCGAACTGGCATATTGAAACTGGTACCACCTTTCTGATTAGTAATCTTTCAGATTACATGTCTTCCCATGGAAAGAGTTCCATATCCGGCCATCACTTATTTTCCCTAAATATGACTTAAAAACTACAAAAAAGTGTAAATCTGATGAAGAAACACAAATTTAGGAGGGAAAAAAAATTCAACTTATTCTTTGAAAATACTTTTACTTTTTCTGTCATGGCCCATAGACTTTGTGCACGAGGTCTAAAGTGATGGCCGGATATGGAACTCTTTCCTTTCGGAATTCATTTTCCAAATTAGAAAAAGAATTATTTTCACAGCTTGATTTTAAGAAGAAAGAAATGGACCAAAGCAAACGTTCAAACATGAGATCGGAGACCTTTACGTATACTTTCCCATAGAGACCGAGTTGACTTGGGACCGAGTTGACTTGGGACCCGACTGCACACCGTACGCGTTTGTTGTACGTACATGGGCTTCGAGTCAACTCGTACCTTCGCCAACTCGTACCTTCGCCAACTCGTACCTTCGCCAACTCGTACCTTCGCCAACTCGTACCTTCGCCAACTCGTACCTTCGCCAACTCGTACCTTCGCCAACTCGTACCTTCGCCAACTCGTACCTTCGCCAACTCGTACCTTCGCCAACTCGTACCTCTAATTAAGACAACTCGAACCGCGCGACAGGTTTCGCGCGGTGCCGTGTGCATTAAAATTCATGCCAAATTACCTCATTTAAAAAATAGTAATATTCGTTTGGAAGTACGGCGAGATCAGGGCCTAGTAAATTAAATCCTATTCACGACTTTGACAAAACAATGGTGCGCCATGCTAAGCTTCGGCAATAAATGCGCGCATCACCAGTATCAAATCAAGTTCAAACGGCAAACGCGTGCTCAATGCCAAGAGCTTAAGTTTGGCTACGGCACCGCAAAAGACCACAGAATTAGGCCGAACTATAGAATATGACAATGGGCAAATTTCAGACGATTTATTAATTAATTCCACAACAAAGTACGTGCCAGCCACGTACTTACCTTCAATAAATTCAGAATGAATTTCCTATCAAAAGTAACAGCTAATTTATGAACTACAAGTTAAACTGAAAAGTTAAGACGAAAAGCATCACTTCTCAAACAAATCACATGTACTACTGTAAACAAATGAATTCCTACGTTCCTTTTCCATCGAAGTCTAAAATAGCAAAAGTACAATTAACATGAATGCAGTCTAAAATAAACAAAAAAGTATGACACAAGTTGTAGACCCTATACATGTACATAAACACGAACACAATTAAATTATAACGTTAAACCGGTAAATTGTTTTATATAAATAAAATCCACTTTCAATCAGAACAAAAATACATTTCACTTTACATTCCTTTTCTAGCAATGTCTAAAATAACCGAAAAGTAGGCCTATAATATTAATAGTATAATTATATCAAAGCACATCAATCTGTTACGGCCCAGAGTATTTCAGAACATTGACGGTACGACCATTTGCCTTTCGCGTAAAGGTACGAGTTGTCCTAACTGGAGGTACGAGTTGGTACGATGTTGTCGAGTTGAAGGTACGAGTTGGCCAAGGTACGAGTTGACCTGTTACCCGTACATGTACATGTACATGTACATTGTACGTCCGTCCGTGTCATGGTGTGTACAAAACGACTATGTCTTCATTTTTTGTTAACGAAAAACAGCAAAATAACTTACATCATGCAGTGATCGCGTCCCAAAATGGCACCAAAAAGATTACAAAAGACTCCACATTCGTAAATAGTGACGATCAGAGCCCAGAGGACATCAAAACCGTCACCCAAAACGAGATTTTAAGTTGTAAGATTTCTTCGTATCGCTTTTCCAACCGCGCGAGTGTTGACAAAGGTCACACTCGCTTCGAAATGACCCGGAAGTAAAAAGTCTTGACGGTCGCACTCCTTATATGGCAATATTGCGTAGGCTCCTTTTAAGCCGAATTTTGTTCTATTGTCAAAGTGGTTTTTGTTCGGGAAAACGTCATGTCTATAAGTGGTACTGGAACTGGATACGGTCACGTTGTTACATTATCAAGGGAAAAACCTGGCAATAGAGGAATTTCACATAAGCCCCTTCTGCACACTTCCGGGTTGAAAGCGAGAATGTCAGTGGCAAACAAAACAACGCTTTTCAGCACATTAATTCATGCATAAATGAATCAGGCCATTATTAAAAGGAAGCGCAGGCGCACGATTAGCATAAAGTTGTTTACTGTGACATTGAGATCCTCGTTTTCAAACGAGGAAGTGCGCTAAACTCGTCGTTGTGGGATTCCTCTATGATATAATCAATGACAGCTCTTGTAAAAGGGAGAGCCTTAGATATCGTGTTTGAAGAAGCAAATAAAAAAGACTGAACTTTATAATAAAAAACAAAGTTTTTGTTTGCAAATAAGTGGTCCCATTCATCGCACTTGGAGCCCCCACTTCCGTGTGAACCAGACATGTTGCGTAGGACTCTAGAATTAGTATCAGATTTGGAAGGTGGAAGCGGCTGTCCAAAATTGTGAAGTAGATCATTTCTTTGTTCAGCCAAAGAAGGTAGTTTAATCAAACTAAGAGCTTCATTGTAACTATATTTTCTTCCAAGAATAATCTGAAAGGTTCCTTGCTCTATGTTTGAACAAACTATTTTCTTAGGCTGGTAATGTGTAATGGCAGTATGTCAGACTGGTGAGGCATATTCTAATGTGGGCCTTATGTAGGATTTAAATACAGTTAACCGTTTAAAGTTTTATGTTGAAGAACTAACAACATCCTGTTTTTGTACTGACCCTGACCCTATTTAAAAAGAAACGGAGCAATTTATAGACATCGGTAAATTGTCACGTCTGGAAACTAGACTAGCTGGCTTGCACCCATTCACCGATGTATAACTGATTGCAAACAAAATTTGAAGAAAAAAAAGTCGGGTTTTTTCCCAATGATGGTCAGCCTCCCATCATTGAAAATTGATACAAAAATCCCACTTTTCTTGAAAATGACAGCACACCAGGTGCCATGATTTCACGGGATGCTTAAGATGATTACATGTATTTACTAACTGTCAAGTAAGCTAGGTCCTTCGTAATAATTTGGTGCATGTAGTTTTGTTTTTTGATGTTTGCAAATGTTGTATATTACCTTTAATGGCTAGATTTTTCAACAATGAAGTCAACTTGCTCATGAAAGCAATGATGATTCTACAACTTGGTTTGAAGTTGAACCAAAGTTTTTATTTCACAGAGTTTGAACAAAACAACACACTGGTAAAATTAATCATCCAAAAGTGTGCAGCAAACAGAGGAATTAGGACACAGACATTAGCCTTTTAGAGGTATGGTGGACACAATAGGATCGGAGGGCGCTATTTGATTTGGGTAAACCTTTTGTGCCATACAAAAGGTATACCCAAATCAAATAGCGCCCTCCTACTGTGTCCGCCATACCTCTAAAAGGCTAACTGGGCGTTATGTACCACACAAAAAATGTGAAACCACACTCAAAATATTAACATGGAATTAAAAAAAAAACATAATTATATTTCTTGGAGAAATAAAAAAATAATTATTTGAAAACCCACAAAGTAATCATATGATCGTTGTCTTGTGAAATTAAACTTGCTCGTTTTTGTCTTTCTAAATGAATATTTAAATGGCCTTAAAGACCCTTTCAATGCTTTGTCAACTTTCTTTTGATTAGCACCCTGATTGGATGAATATTCAAGATTTATAAATATTACGTAATTACTATGTACACTGCTATGTATTATGCAAATCACTACGCATATGCATTAGGCTCATCATCTTGCTTATTGTTCTTTTAACTCTTGGGCGGATCATCTCCGTTATCACTGTCATCTTCCACACTAAGTACATCAAATTCATCTAGATTGATCTCCTTCTTTGCACCAAAGGGCGGTGGCCCAATTATTGCTTCCACATCACCGTAGTTAAGGACTTCTGTCTTAAGCAGTTCATTTGACAGCTGGATGAAAACAAAAAAAAATCATGAATTACAGTGAAAATGATGTATTGCAAAAACAGGGATTAATAACTGTATGATTGGTGCTTTCTGGAAACCTGTGCTGAAAAAGACATTCATGAATGGCAATATAGTGTGACAGGCAAAGAGAGGAATTGACCAATAAAGATCAGGTCATCATACTTCCATTCTCTTATTGACTGCATCAGGTTTTACTCACCAATTTTAGTTTGTCAGTGTTGTCCGTCAAGAGTTTCTCTGTTCTTCTGTAAGCTTTTGTGACAAGCTTACGCGCCTCCTACAAGATTGAAAATATGCAAACAGTTCTATTTCAAAACCATTGTGACTGTACCGTTTTCAACATTCCATGGACAAATCCGAATGTTCTTAGACTATTAAAGTTACATGCCTACTAATGTAAATAGGTAACACTATGTGATATGGACAGCCAATAAAGAAATGCTTGGTGCTTTCTAAGAGCCTGTGTCACAAAGGCATTTATGAATGGAAATAAAGTGTGATGAAATCCATATTGTCTGAGGCCAAGTCATGCATAATGTATATATGATGTAACACCATGTGGCAAATATGCAGATAGGGAACATGAAATGCAGTCATCTTGTAGGGCTACGTACCTCGTCAATAACCGCCTGTAGTCTCTGACTGTATGGTCTCGTGCCGAGCTCGCCGGACTTTCCCTCGGGGAACGACACCTGGCCAACGCTGTCGTTCATCCCGTAAGATCGGATCTGGGAATACGCCATCTTGGTGACTTTATTCAGATCATCCTGGGCACCTGTCCATGTTATTAAAATAGGTGACCATGAAACAATTTTTAAACTGTCATGAATAACAGCAGGGTCCAATTCCAATTTAGCACATTTTCCTGCCGCCGCTGTTGCTGCGGCTGTGAAATATATTTCAAAGTGGCACTTGGGTTTCATATTTCATTGTGTGCACATTGGCCAATTGTGTACAATCTAAACTACGTCACATTTTGTATGTCGTTCATGCCAGACTTGATTATTGCATTCACACCTGTAAAGCGTCAGTGGTTCAACAACAGCAAACACAACTAGCAATGTTTACTTTCGCCTAGAGTATGACAGGATCACACAATCAACACAGTCAACTTGTTCCACAATTTTTCTGAAGAGATCGGGGATGTGGAAATGTGCATTGTGGTTTTTCTCCTATTTTCACACCTGGTTGCTAGCGAGAATACTGCAGGTAACTATTTAAAACATTTCCAAAATCTTTGTTTTTCCTCTCAAATTACGCACCTGTTGTGACCTTGTTGAATATGAGAGCCTCCGCAGCCCTTCCACCTAGCGCCATGCACATTCGATCCAGCAGCTACATAAAATACGTAACACGTAAGAAATTGTGAAAAGTATTTTTTAGAGATCCTTAAGTTAATAAAATCAAGGCTTACAGATATTATAGCAGAAAAAAATGCTATAAATGGTTCTGATACAATTTTGATTATAATTTATAATACCTCTTTCTGTTTTTCTGCACTTGGGTTTTGTACACGGCTCCAGACAAGAGCATAATAGGTTAGGGCACTACCAGACATTTTTAACACTGATGATGTCACAGCACAGAAAGGGGAATGTTTTGTGGGTGGGAACACACTCCATTTTGTCTGTCCCAAGTCTTGATAAATTACAAGAACAGGAAAATACAATAAAATCGTTCTTTCTTACATGTCGTTGTTTAAGCTCTTGAATACGGACAACGGCTATAGCTGCAGTTTGAAAAAGACCACCTGGCCGGTTGCCCCTTATACACACATTCCTGCGTTCGTTCTCCCAAACAAACGTGGACGTATAACAAAGGGAACAATATCGTCCGCGATTCCTAAAATACGTCCGCGATTGAGATCGTGTACAAAACTATGGGAGTCTTCCGAAAAAGTTAAAGTACAAACAATAGAGGGAACAATAGGACGTCCGCGTTTGGAGGTCGATACACGTTTAACCCCTTAAGTACGGTATTTTACGGGAGACGTCGGGGTGCCGCGGCGGCTCTGGCAGCCAAGCGAACCGCTACAATGTGTTTGTGCAGTCAAGCGTAACCTATACACAATAATCCAACAACGGATTGAAACTGCACAAACAGCGGCCAATGGTGTCATCCGGCCTGGTGGCACTGTTTAATCCAACAATGGATTGAAACTGCACAAACAGCGGCCAATTGCGTCATCCGGCCTGGTAGCACTGTTTATTTTGCGCCATATTTTGTCATCCGTACGCAAGGGGTTAACTGTGCGTACTCAATCCATTCATGTTTCTACTATAGTGTTCTTGAATGGGAGTGTAATGAATAGAGGGAGCTTTTTCAAACGAAGCTTTCATTCACACGAAAGAGGGGCTGCTGGTGTGATGAAAAGGACCACTCTATTCAGTGTGGTGCCTATTGTTTGTGTTTAAGCCTGGCTGCACAGCCCATTCTTGCCATGCCAGCCCCCCCATCAACAGCCCCCCCCCCCCCCCCCCCAATAATAGCTGGACATAAGCATTTTGCGTATTTTGGTTTTAGTGAACGTTTAAGGAATAGTTGCTATTTTTATCATTCAAATTTTTAGCAAAGAAACCAAGGATTGCAAAGTATACCTGCTCTGTTGAGAACAGTTTCTGATCGGACGGTAAGTACTGGGCAAACCCCAGGGCCGCGCTGGCTCGTGGTACAATAGATATCTTCATTAGTGCATCAGTGTGCTCCAGTAACCATCCTGCTAAGGCGTGTCCTGATTCATGGAATGCCACAACCCGACGTTCCTCTTCCGACATGACACGGTTGACCTTGGTGGCGCCAGCAATGACGCGTTCGATGGCGCTCTCAAAATCTGCACCGGAGACCATTTTCTTGTTATCCCTTGCCGCATGGAGAGCAGCCTCGTTACAGATATTGGCAATGTCAGCACCTGATTGGTCAACCAAAAAAAACAAATCTTCTTAATCTTATTAATATTTTAATCTTCTTAATCCCTTCTGGCCCACTGTTATTAATGAATTGCTGGTATGCCAATAGGGGCTTGTGCAGCCAAGCGTAATGCACACCAAAGGCAAACAATGGATTGAGTATGCGCAGGAATGCACCTATAGACGTAGCCAGGCTGTCTTTCTCAAACTGCGGCTATGGCTGCCGTCCGTATTCAATTAGTCAGCAGAAATTTGTTTTTTAAATCTGATTTCTACTTAGTCACCAGGAAAATTTCAAAATCTTAGAGTTCCTTGACCAAGTATTCTAGTACATTGGACTCAAATCTGGGTATTATATAATACAGACTGTTAAGCCCATATCTGGACTTCGTCTGCGTTACACTATGACAGATTCCAGGAAATGTTCATATCAAAACAATGGGAAACCAAATTGTGAAGAAATTTCTCAAAACTTACTGGTATGAAACTGCTGAAATTTGCCACACAGATGCTATGCCCTGTAACTTAACAGCCCGCAAGCCTTAGTTTTTGACAATTTGATCAGTTCTCCCATACTCTTGAGAAATATGGCCCAAGAAATCGACCCAAGACATCTTGCATTCCTTAGTAAACTCTGTTCATCATGTCATCGCGTTGAGCAGCTGAGCAGCTGCCCGCATTGTTCTTTTAGGTGCGCTTACGTAACGTGACCTGTGCAGTGTCGTTAACATAGTGGCAAAACAGAAAATGCAAAACGCGCACAGAAACTCACACACATTAGGCTGCACGACGCAGTGAACACGATGACTGAACCTGGGAACATAAACATTTCTTTATCATTATCCTTGCACATCAATCTTCAGATAATACTGTGAAATAATCAAATTATAGAAAGAAAAAAACTTTCAAAAGTTTCACAAAGGTAAGTTTTAAGAAATGTCTCCGCAAATTTATTTCCCATTGTAAAGTGAATGTATACCCTAGATGTCGACGGAGTACACGATAGTACGAGTAGGAAGACACCTGGGCCAGGTGCTTGTGTCCTTGAGCAAGACACTTTACCATAATTTACTTCACTCCACCCAGGAGTAAATAGATACCTGTAAAGGCAGTAGTCGTTATGCGTTTGATTAGCCCAGTGCACTCAACTTGCAGCCAGGGTCGGAACCTCCCTACAAGCTGCGAAGGTTTCAGGAATGATCGATGGGCCTGATGAGCAGGGGTAATAATGTAGACCTCTTTTAACACCATGACTGATGGATTTGTGCAATTTGCAAGTCTTACACATTATTGAATCCACATTTTGTAACATTATAAAACACTGTGATGATCAAGACTACAGAGTGAAACCTACTGACCACTCATTCCTGGGGTAAGCTGGGCAAGCCTCTTTGAGTATGATTGCGGCTTATTCTCCAGAGTCAGATTCTTGAGGTGGACCTCAAAAATCTCCTTCCGCTCGATCAGGGTCGGCGAGTCAATCAGAATGTGACGGTCAAATCTGCCGGGCCGGAGAAGGGCCTTGGGGATAAACAGAAATAGCAGCCCATTTAAAGAATGTCGACTAGAATGAAGTAATGCCAAGAATATCCTATATAAATGTCAACCTTTGACCTGACATTGTGACCTCTGTTACCTATTACAATGCATAATACCACTGAACATCCTGGGCTTACTCTGTCAAGGATATCCGCCCTGTTTGTGGAGGACAGCATGATGACACCCTTCTGGGTTCCCATACCGTCCATCTCAACGAGCAGCTGGTTCAATGTCTGTTCCTCCTCCCCTGAACTCCCTAGCGAATTGCTGCAGAAGAAACCCAGCACAGAAATGAAATTGGAAAGAGGAAAATGGAAAGAGGCAACAGCTGAAAGTTTTGCATAAAGACTAGAATCCCCAGGTTAAATTCTTAACCCTAACCCCCCCTAGGCTTCCTCAACCTGTCAAAATCCAACACTCTGCAGTATACCTATGGCACATTTTTTTTGACTTAGACAAATTGGGGCATCATAGCTCCATGTAAAGTAATGGTGCCGAGGCCCTACAGTACTGAACCCATCAAAATTAGACACAACCTGCTGTTGGACTTTGTAAGGCTTGGGGTAGTTAGGGTTAAAGTAACAAATGAGTCAGGTTGGCACAGTGCTCCTTTCCGTGTCTCACATTTCCAGGACCCAGGTTCGAATCCAACTCAGGGCCAACTTGTAGATTGGGTTTTTAGTCCCTGTCTAATTCCAATAAATTTTCCCCAGAATATATTTCAGGGGTTTTTCCTCCCACCTCTAAAACTAAAATTCACTGTCTTCTCTCCACAGGTTTCTTCAGGATCTGAGCTACATTTCAAGTTACAGAGCTTTAAAATCCAAGAACTCTTGATAATTTACTCAAAAGGTTCTATTGAAGCAACTAGATCAGAAACTGTGTTTGTCTCTAGAGGAACTATGAGTTACTCACTTGTCTGTCCTCTTTCTGCCAATAGCATCCAGCTCATCGATGTAGACGATGCAGGGTGCCCTCTTCCGTGCCTCCTTGAAGAGGTTCCTGACCCTTGCCGCACCCAGACCACCAATCATCTCCACAAACTCAGGCCCGGCCATGGCTAGGAAGGGAACATTAGCCTCGGTGGCTACCGCCTTAGCTAGGAGCGTCTTTCCACAGCCAGGGGGACCTAGGAGGAGGGCTCCTCTTGGCACCTGGTAGGATTCAAGATAAGACGTGCTTGAACCTTCCCCGTCTATTCATAATCATCCAAACACCATTTGTTCTGGAAGCCCCACATCCTGATATCTCTCCTAAGTTGAATGGTGTATATTGGTCAAAATAACACAGAAACTGTTGATCACGGCCCTGGAGCAGGCCCCGGGAATGGATGAATTGATCGCACATGGCATGCTGCTGGACCATTGGTGCTGAGCCAGATTTGCACACACACACATATATACACATATAGTTGTACTTCCCCAATACGTCCGAGGACAATGCTTTGTGTTTCCTATTGTTCCTTTAATATAACAAACCCCCATGGACGAAGCACGTATCCTTACGTTCGAGGACCGATTTCAACAAAAGACTCTACGTTCGAGGACTGAAAGGTTTCTTTGTGTTTCCTTTCTTCTCTTGTCCTCGGAGATATATACAGTGCACGTACACACATACAAGTGTGTAAATACTGGCAATCGTGGACCTCCCATTGTTCCTCTTTTGTTTATACTCTTAACTTTTTCGGAAGGCCTCCCATATGTTTTGTCACGATTTTCAATCGTGGAAGTTCGGTCAAACCTGGACCCTTTGTCTATGCCTTAACACTTTTGTCCCTAGTCCACGATTGCCGGTATATACATACTCAGTCGTACTTTCCTATACTCGTGAGGACAATGCTTTGTGTTTCCTATTCTTCCTTTAATATAACCCAACCCCATAGACTAAGCACGTATCTTTACGTTCGAGGACCGATTTTAACAAAAGACCGACTCTCGAAGACAAGAAAGATTCTTTTGTATTTTCTTTCTCCTCTAATCCTCGAACGTAGTACAATACAAGAGCACACAAATGCAGACGTCCTATTGTTTCTCTTTTGTTTGTACTTTTTTGGAAGACTCCCATAGGTTTTGTACACACTCCCAATCGTGGACGTATGCTGGGAATCGCGAACGATATTGTTCTCTTTTGTTCTCCGGCATTTTTCGTCCACGGTTTGAATACCCCAACACGCCCACACACCCAGCTTTACGTTCCATATGTAGTGTAGATTTCCCTTTGTTTTCATGTAGTTAAGAAAAAAGAGACAAAAGCTAATTTTACACGCACTGTGAATGCTCTTTTACCCCGAAATTTTGATCGTGATCCCCTTAAGTATTCCCTTTATCTTGCGACAGATAAACCTAACCCCAAAGGGAAAAATGCCATGAAACCTGTTTTTCAGAGAGAGGGAAACCTTTCGTGTGCATGTCCACATAAGGTTTGATCTCCTGCTTTATGTGGACCTCTTTTGTTAGCAGGACCACATAGAGTATGTGCACCCATACGAGGTACCTCTATTGTGCACTTTACTTTCCTTCTATTATTCTCCTTTGTCCCCTATTGAAATCTCAAACTCTATAGCGTTAACTTTGTGGGGTACCTGGATTTCTAAAGACTCCCTCGTGGGGTACTACCATTGTCCCCATTGTTACCCTTTCTTCCCGTTACCCCGTAAGGAGACTAATGTTAGAACACACATAACATACAGGAATTGTGTGTTTCTGGGCAGAATTTTCGGGTCAATTTCTAAAGACTCCCTCGTGGGGTACTACCATTGTCACCCTTTCTTTCCTGGTACCCCGTAAGGAGACTAATGTAAGAACACACATAACATACAGGAATTGTGTGTTTCTGGGCAGAATTTTCGGGTCAATGAAAACACTGACAAAATGGGAACTCAGTACAATATTCAAAAGTGGGAACTTGTGGAAGATGACATTTTTAGACAAATCAATAAAGGAGTAATTAAATAGTTTTTTTTTGCTAAATTTGTTCACGGCATACGCTCGCATCCTGACCTTTGCCCCCAGTTCCTGATATTTGGCAGGTCGCTTCAGATAATCCACAAACTCCATGACCTCGGTCTTAGCCTCCTTCAGACCAGCGACATCTTTAAAGGTCACGCCCTTTGACCCTCCCTCTTCGACCAGTGTGAATTTGGCCTTGGCTGTGGGGTTGTTAAATTAGTGTACAAGTTGATAAGTCAAAAGAACACAAACATAAATGTAGAGTTGTAATCAAGTCAATCACAAGTCATCACAAGTCACCACAAGTCACTTTACAAGTCACTTTACAAGTCACTTTACAAGTCACTTTACAAGTCACTTTACAAGTCACTTTACAAGTCACTTTACAAGTCACTTTACAAGTCACTTTACAAGTCACTTTACAAGTCACTTCACAAGTCACTTCACAAGTCACTTCACAAGTCACTTCACAAGTCACTTTACAAGTCACTTTACAAGTCACTTCACAAGTCACTTCACAAGTCACTTCACAAGTCACTTCACAAGTCACTTCACAAGTCACTTCACAAGTCTGGTCTCAAGCCATGTAACAAGCTATTCAAACACACTATATAACAAAAGCATTCCTCTGTCATTGTTCTTTCCATGTAGCTTGTGAGCTGACTTGTGATTGACTTGTGATCTGCCTTTTGATCCGACTTGTGATTGACTTGATTACAACTCTGCATAAACGGTTCTCACAGAAGAAAGGATTGTGAATATCTGCATTACTCCCATTTAAGGTATTGATGATACGATTAAAGCCACAGTTTTCACGATCAAAACTTCATAGTTTATTCTGTCTGTTTGGCATGTCATTGTAATTCAACTGGAGTGTATTGGAAGAAGCAATGGCTTACCGGCCATTAACCCCTTATGTCCGGATGACGTCTACAGAAAATGACCACCTGGCCGGATGACGTATATACATGCATTCTCTGCATTTTCAATCCATTGTTGGATTATTGTGTATGTTATGCTTGGCTGCACAAGCCTCTTGTGTCAGTTTCGCTTGACTGCACAAGCCAGCATGGCACCCGAGCGCCCCATTATAACACCCGTACTCAAGGGGTTAAAGCTCCGAACGGAGTGAGTTGAAGGGTGCATCAGCTGATAGTAGGGGGCCACTCATTTACTTTTATACAACACTTACATAGATCCATGTCATTTGATTTGTGGAATTTAGCAGAGTTGTAGTCGAGTCCCTGCAAGTCCTTTCACAAGTCCTTTCACAAGTCCAGTCAGAAGTCCTTTCATAAAGCCGGTCACAAGTAACTGGATGAACAATGACAAAGGAATGCCTTTGCCAAAGCTCATTTGAATTCGGATTAGGACTGGAGGGCTTGTGATGGACTTGCAGGGACTTGTGATGGACTCGAATACATCTCTGGAATTTAGTCACATGTCATTAAATCATTTTCCCCCATTTCATTGACAAATATTCCATTGTATAAATTACGTCATACATCATGCAATTTGGTTCCATTTACCATGCATTTTGGTTCTATTCGTTTTGTTCCACTGCATGCATGCCTTGATATCGATCACAGAGCATAAACTTTGCTATTGCTATGAGATTGCAGCGTTATGCATTGACCGTACAATGCACATGGCGATGGAAATATAGTATTTTTAAAATAAAATATCAAATGACAAGCATCTATTTATAGGTGTTGTATAAAACAAATTGAATAGGACAATCAATCTTTCCCATCATGGAAATAGTCCTTCCATTGCACTCATAAACATTCATTATTTGTATTATGACAGGATTGCTATTGTACTCACTGGAATATTTCAGAGTGCCTGTCAGCTCACCCTTAGTATAATGTAGCAGATATTACAGAACCATGCAGTGAACATAAGCAGTTTTCTTTTTTTTAAAGTACTGAATTGTCTTGGAGCGTGCAACAGAGCACAGAATAAGCCCAAGGTTTCACTTTTTCAGTGCTATATTCTTTACACAAAGTTGACTTCCAGACCCCACACAGAGAGCATGCATCCACACAGCTTTAGATATCCCGGATGATGAAACTATTCTTCCGATACAGAAACAGCACGTGCATTCATCCAATCATGGCTAACCCTAAAACGCCTTCAAAGCATGAGCAATTCAACAGTTCCACAGTGATTACTCACTCATTTGGCTGAACGTATTCATCCCACCACCTCCTTTCATTGCAGAGCGGATGATGTAGAAGATGACAGCCATGACCAGCACGGTGCCCAAGATGCTTGAGAGCCCATCGCTGGTCACATGCTTGTATTTAATCTGAATCTACACAAACAGAATCACAAACGTTACCATTGGTTTTAACATTAGTGATAGTATAATATAAACAAAAATCAGCCAATCAGACTGGGACTGAAGTCCAACTCAGGTCACATCACTCAGAGTAGTCAGACTCATGGACTCAGACACATTGAGGAATTTCACATTAGCCCCTTCTGCGCACTTCCGAGTTGAAAGCGAGAATGGCAGTGGCAAACAAAACAATGCTTTCAGCACATTCATTCATGCTTGAATTAATCAGGCCATATAAGGCAGCGCAGGCGCACGATCAGCATAAAGTTGTTTACTGTGACATTGAGATCCTCGTTTTCAAACGCAGATCGGCGCAAAACTCGTCGTTGTGGGATTCCTCTATTGAGCATAGACTCAGACTCGAAAGCAAAATTCCTAATGTACAGTGCTGTTTAAAAATGATACATTCTTCTGTAAAATATTGTTATTTCATTGGGTTCATTACCGTTTTAGTGCAGTCTTTAAAATGCTGAACAAACTGCAGAAACAGAATTTCAATTTGTTTCTATTCTTTATTTTTCTAAGTAATTGACTTGTAACTTGGACTCACATTTTACGGGCTTGTGATTCAAACTCTGGCTTGACCTAACTGACCCAAGACCCAGACTTAACGCTGGGGACTTACACTTCTTGAGGCTACGAACAACAAGCTATCAAGCAAGCAAAGAGTTAGCCACATGATCAAATTCTTACCCTGTCGTGAAGTGCTATGCCCAGGCTATCCTCGAGTTGTCTCAGTTTGATCTCAAATTTATCGATGTTGCCAACTCGCATGCGGAAATGATTGGGCTGATTGCGACCGACCTTTTACAAAACGTCACAAAGATATTGATGAAGTAGAGAATAACCAACATGGAGCTATATATGTAGCTCAGTTTAGTAGAGCACCGGTGTGGTAATCCACAGGTCTCAGGTTCAGTTCCTGTTATAGTTTTCTTGTATTCACCATATAAAATATACAATGTTTCTAGTTTCAAGTGATTTTTTCTTTCGGACAGCTGATTAGAAGTTGTGACAACAGGCTGCATTCAAGACAATAGCGTACTGAAGTGTACTGTCATTTGCCATTGTTCTGTTTCACGCACTAGTTCGCACACTAATATCTTGCACACATAACTGTGTGTTTGAACCAGAAAAACATGTTGCACTTCGATATTCTATATAAGTGCACTACAATATGCCGGCATTCAAATTCAATCTAACAAACACATGAATCTTTTTTCCGTTTTTCAAACAAAGATAAACAGATTCCACAAGTAAGTTCAAAGAAGCAGAACCTCGTTGGGAATAAAATCAAACGAAATAAACTTGTCAAATTTGCAAAAATTCAATCAACTCACTTTGCTTCCCCAAAATGTCAAGAACCAAGAAATATTATCGGATGTACTGTGTAGGGGAATAGTTATTTTAAATAGCAGAGGGTGGCTACGTGTACCTCTCTTCCCATGACGACAGCACCATCATGGACGAAGACATGAACCACGTCAGACTCGGGATTGGTGCTTTTCCCACTCCCATCAGAATCAAAATATGTGACGGATACATACTTGACCTAAACCAGAAAGTAAGAATCCAGTCAGACAAATGGAGGATAAAACTACGGTTGATAAATCAGATTGACTGACAGAATCCATCTATCAACTGTATCAATTACTTGATTTATACCCAGCAAGATATGGGACCAAGGGGTACCCCCCTATTGTCCCTATACCCTAAACACACTCCAGACTATTGTTACCCAAAACATCCCCCAGATATCTGAAAGGAATTCCTGAGATTCCGGGAACAAAATGACCAACACAAAAGAGGGGGGGTTCCCTCTGTCCCATATCTTGCTTCAAAAGGAAGGACGGCCCGACGGACGGACGGCCCGATGGACGGACGGCCCGACGGACGGACGGCCCGACGGACGGACGGCCCGACCGACGGACGGACCACGGAGCACAGTCAGAGATCGAAAGTGTTTGATTTTTTCCGGAGGGAGGAAAGCCGGAGGACCCGGAGAAAAACCCTCGTGGCACAGGAGAGAACCAACGCACAACTCTACTCACATATGGTCCGATCTGGTAATCGAACCTGGGCCACATTGGTGAGAGGCGAGCGCTTTACGCACAAGCCACCCATGTAATAATTTACACATAGATCCATCCATCAATCAATTAACCCTAACCTACCTGAATACATCAAAATCCATACCTCTGTTTTGGAGGATTTTGGAGGATTCAGGATACTTCCATATTGAAAACTGGGGGATTTTGATGGATTGAGGATTGTAAGCCCAGCGGAACTGCAGGATTTTGATGGATTCAGGATACCTCCATATTGAGCAGTCACCAAAACCAATTTTTTTTGTTGCATGACAAAATAGGTGGATTTTGGTGGATTCAGGATACTTCCTAGTAAAGTTACCCAAGGGGTTAGGGTTAATTAATTAAATAATAAGGATTTTTATACCTCCCCTTTCATCAACATCTCATTGACGAATGTCTGCCATGAGACACCCTGTGCCTCATCTCCTTTGGACAAGAAGTTAAGCAGAGTCAGTATCAACATCAGGACGAGTAGCATCCGTATGTTATCACCCTCTGTCCCTCGCTTGGTAGGATCTGGCCAGTCAGGACAAACAATACAGTCTCAAATTATCGTGAGATTTGAATGAAGTGAAAATAGATTCATACACTGAGGTGGACTTAAGTGCAGAAGCAGAAAAAAACATCCTGTCAATATTTTTTTCTGAAAATACTGACTATATAACCATATTGAAAAAAAAACAAAGACTTAAAATTTCTGACATTTGGCTACATCCGAGAATGCTAGTTCAGGGCCCAATTTCATAGCACAGCTTAACACGTGATTTTCTGCTAACGGAACCCTCGCCCATTTCATAGAGACTGTAAGCAGTAAGCACAGCGAAGAGCCCGGATTTGTTTAAATTAGTGACGCAACAATATAAATTTCCATGCACGCGCAAGTGTTAGCACGACTTGGCCATGAAATATGCTAATGCTTAAGCAAATTTTCCTACTATAGTTAGAACAACTTTTCTGCTTACCGTTAAGCAGCGCTATGAAATTGGACCCTGTTCACGACCTCAGTCTTACTCATAGAGCTATATTAAATTACTAGAGCGCTGACTCGATGTACAAAGTGATGCCTGCTGGGCGCATCCATGTTTGTGTACAAACCTATGGAAAACTCGAAATTGTGTACGGCTTTTGTACGGCTATTTGCATATCTGCGTTTGTATTCTATAAAGTTGCGTTATCGAAGCCGAAACCCGAAACACACAATCAGTAAATGAGCGTTTCATTTTGCTCTGCGCAAACAACGCAAACGCGTGTGCGTACCGCAAAGCAGATCATTTTTGCCGTGATGTTTTATAACTGTCATGACGCGCTTAAGTTGTCTGCGTATGTTGTACTTCTGCGTTGCATTTAGAGTACACTTTTACAATTCACTCCATCTAATTTCATTATGTTCTACAAACATGCGCACGAATTCAAAATGTCTGCACGCAGGAACTATTTAAAGTATCTCCGCGCCTAATATCGGGACTTAGCGCTCTAGTAATTTAATATAGCTCTATGGTCTTATTTTCTACAGAAAGACAATGCTCGGTATCCTTATCCAGTTAAAATGTGGACCTAAACTTTGATGATCATTTTTTGGACAGTAAATTCAACCAGTGCCATTAGCACTCCTGATGAGATATTGTAAGAGGTATACAAATGGTTCTATTTGAGTTGGATAAAATGCCAAACATTTTACCCAACTCGGATTACACCCTCTTACTGTTATCTTGCTGTTCTCCTTGGGCTATAAACTTGGAGTATCATGATGGTCATGATAGTCTCTTTACCAGTCTGAAAAACTGAACAACATACCGTCATCCTCCTCCTTTCTGTCCTGGTTCTTGTCATCATTGCGTTGGTCATGTCGGCATGGCGATGTGCTAAACAAGTTGATATTCCCTGAATACAAATGGGAGAATGAAAAGGTTTCTGTTGACTTCATAATATCATACATCAAATGACTCCTTGTGGATTGTTTGATGAATCAAATGATTTGAATTTAAGAAGTAAGAAACACAAAGGTTTCTACTTTCTATTGGGCTTGATGAAAACCAATATTCTAAATGATATTATTTTCATTCTTATTGAGCCGTTTCTTGTGTTGCTTGGCTTGTTTGTGTCTGTTTGTCGGTCGGGCTGTCTGTCTGTCTGTCTGATTAACAACATTTTGTTAGATCTTCTGTTCTATTTTTGTTTTAAGTCTCAAGTCAGGAACTAAAGTCACAGCCAATTTTTAGAAACCAACAGCAACAAGTCAACCAACAATTTTTCTGCACATATACACAAGCCAACCATCAACGAATGACAAACAGAGCATGCTGTTCAAAACGTCGAGTTAAAACAAACCGGTTCTTCTTAGATAAGAACCACACAACTCAAAAGAGATCAATTTCACATGGTGATACCGCCAACGCTGTTTACTTTTTTTCCTCAAAAAAAAGCAAAAAGAAAGTCCTGCCATATAATCTGCAGTGACGTTGTTAGCTTAAATATGTCATACCTAGCCCAAGTAGATGTTGCAAAGCAGGAACATTATTGAGACCAGATCGTTGAAGTATCCTTGTGAGTGCATGGTACTCCCTAGTGAAAAACATTGACGATGATATCTGCATAAATGCAACAACATCAATCAAAAAATGATTAAAAACTGAAAAATCAATCATGTCAATATTCATGTGTTATCATTTGAAAGACTGTAATCTTTGAGGTTGTGAAACTGTGTCATGAAAAGGGGTGTGCATTTACGGGTAGTACTAGTAGTTTACGGGAATCGGGTACCCGATTGAAAACAAGCACGGGTACCCGGGTACCCATAAAAAAAAAGGCCAATCCCAGAAAGTGAATATCAGAAATTGCTGTTCATATTGTTCGTAAAGATCCGCACATTAATACTACCACAGCGGTGCATCAATGCAGAAAGATGCAAAATTGAGCCTCATTTATTTCTTATCAATTTGTTATAAATGTAAAAATAATTTCATGAGTCATTTAAAATAGTAACAAATAACAAACACCAATTATTTGCCAATAAATGATCAAAAACTAAATAAAAACAAATTTATAAGCCGGTCACAGCGCCGACAGAAAATTGGGCATTGCAAATAGTGCCGCCAATGCCGGTTAGCGTGAATCTGCCTAGTTTAGAACCTTCCTATATTTATAAATATAACTATCAAAGCCTATCAAAAACTCTAAACACCAACTCTCACAGTTTGTGTGTGTTTCAATCTGTCACTTGATAGGTTTTGATCTATAGCATAGCTGGGTCCAGTTTGGCCCTGAGAACAGGAGGGCTAATTAGTGATATTTTGGGCAAGCTCAAATTTGAGACTGATTTTGATATTTGAGGGACACTTGAAATTAAAGTTACGGTGAATCATGGAGGAATAGGAACAAACCCTCCATGGGTGAATTAATGCACTACTTACTGATTGTTTGCAGAATTTTGCTTTCGCTGAACTTCTTAACATCATTGGCATGACTGGTGGAACTTGTAAAAGTGTTGTTTTTGAATTAGCTCCAAGTGGCGTTGAATTTGCACAATCACATTCACAATCCAAATTACTCCTCAAAAAATGTCTTTGTTGTGTTGTTCTTGACAAACTGTATGGTAGTTGCAAAGATCCTTTTGATACTTTATCCCGATTGTGCACGTTAGAGTCATTAGGTCGTGATGAACTCGTGACTTGAGTTGGAGGTTGACGGCTGGTTTTGAGTCTACCAATACCATTCAAATGTGCAGTTTTGTAACGCCGATGATTACAAAATGCACTATTTACACCGAACAAGTTGTTTGATCGCGAAAAGTATCTAAACATGATGACTGACTTGATATCTCGAACATATAAATTCAGTTGTATTGCAAAAACAAAACTTATTTTATACAGAAAAACATATACGAATACGTTTCTCGATCACTGGCAATGATCTCCATTATCACTGGACAGCGCCATCTTGAATAGCTTCTTTGGAGTCAGACTAGTACCCAGATTGTATGCTATGTTCAGAAATCCCAATCAAGACCCCCCCCCCCTGCTTAGGGAACCAGTCTAAAACGAAAAATAGGATATGTAGCCAATCACAGAAGCGTTTATGTACACACTTATCTCTTAGGGAACAAATTGACCAATAGAATAAGTCGTTAAGGCGGTAAAGCTTGTTGGTATAGAAATTCGCACAGGCGTTCATCATGGTACATATCACCATTCGGCAAATTAGTACGTCTTTGAAAACCAAGGTAAGTGTTTATTTCTTTTTCGGTTTTTAACTTGAGATTCATCATTGTGCATTTGTGTTTCACAATAATTTGCTGTGATATTTTGTGATTTGGTTGAAGCTTTATCCTGTGGGATTGAAGAAAAACTGGCCAAGTAAGACCATGTTACTTTTTCTTGATTATTTTTGCTAGTTTGCAATGGCGCCCTCATCATTGCTTACTCCTAGAACTATGAGGTTCCTGACATGAACCTCATAGGAAGACGCCGATTTTTCCCATAGGCTAGTACAGCAAGAATAAGAACGTCATTTTCATGCAACACGAGACTACATTTTTCGCCGTGAATTACTTCATGGCTGCCCCCCAAAAAAATAATATGCCGCATTTACCTCCTTACCTCGGTTGCGCCAAGTCAATTTTCGCCTGAAACGGGTCCAATTTGCGGGAAAAAAAGAAAAAAAAAAGCAGTCGTTCAGAAGCGATCACACACGCACACCATCGATTAAGCCGCACACACGAAGCTAGCTCCTGTAAGATATCCCAGCATGCATCCAGCCGGGTAATGTGCGGGGGGGCCGTGGGTCGGTCAAGTCATGATTATTCATCGAAAATTCGAAGCGCGGTACGGCAGGCAACTGCCGCGTGTCCGTTATATACCGTCTGCGACGACAGGCAATGCATGCAGACGGTATATAACGGACACGCGGCAGTTGCCTGCCGTACCGCGCTTCGAATTTTCGATGAATAATCATGACTTGACCGACCCACGGCCCCCCGCAAAACAGGAGCTTCGTGTGTGCGGCTTAATCGATGGTGTGCGTGTGTGATCGCTTCTGAACGACTGCTTTTTTTTTTCTTTTTTTCCCGCAAATTGGACCCGTTTCAGGCGAAAATTGACTTGGCGCAACCGAGGTAAGGAGGTAAATGCGGCATATTATTTTTTTGGGGGGCAGCCATGAAGTAATTCACGGCGAAAAATGTAGTCTCGTGTTGCATGAAAATGACGTTCTTATTCTTGCTGTACTAGCCTATGGGAAAAATCGGCGTCTTCCTATGAGGTTCATGTCAGGAACCTCATAGTTCTAGGAGTAATCATTGCTCATGTTGAATTTAATATGCCTACAGTAATTTGTTTTCCTTCAGATCAGGGTGGGGACCTGGGCATGCATTTTGAATGTATTCAGGCTAGCTTACTGAGGGGAGGGGTTGGATTAGGTATGTGAAAGGAAATTTTAAAGTTGAAGTAGGCCCTAATGTAAATAAAAACATATCCATTGCCATTGGAAAGGGCTTCCAAAATGCATAAAAATGATATATAACGCAGCTCTATTGGATGAATATAAATGAAGTTATGAAAATTTAAGATATAAAATTCTCGTTTATTTGTCCTCTTCATTTTAAAGAAAAACATAGGAAAGATTGGGACCCAAACTGAGGCCATTTGGGAATCAACAGCTCATAACTTTCTCAATACTCAACACATTCATTTGAAATTTCTGGTGGTGATTGGCAATCACAAATACTTCTTAATTTAATTATGTCCAGAGCACACTCAAAAAGTAATTAAGCATTAAAACCCTCCTATGCAAACATACATTCTGAGCCATGTTGTTGTACGAGTCAAAATCAGTCAAGGTGATTGTTTTTTACCCTCCTGCCATAGTACAAAACCACATGTAATCTGATCATGTCTGTGTAAAAGTATGGCAGGCGAGGTGGAAGGAAATTTTGACTGATTTTGACCATTTATAGTAGGAGGGTTTGAGCACTAATTGATTAAGTTAATTAAAGGAACATGGCGATACACTAAGTATGTGGGTACTTAGTATGTGGGTACTCAAAATGAAGCTCGCGATATGATTATTATTACTTGTAATACGACTGCTGGTTATTTTTAAACAAATGCCACACAGTAATGCAATTAATGCTAATTAATAATCAATTAAAGCAGCGAAAATAACTAATAAATAAGAGACAAATGCGAAAAATGATAGCAAAGGCCAAAGCAAGTCAAGATTATTCAATTTCTTGTGGGGATTGAGCATCAAAAATACTTTTCAATTCTGTCCGGGCCACATTCAAAAGTAAGTAAATTGATCACTAATTAATTTACATTAATTACAAGAACATGGCGATACACTAATTTCAACCTTAGTATGTGGGTACTTAAAATGAAGCTCGCGATAAGATTATTACTTGTATGACTGCTGGTTAGTTTTGACAAATGCCACACATTTAACCCTAGCCAGGGCTGCTAAATCTAAAACAAATTAATATGATTTTGGGTGGGATCTAAAACTTGAAATACACAACAAATTCTAAACTACATGTATAAAGATGCCAATAAAATGAAAAAGAAATGAAACATTTCTTGAGAAACGCCTAAAATCAGGGTGGATTTTAAGGGAACAAAAATCCACAAAACATTCTGAGACATTAAATTTTTATGCTGTTAAAATAAGATACGGTTCAAAATTGCCAAAATTAGGGTCATCACAATTAAGAGAAGACTTTCAGGTTGCAGATGTTATTTTGAATAATAAAAAGAATTTAAGGACCGACAAATCTTCCGGAAATCTGGAAAAATTGGAAAAATCACACCCCTGCTAGAGTCTGATGTTAGAGTATCTGCTAATACAAAATATTGGTAATAACAACAATAATGAGAATGGCACTCCCCTAGGGAAAAAAAAATATGAAAATAAAAATAATAATAATAATAATAATAATAATAAATGACTAATTAAATTAACTTTATAAAAATGAAACACAAATTGAAATCGGTAAGAAGAATGACCGAAATAGTAAAAAAAAAAAAAATTGCAAAGCACAGATTAGGCCCGGAAAATAAGCAATTGAAATCCGTCATCATCCACTTCGCGATGGAATATTTTGTTCTAAAAAACACAGACTAGGCATGAAAAATTCCTTTTTTAACTTCTGGCTTTTTACTGTCACCATTAGGCGTACAGCCCTACTCCAACGGCAGCCCCACATGCCGAGTTTTACAACCAGTCGACTTTGATTTCAAATATCTCCCCAAATTCTTATCGCTGAACACTTTTATATAGGCCCTACATCATTGTATTCCTGAGATGTTAGCAATTTCTACAGTAGGATAACAATACCCCTAGAACTATGGGGCTCCTACCGGAGCCCCATAGAAAGAAGCCTATTTTCCCCATAGGCTAATACAGCAAGAATAAGAAAGTAATTTCCATGCACTCACGTTTCTACTGTGCGCACGAAAACCGCTGCACAGTTTCAGGAAAAAATTACTTTGACAAGTTTGAAGTAATAATTTGTCATTAAACATTGTTGTTTCCGTATGAAGTAACAGTAGGCCTGGTTGTTTTACATCAAGGTCGCAATAAGTTGACAGGGACGTTAGTTTACCGCGTGTCTCCATTGGACTTAATTTTGTTATTCTAAAGAAAAGTCGCAGTAGATTGACAAAAACAAGTCCAATGGAAACACGGCTTAAGAGGTGTGTAACTCCTGTGTACTGCCATTGGAGAAATTAGCTGAAGACGTGACTTTTAGTAGTGCAATAAGTTATCTGTAGTTTACAACTGCACATGTAAATGTACACACAAAGATTTTATAAGCCAACACGAAAACCTGGCATAGGGAGCTTAACTGAATCTTACATGAAAGTTTCCACGCAGTCAATAAGAAAATTGACAATTATTTGACACCCGATTTGGAGCATAGACTAAAACTCCACAGTTTTACCCTTTGTAAAATGTTAGGCATTTGCTCCGTTCACTGTGCATGGATTGTCTATCCAACATACCAAACTTGGGTAGAATAGCTTTCAGCACACGTGCAGGTGTAAACATTTAATTCACATTAATTAATTAATTCACATCATCTTGGCCAATAAGCTGTCTGGTAGTAAGCAGGAGGTATTCTATTTAATCAAGCTTAAGTAAGCCTTTGGATGTTCTTACAGTTTTTGGAGAACATTCACAATAAATAATCACTAAATTGAAAAGTCTGCATCTTGCTTAATTCCAATCTTTCTCTCTTTGAGTAGAAAACTAGTCATTCACATGAGAATGGACAAAATCTCTCACAGCTGATTTGAAATGAATTAATTTATTTCACCACATTGCTATGTAAACATACAGGTCAGGGTTGAACAACAATGATAAAATGGTACAATAGGTGGAATACTGTAAGCCATAAAAATGCTATGGATATTTGTGGGCATATTTGCCATGTTTCACCATTGAAACTTGAGCTTTGGGGGAAATAAGACCCTTTTCCAGAAAGAAGCACAGGAGAGTGAATAAGGAAATTGGATAGATTCTTGTTTTGCCTTGAATTAATTAATTTGTTTTATTTTTATAGTAGTATAAATTTCAGATTTGCATTGGTTATTTCTACGTACATTTGTACATGAAGCAACTTAATTTTGTACCTTGACCCTAACCCCCTAGGGTGCATGCAATATCATATTAAAATTTGAGGATTTGGGACTGTTAGTGTTAGGGTTAACCCTAACGTCCTAGGCATTCATTTTGGGGTAATGTACAATATACTATACAGTCGAACACCTTTATAACAAGGTCCTTGGGACTTTACAATTTACCTTGTTATATTAACAGGTACATGTACCTTGTATTATCAGTAATGGAAAACAAAGAAAAACAAAGACCCAGGACCTATGTTTTTCCTTGTTATAAGCAGGATGTTCTATTAACAGTGCTCCTATTATCATCAGGGTTCGACTGTATTTAGATGCAGTACACAATACTAAATAATACTACTACTAAACAATACTGATACTAGTAGTACATGTACAGGACTGCATAATAGTTATTTTGTAGCTTTAGGTGAGGTTAGGGTTAAAATGTTGAATTCCAACAAAGCACGGACCCTAACTCTGCCCCGAGTCCTTCATAAGGAGCCTGCTGAATCCAACAATATCCAACAGCTACAGTTTAGAACAAAAGATCTTTTGTTCGCTGCTCAGATCATAATATCCAACAGAAATGTCCTGCTGTTGGATGTTGTTGAATTCAGCAGAGTAAGGGTTCTGATACAGGCTTCCATACATTTTTGATATTTAACTCACACAGGTACATGTACATGTACATGTACATGCAGGTGCAACCTGCTTTGTATAATAGGTTTTTTCTAATTATTATTTTTTAAATTTCAAATTGATGTACACCGGATATTGAAATTAAAGGTTCCAACCAAATCCGCAGCGCAAACTGTAGTCACAAGTGCACGTACCCCATGGCCGTTGCTGAGAAATTCCAACCAATCAGCACATGGCTGTTGCAAATAATCCCGTCGCCCGGGGTAACAGTAGATGAGGCCTCTCTATTTTAATCAGGCTTCCATTTTCCTAATGCGTTTTCCAGTTTATTTCCACCCCGAGTTAGGTTCACTATGCATTGCCTGTCCCACTCTATCCACTTCCCCGACCAGGGTATTTTTATTATAATAAGAGGATTTGACAGACTGATTTTTCTCTGAAAATGATCTCCGTTCCTTTTGTGATTGTGAATTTTTAACAAGATAGGCACTATTCAATTCCAAATTTGTATGGCATCGGGTTACACAGCATGCGACATTAACACTTGGTGAAAGAGCTGTCAGCATGTCACAAATACATGTATGATTAATGTTAAGTTTACTTGCAGTATTCATAAACATTTATTGCATGAGACAGTTTGGTTTGCTTTGGTTTTTCTTTGACAAAAGCAAATAAATATTCATAGAACACAGGGCAAGGTATTCTAATCAACAGATTATTGACTGGGGTTAGTAACATCCGCTGGCAACCAGACAATCTATTGATTTGTTTCATGATCATCGTTAAGTGCTGGCTGGCAATGTAAATTCAAATTAGTGCTTACAGAGGAATGTTCATTTAATGAAGAAAGAGAATACATCATCTTATGTTTTTCTTGTGAAGTTTTTCTGTAACAGTTTCTCTTGTTTCAGTTGTTTTGAAATTCAATAGTTACAATAAATATAACTGACTATCCCTCCTACTCTTGAGGCAATTTATAAGAAAGTTTATTCACCATACAGAACCATACAGTGAGTCACTGAGTGACAGCTGTCTGGTTTTGTATGGTCAAAAGACTTGCCTGTACTGAACTATGTAAGGTGATGAATGGTAAATCAACTTGACTTCTGTATGGCATTGTAAGGTTTTGTATGGTTGTACAGGCTGTGTCTGCTGGCAGGTGCAAGGTTTTGTATGGTGAACCAACTCCATTGTGTGCTGGGGAACATTGATGAATAGGCCTATACCATTTTAGAATTAGGGTGGTTTCTCTTTATACATTATATATAACTCGCCATAGCCCCAAGTAGTCTGTTGATTTATAAGCCACAATGAAGTATATTCACCACACAAAACCATTTGGCATACATTGTACATGTACACCACAGTGAAGCATGTTTACCATACAAAACCATTTGGCATACACTGTGCACCACAGTGAAGCATGTTTTACCATACAAAACCATGTGTATGGTTTTGCCATGTCAAAAAGCTTGCTATAGCATTACACTTGTATGGTTTTGCCATGTGTGTGTTAATGCTATGGTAACATTTGGATATGAACATTTTGTAAGGTTTTGTATGGTGAAATAGTAGGAGAGTTAATATGTTCATGCTAATAATCCAATTCTTGTAAAGTTTATGATATTGTTTACAAAATGGTATAGTCTTGATACATTTTTTGTTATGTACAGTTGTGTGTTCATGTGTCTTTTGGACACCCTGTTTTATTTGTCATTGCAAAAATAATACCAGGCAACAATTTGACATCCAATTTTCATAAAATTGACATCAATTTTGTATAACATCTACATGATTATGCACTTACATATAAAGGGGAAATGTGTTTTAAAATGTACTTCCGTTTAATTCCTTCAAGAATAGTAAAATTTCACACTGAAGGATTCAATGCTTAACGTGAAGATCTTGAGTATTTAGGCCTATGTAATTCAAATGGTGTTGTTTTGATGTGTCCATTATATGAATTCATTTCCAGTCATGCATTCAATCATTGAGTGATTATATTCTTCTCAGCTCCATCTTTGTTCCGCCTCACGGGCGACACATGTGGTGTGCATGCACCTTGGACAGATTTCTCCATATCTGTGGAATTAATTTAATTCCAGCCAGGCAAGCCAACCTTGCTCTTACAGCAGCTGAAGAGCCTGGACAAATACCGCATAATGCATTGCCCGGACTATGAAAAATTTTGTAAAAAAAAAAATTGAAGTATACAGTCAGTGCATGCATGGAGTATTATTAAAAGCGACCACGATATGCCCCCTGATACCTTTGTTTTGCACTGGCGCAGCAAATTTGATAAAAGTGCATGTAGGCCTGTCATAGCAAGGGTTTATTGTGACATTTTGTTTATAATTTTTTTTTTATGGTACAATGTACATCCCGGATATTTGGCTGGCCATTCTTTGTGCTCTTTGTGTGCATCAGCCATCAGGGTGTGGCTTCAGTTTGGCCAACTGGTGCATGTCAGAATAAAATGGCTTCCCATTCAGTGCATGTTTGCAGTATTGACTACATACACAATAGTACTATATATATGTACATGTACTAGGCACAACAGATTACTAGTTTAGGACCAAAAATAAAATTATATTTACAATGTACATGTATAGTCTGACTGTCTGATACATCAGTGCAGTGTTAAAAGCGATGACTACATTGTGTTGGTGATGAATTAGGGCCTACATGGTAAATGGCATGTTGTACATATGTTTAATTCATCATGTACATAATGTACACTTGTGGGAAACCCATGACTGCACTCACTCTTAAATTACAGCCATCAGTCAGAATCTATTATTATCTTCAACTATTTCTTTTCAAATTGTCTGGATGAATTGAAATGAATTTTATCCTATCAAGGCCAACATTAATTTTTTTCCTGTCTGGTACAAACAATGCCAGTCAGTGGCAGTGGTGAAATTTTTCACCTTTACAAAAAGGTTCGTTCTTTTCAATGTTATCAATCATTGCCAATGAAGGCAATGGAGGCTAGTTCGGACCAAAAAAAGAAGTTGTGCCATCATTAAATTTGAAACAAAAATAAAATACATTAATAGGGCCTACCGCAGTACTTCAGCGCCAAAGCAATTTAGGTCGAAGTTCACTTCCAACTACGTGTATTTATTCTCTGCTTTATGTACGATTATATGTGTGATTGTGCAAACGAAATAAGTAGTTTTGGGTTTCACGTGTTTGTCATTAGAAACGTGTTTACTAAATGATATAATACATGTTTGATCTATTCAAGGTTTCTGTAGTTTGCTAACATTTATTTGACAGAAAACCAGGTCAAAAAATCTTCAAGTTTGTACCCGTAAATTTGCTTGTGTTCAAGTTGTTGATTTGATCTGTTGTCGTTGATCCAAAGGTTTAAAAAGATTAAAGGTTGTATACAAAACTACTGAATTATTACGAAATACCGTACTAGACTGTACATGTACATGTACATGTACATGTACATGTACATGTACATGTACATGTACATGTACATGTACATGTACATGTACATGTACATGTACATGTACATGTACATGTACATGTACGCTGTAAAATACTAACCCCCAAATCCATTTATTTCTGAAAATTACAGCAAAAGCAAATGATGTACCTTTAACACTATCTCTTTAAAATAACAGAAATGCCAAAGTGATAATCCCTGCTCTGCTGATATTTAAGACAGAGGAAAATGAAATTTACAGCAAGTTTATTACTGTTTATGCACCTGTCAATTGTTTGCCCAGGCTGCCCCACCCCAATCTGGGGATTGTCATTGGAAGTGACCAGAACCCTGGGGTACTACTGTCTGGGAGGGCAGTTACATGTAACAATTTGGGGTCCATTTTGCTGTCCCTGTTACATCTGACATGTATAAGATTTTGCACATTCTTTAATGTCTTCTATCTCCAAGAGTGATTATAAAGCAAAGTACCTGCCAAACAAGTAAACAATATTGTGAAGTCAATTTTAATGATACTTGATGGGAAATTACACAGGTCAGGTGTAACAGGGACACCAAAAAAATGTCACACTTGTGAACCCCAAATGTATAGAATGACCAATACATGTATAATTAGGCAACAGCAAATATTAAGCAAAATACACCAACCTTTGTTCTTAAACAGGAATTGAAGTACTGTGTAATCTATACAAGGCCAAGAAAACCAAAACCATAACCCTTTTATCAACAGAACAAACAAAATTCACACATCAATATCTCAAACTTCATAAAATATTTCCCCAAACATCCCTTGGAACAAAGCCTACAGTACACGTATGCATGTGTTACAGTAGTATACAGTTAGTATGTAACCCCTGCGCAACTGTTGGGTACATGTACATGTACATGTATGTCTAAATCTATCATGTACATGTACTGTATTCCTTTTCTTTCTACCGAAACAGTAACATTTCTGTTTTCCGATGTGCTTTTGACAAATTCCGCCGAAACCAGAACCACTCAAAGGAGTAACACCCTACAACAAAATAAGGACATTTGATTTGATTTGATTGTATTGCAGTGCAGAGAGATGATCCCTAAATAATCTTACAAGCAGGACCCCTACAAAAAAGCCTCTCTGGTGCCCAGAACACAAGGATCAATCAGTCAGAAACTCCTGCATACATGTACTTTACATGTGCATTGTGAGCGATCGATCAGCGCTGCTGCAGTTGTTTGTGATGTGTGAGGTCATCTTGGCAATGCCTCCTGGGCAGTAAGCATCTGGGGATTTTTGTAAGGGTCATTTTTGCTGAGTGTAGCCATCAGACAGTGTTCTATGCTAGACCTTTCAAAAGGTGCAAAAAAAGAAGAAAGAAAACCATATGCACGATACATGTATGTGTAAGAAAAATGCATTTCAGTCATGCACTTTACTCACTAGTCACTGTGCCTTTCATTAGGCCAAATCGAATTAATGCTTTTCCTTTTGAGGTAAAAGGTGTTCTAGTGTTATGTACAAAAAAATGCTTTAGGGTGAAAAATACCTTTTAGGGACTTCGGGTTTCAATGCTTAAAACATTGTGTAGTAATGGAGTTGAAAATTATTCTTTATGACCTTTTCTGTTCAGATAATAAAAAACTAGAAATTAAGGGTTTTTTCTCTTAAATCACATGGCTACATATATTGTGCATGACACAATGCTGCCATTTTTACTGCTTTTATTTATAAATACGTTTTTTTTTTTTAGTACTGGACATTCATGAATTATAAAAATTATAACAAATAAAGTGTGTCATTGTCAGGAAATTTAGGAACCGGGGATTGGGTCTATTTTTAAAATCTTTTTATTGTTTTTAGTGTAAAATTAATTTGTGCCTGATTTGCTTTGTCGGGTATGTTAATAAACTTTAGTAGCACTACAAAAAATACATTGTACATTGTACATTAATGGGTATTTCTTTTGGTACTATTCAATGATAAAGTTTTAATATGGCTGCCATTTGTAGGCCTTTGCGCATCCTCCATGTGCTTTTTCATTATCACAAATTAGAACTGTTATTTATTACTCTAAACATTGATTGCAAAAAAAAGTCAATAGTGTCATCTTCCACTGACATGTGCTATCATCAGTATCAATATTTAGCTAAAAATTCAAGGAATGTTCCTTGACATGCAGTTGCAGTCCATTTGATTGATGTTCAGAAATTAGAGGTCCAGAAACTATTCAGTGGCAAATTGGTCTTGGTTTTGTGGTAGAATGTGAGGTTTATGTTTAATTATGTATGGATAACATTTTGTTGAAATTTCAGTGCAAAAGAGCTACATGTATACATGGTTATTATAGTTTATGTTCAACTTGGAAGACAAATAAACATACATGTCCCTTAGTAGATTTGTGTATACAATGTAGCTTAGTCACAAAAATGCTGTATCAAGATCACTGTTTTGTTTTTGTTTTTTTGTTTTTGTTTTCTTTTTTTTAGTTTTGTACTTTTTTCATAATGGCCGTATTGTTTAATGACATTCCAGTAAAAGATCAAAACATTTTTATTATTTATTTATTATTTTTATTAATTAACCACATCCAACAATGGAAGAACCGCCAATTACAGGAATGGGAGAAATTAATTATTGCTCATTGATTACACGAACATCTAGACCTACACGCCACGCTTCGGTTTCTGTCATCACATCAGCCAGCATGTTTGCATAACCTCCCATGGGTTCATAAAAAATAAATGGACAAAACAGCCATTTATTTCCCAATATTAAAAGGCTTGGGGCCAAGGCCTCGAGCCTAATGGACTAGCTGGCAATACAGGTTCGCTGGGTAGTTATTCAACGTACATTGTACTTATACCAGGGGTGGACAAAGGACTAAACAAAGCCTTTACAGGAGTACTTGTTATTAAGCCTCCTGCACATGTGCTGCTGGATCCTAATTTAATACAGGTTTCCGAGTAAGTCCTTCGTGACATTAGCCTTCAGGATCCACTATTCTTGAATCAAAATGCTTTGTGCTTGTGTTTTGTGAATTGTGGTTTTGCTTTGTCACTGTTCAAAGCATGGACTGTGAAGGTATTACATTTGTAAGAGTTTAAATTCGGCCTCAGTACCCATTACTCATGTTGCCACTTGTTTAATTCTTTGTGGATTAAGAATTAAGATAATAAATTTTGACAAAGAAATTGATTGTGGTGTTTTGCAGTCATATTGTTTTAGGGGCTGTATATATTGATAAATCAGCAGGTTTTTTAAAGGGAATTGGGGGAGGGAATTAACCCTAACCTCCTAGACCTTTTTGCTAGGAACCATCCTCAATCCTCAAATCCTCCACGATTGCCCTGCCCCCCAAAATGCATTCATCCTCAATCCTCCAAATGTTTGCATTCATGTTCCTCTAAAATCCTCCTGTTTCTCAAACACCATTTATCCTCATTTATCCAAAATCCTCCCATTTTTTAAAACACCATTCATCCTCAATCCTCCAAAATCCTCCTCTCTTGAAACACCATTCATCCTCGAAAATCCTCCAAAACTGCAAGGAGGATTTTTGAGGATTGAGGTGGGTTAGGGTTAATATAATGAAAACAAATCAGTTAACGAAGTGCTCAAATTTTCTTGTGTACTACTACGCATAAATTGTACCAAACTTCTCCATAGATTAGATACATGTACGCCTGTAATCCAAATTCTTGTACAATGTACTTCATCCAAATACAAAATGAATTTGATGTCATGAAACATTCGTGGCTGAAGCTTCGCATTAATTAGTGAAATGAGTTTAACTTTTGTGAATGCGCGCGCTGTGCGAATATTTTGTTGATGTCAGTCATGCATTGCTGCCTTCACATGGCAGATAAACCAGCCATTTACTGTTACTCATATTGTGGATTTACATGTAATGGGAAAGAATTGATGTACAAAGGGGCAAAATGTTGAACATGTTATTATTGATTAGGAATATCAACACGTTGGAGAGATAAATACTTTATCCGTGTGCATAAACTGCATGTACATGTAATATTAAGCTACAGAAGTAGCAATGCAGAATTGAAAAGAGTTTTTTCTTTTGAGTGTTTATTTAATTTCATCGTCACTGGCTACGTTCAGACATCCTTTTAGTTAAAACGGTAAAAGTTAAAACGGTCATTCACCACGGGTGGCCGGTCATAAAATTAAAACGTACCGAGCATTCAGACACCATTTTAAGTATAGCGAGTTCAACTCGAAGTGGTTTATCTCCATTCTGGGGTCACATAGAAACTTCCGCTCATTTACACAAAGCGCGCGCTAGTTCGTGTGTACATCATAAAATTGTGTGTATATTGGATGCATCATGTATATTGTGCGTGCACAGCTTTCAACTGGTTGCTGGCGTACGTGCTTCGTAACCATTGATCTCCATTGCATTCATCGCTAGGATTGCGTGCACCACCATTACATGCATTACTGTCAACATGGCGCTGTCACAAGAGTTTCTTGTTCGAATAATTATGAAGTCGAAGCAGTGGCCATGATGCAATGGTGAACAGTTTTGAAAAAAAGTTCAACAGCTGCTTCAAAAAATGTTGGAACAATGAACTATATGTAAGGGCAAGAGCAGAAAGACGGACGTGAAGGCTTCACACTGTATTTAGCGCGTGCGTGCTGTGTATAGGATCACATGCACTGACATGCAACCACGATTGTATACACAACAAAAGGCGCTCCACAAAAGGGGTTACGTAACACCAGGTCAACTGTGCTGGCCAAAACAGGAAGCGTTTTAGCTAAAACCGTTTAGACATCATTTTAAAAGATAAAACTTGTCTGGTTTTAGCTAAACCCTCCCTCCGAGGTGTTTTAAATTACCATTTTAGCGGAGAGATAAAAACCGATTCAGTGCAATTTGAAAACCGTTCAGACACCGTTTTAGCTAAAACTTTAAACCAAATCGAGTTCAACTAGTGTTTTAAGGGAATTTAAAACGGTGTCTGAACGTGGCCACTGATGTGCCAAAAATGCCAAGCTTGTAAAGCAATGGAGTACGCATTGGTTGACACTTTTTTGTGATAAATTGTAGAAATCAGATAAACACCAGATTGGCAGTTTCTATCAGTATACATCACTTCCTGATACTGTTGTGTAGTTTGATCATGACATTGTAGACTTTGGGCCAGCCATTCTTAGAACAGCACAGAGAGGGCGTTGCTTTTATCTCGCAGAGCATTACATTTTGTACTCGTACATAAACAAGCTTGAAGGGACTGAATATTAAGAAAAGGATGTTGAGAGTGAGTCAGCGTGGTTGGCATGGTGACAGATCTCGCATGGAAAGAATAAAATTGTCCAGCATTATGCAAGAACTGTTTATCTCTGTTTAACCATAGTGAGTGTGCAGCCTCGCATCTTTTTTTAGGATTGTGATTTAAGTTAGATTGTTACAAATAAATTTTATAACAATCATACTGGGATGAGAAAATGAATACCCATATGAATTATAACAAGATCCATTTCGAAAGGCAGAACTATTATTTTGTTTGTTTGGAAATCCTGTTAATATGTTGTGCCTTGTACTTTTTCTTGGATGTCCAAACCATGTCATTTGATAATGTACATTCCTCTTTCACAGAGGTAGGAAGTGGATATTTTTAATGCCTTGATCAATAAGCATGACCTAGAAATTAACAGATAGGACGTCGGCTACGAGGAGCAGCGGAGATAGGAGTTTCATCTGAGAATTTAATTGCTGCACAAACATTACCTCAGGGCTTTTTCATTTCGGTCTATTTCCCGTGACGCCTTTTGTCTATCTGTCGTGCGTGGGATGTCCAGGGAAAAATAAATGTCGGCTTGATTTTCATGATGAAGCCAACATCTTACATCGCTGGTTAGAGGGTGGATGTATACACAACGGTATGATTGGCTAGTTTGTTTTCATCAGACGCAAGGTTACGTTGCCGTTCGTTACTTTGGAGATATAAGAAGTTCATAGTGTGCGTGCGGGTTGGGTTTAATTACTTGCATTTTCTGCATTGCAGTGAGTCTTGTAGTTTCAATTTCAATCTCTTATAAATGCACCGAAGTCACAAGTGTGAAATTTCAGGCACACAATGTCGGCAGATTTCAATTAAGTTGGGCTGTTCTTTCAGTATATCATTGCAGCAGGTTTGCACGTGATTCTTTTTTTTGTTCCTGTGAAAATGTAGCCAAAGTTGCAGAAGCTAATTTCAATACATGTATGGCATCTGTCAAAAGCTCACTGATGTTTTTCCTTCAAAATAGTGGCATATAAAGTAATAAAATTGAGTTTTATATTCATTTGTTATTAATTCTATTCACACATAGAACTAGGACTAAAATTCAACAAGGCTATTTTGAAACATTAGAAAAAAATTATGATTAGAAGAAGTCATCAAAATTAAGCCAAAAAAATGACAAGGCTGATGTACATACATACATAGTACTGCAGAAAAAAAATCAGAAAATGATGAATTTCTCTGGCTCAAATACGCCTATGTTTGTAAGTTGACTTGAGGCAGAGGTAGTGATGACTCAACACTTGCAAACTTGATCACTTTCTATTAAATCAGAACCTTCTTGCATGCCAGATCATGGCCAGATGGGACCTCATGTTTGATAAACCAATTAAAATGTTGTCATATTCCAGGATCTGACTCTTTCCATATTCCCAATGGCACAAACCTGTCAAACAATCTATTGCATTACTTGTGAGGAATTAGGTTTCCCAATGAGATATCATTATATCTCATTAAATGTAAAAAAAATAGAAAATAGTATTGCTGTCCGAGAGGTGGTAGACAACAAATTCACAGGTATACATATACCTGGGTGGGATTCAAACCCAAGGCCACCTGCCTACAAGTGCAGGACGTCTTAAACCACTGGACCACTGACTTTGTCCTGATCGGCTCGGATTTCAATCATGTATAGCATTGATTACCATGGTAGATGTGGTATCAGAGAATTTGTATGAGAATGACTGTGTTCTTTTGCCCATGCATTTTAGGACAATTTTAGTGAATTTAAGGACAATTGTCAAGTGAGTATGGGAATAATTGTCTCGTTGGGAATGAAGATATTATATGTTGAGTATTTTGTAACCCATGTGAAATCTGTGACACTATCAAAGTTCAGACACCCCCCTTTAAAATGCAATATTTTTTGCTGTGACCCAGTAAGGCCACAGAACCGACAGAAGGTTTACATGAACTTCCTGCATTTTCAGGGTAGCAGGATATGAGATGTTCTCCTTTATTTCCCGCCACCCCTCCCCCCAAGTAGAGCAAGAATATGCAACACTTGTACACGTACATGTACATATAGTCACATAGACCTACATGTACACTCTCATCAGCTCAAAAGTATGCCCTATTTAATACATTTCAATATATAACTTGCTTGTCTGCTTTGGCTATTGTTCATTAGTTTAAATATTAACCTACCTTGTGTTATTGAGTACATACACGTACAAAATGGCATGCCAGCACAGTATGCTCGTTATTGAATTACATTCGTATTATAAGAACTGCTGCTATGAAATTATTTTGGCCTGGCGAATTTTTTAGTGTTCTACAAGCCTGGTGATCCAGTGAATATTTGTCCAGAAATAAAAATCAAATTTCGTACTATTGTCATTACATGTACATGTATAGTAATTTCTACGATTAATTTAAAAGCCATTTACTGTAAAAAGTGTAAGATGCATACGTTGACAATTTTATTATTATTTTTTTTAAAAGAGGCCAGCGGATGAAAAAAATGCTCATCTGGAAATGCAGTGAAATGTGTTTTTTGGCTTAATTTTGTTTCTACCATGTATGTGCATTGTCCAATCCCTTGACAGTGCTTCACTGTGCAGTGACAAATGACCTTCTTGTTATGGCTTGTGCAGTACATGTACATGTACATATGTATGCTCCAAGTTTATGGCCATGGAAACTGCATAGGAAATAGGATGTCAGTGGATGCCTGAAGGTCAGTTGGGGGTGGGGGGGGGGGTGTTTACAGTTGGGGGGGGGGGGGTAGTGTGTACAGTTGGGGGTGGTGTGTACAGTTGGGGGTGGTGTTTACATGTAGTTGCTGTCTGCCAAATATCTGTATGTCAAAGGAAATGCAATACATGTATCTTTATGGGCCAAGAAGTGAGATATGTATTTTTGTATTCACCCTGCACAATGCAGGATACAATGATTACATGTATGATACATGTAAAATTACAATTTATAAATTATGCATACATGATACATACATGAATTAGTGTACTTGTAGTAGGGCTAGTGAACTTTTTTTGTAAAGGTTTTATTTGTTTAAGAGATTGTTTTCATTGTAAAGCCCACCAAAATAGAAAACAAATGATGGTAAAATGGCTCCAATTGACCAGTGCAATCCAAAGTTATGGCCAAATATATGTCGCTCAAAATGACAATATTTTGTATAGGAAATGTGTACGAAAATATTCAATTTTTTGAAACTGAATAATAAGGCATATTTAAATATCTGTCAAAGTGTAAATAAACGCTTTAGTAACCTTTAACTTGTTTTGTCCCATTGTTTTCCAGAAATACTATTGGTTCCAGTTGGTTTTGAGTTGTTAAAAATCATAATGTGCAAAAAAATGGATGTCAAAAATGTAATTTTACACCAAAAATGACCAACGGCAAGGTTGACAAATGACTAAGTCCAAACTAAAAACGCTCAAACAAAACGCCCCCATGTAATACAAATAGAATAGTCCATAAAGCTATATGGGTGTGGGAGTGGGTATGATCCATTTTTTACTACAGGGTAGAAAATTAAAATCCCACAATGGGGCAGAAGCTCTTGTTAAATTTAACAGGAAAATTATGAGTAATTTCATCAACAATAAACAAAATACATCAGGTATGATCTTGATTTGAAAGGGATTTGGCTGTATTTCGTAACTGGGACAACCGCATGAACTCGATTTTTTTTCGAACGTCAACGAGCCAGTCCGGCAGTCATGGCATGCAGTCGACATAAGGCACACAAAATTGTGCCGAGCCCCAAAAAACGGTAGTTTATTTCAGCAAAAAGACCCTAAAAAATCTAAATACATCACCTTTTAACATGATTCATTAACTTGTGAGACCATTTTCTCATGAACAGTAGTATTTTTATGTCTACATTAACGATCAGCTGGTGAACAATCACGCTTGACTATCGATCTGTTGACACGCGTCACGCATGAAAAGGCGCCATGATGAAAATCCATAACGACACAAATGTGTCTATAACTTTAAAATAAAATTATATTTTGACAGTTAAAAAAAAAGGAATTCAAGCCTTGATATTACTAATTAAATTTGTGAAGGTTCCATTATTATTATCAATATATTTTGTAAAGAAAAAGTATTGAAAAAAAGAAAAAAAGTCGTAACTTTGCAACGCATGGACCGATAATCATGGAACGAGGATGGTTCAATGCACTTTTTTATTAGCTTTCGAGTTATGTATGGTTTCTTGACGTCTGCAATGCGATACTACCGTCGAGACCGAGTTAAACAAAGTCACCAGGGGAGAAGATTCTTGCCATCGATCTTGAACGCAGGACTGCCGTGTCATGCCTCCGCGGCACGCGCATGGGGCCGGGGCCGAGTACGGCCCGGCCGTGAATGTAACATGTGCGCGCCACGTTTGTCGGACTATTTGGAGATAAAATGAGACTTTTCAAACAGCAAAAACCAGTGCAATTTTAACGTCAATCACAATCAAAATGGGAAAATATGTAAGTTTATTACATGATTCAACTATCAGTTTCCAAATTGCGAGGAATATTTTCAAATTTTAACTTTTAAATGAGGAATGAAAAATCTGACTTTTTAAAACTAAAAATCATTGGGCGACGCTGTTAACGTCGGGCGTTCATTTTGTACACAAAGTGATCACCAGGTGCAACTACCGTGTGCGCGAGCCCTACTTGTAGTGTACTGAAGTTGAAAGAATTTGCAGGATCATGCATATTTCGTAGTATTGCATGTATTGCGCAATGCCGAGATCTGTCATTTCAGTTTGTAATTAAAACAAATGCCTTGTTTTAGGCCAAATAAAAAAAGAAACATGTTTAGCGTCCTGCCTTTTTGAAAAATAGGAAGGAGGAGGCCCTTTTTTTTTTTTTTTTTTTTTCAAAATGGCCGCTCGACACATTTTCCAAGACGTCCGGCCGGCTGGGCTATTTTTCAAGATGGCCGCCAGCATACACAAGGTGATGCTAGAGTCTAAAAATACGACTTTTTGTTTTGGGATTTTTTTTTTTTTTCGAAAAAGATCAAATATTCTTCATTTTTTTTCGTGTTTTTTCATTTAAAAAAAAAAAAAAAAAGCAGGCGGCTTCAAAAAAGGAAGCGGGCGGGGACGCTAAACATGGTTTTTTTTTTATTTGGCCTTAGTCTACCAAGGTCGCTTCCCTGTAGTCTCTGGAGATCGATCACCTGATTCCGGCTTAAACCTTTCAGGTTTCATTACCTCAACTCTGCCAGTCTGCCACTGGCTGACACCAAACTCTCAGAGAACTTGGCAGTTCTTGCTTGATGTACATATAAAGCATTAACCCTAACCCTGCCAGACGCAGCACAGTGCATCTGTGCTGACAGCTCCACTTTGCTGGACTCTGCACACAAGTCAATATGACAAAGTATGCAATCTGATGCGTCTGGCAGGGTTCTAGCCAAAATACCCTGGAGGGTTAGGGTTAACAAAAGATTCTACGAATCAATTACAATCCTACATGTACATTGTGGGTTCTCTTTTTTTTTAGGTGTGAACAGCAGCTTGAAAAATTGGTGTAAAAATTGTTCTAAATTACATGTACACGTATGCATTTGTGAACCAGTGATTTTCTCTTTGTCAAATATTAGTCCTACGAAGAATTACTCCATGTTGCTGTGTAGTTCGTAAGGATGTCTTTTTTTTATTAACAACATTGTACTTGCATTCCGATTCATCATTCATACATATTTTATGTATTGTTAACAGTGCCCCCACTGTTCACAATATGAATCCCATCCATCAGTGAATATAAAATTTACTTGTAGCAATAATCCTTTGGAATGTACATTGTGCATCGAAGGCATGCACTCACCAAATTTTGTTCATGACAAACATGCTTACAAATGAACACGGCTGTAAAGTGTAGGGTCCTACATTGTACATGTGTACACTATATGTGAGGACATGTTTTTTTGTGAACGTCATAGAGCAAAGTGTGCACAGCCCCAGTTATGCCAGTATATGCACAGCTGCTGGCCATTAGGTGGCAAAGTGCCAAATGCATCACTTTAATTGATCCTCCAGAAATTAATTTGCTTTTTTGGAAATATCCTTGTGTGATAGAAAAGTATTTAATTTGACCATTCTTCTTGATGCGCAGATGCAACTCCATGTCCATGTACATGAAAGACATTGGCAATCAAACTGGAAAATGTTTATTTTATTTCGTTGTTGGCAACTTGCCCTTCATACATGTACATGGGTATGCATTTTTTTATTGATTAAATTTTCAAGGTCTACTTGATGTACGGGTAGGCTTGTGTGCGGCTACGCATGAAATACCTTGTGCAAGTTCAATCATCACATGGTACGTTCTCTGTGTACAGGGTCTAATTTCCTAGAATCCATAATGCCAATTTCTGTGCTAAGTGAGCTAGCAAAGAAATTGTGCGCCAATGCCGTAAGCACAGAATCCTTACATGTACATGTTATGGGCTGTTTGCATACGCGCAAGCCTAAATTCCTTGCTAACTTATGACACACATGTACATGTACACTGACAGCACAGAATGTTCTGCTATAGTCTGCAGAGCAGAGAAATTGGGCCCTGGTATTTATATCATATCTTAGTTAAACTTAAAAGTAAGTTTTTGTGTATAAAATAATGAAAAGTACAGCAGTCAGTTTAAATGAAATATTTGATGGAAGGGGGAAAATGCTATTTTAAGTTTTTTTATTTTAAAGTTATCACTGCGCTGGAATAACATCTGGCTGCAGAATAAACCAGGGCAACTACATATACATGGGATTTACATTCATGTTTCCCTTCAAATGTAGGCCTACATGTACTTCATATGCACTGTACTGTATTGAAACACATTTAACTGTGTACCAGTCTGTGTCTGTCGTTTGCTTTGCATCATTGCATCTTATGGCCAACAGGATATAGTGTTTCTGAAGTATTACTGGGTACCATTCTTTATCCGTTTTCTTGTTTATAAAGTACTTTTAAGTGGTTATGCACGCTTTCAGTAAAATGTACAACTCTGATGGCCTTGTCCAGTTACATGTAAGTAGTTGAATGTACATGTATATTCAATGATTAACCCTAATATAATGTCCAAGGCATTCACTTGGGGTACAGTATACACTGTACTACAGAATACTACTCAATTATAGGCCAGTGTAGTAAAAGTACTGCATACTACAGTTTACTCAAGTAGTATTTTGTAGTATTCGGTGACGTTAGGGTTAATGTACAAATACATGTACATGTACATATTAATCATTAACCCCAAAGTCCCAAATCTGGCAAAATCCAACAACATGTTGTGTTGTATTTTGATACAGGACTGTAGAGCCTTGGCACCATTATTTTACATGGAGCTATGAAGTACAAAGAATGTGCCATAGTTAAAAGTGCCACAGGGGTTAGGGTTAACATCATTATCACGTTACCACCTACACAACCATCACCATTGTTTCCATCATTGTTAACACAACATTCCCCCAATTATTACCATTATCACCATCAACAACTGTGAAAGGGGGGGGCTTCCTTAGTAACTTGTCTCGAAAAAGTACACATGTACATTCCAAGTGCAGCAGGGAAGGTACAGCTATACATAATGGATTTGGCGTGTTTCAATGAATGTCTTTTGTGGATACAAAGTTTTGTACTCCTTGGTTTATGAATCAATAAAAGTCGTTTGTCTGTAAATCGATAGAAGTTGTGAGGAAGGTTATCGCCGCAAATACAACAAAATAAAAATACTTAGTATGACCAAAAAAAGTAAATTTTGGACAATAGGTTTTCGCTTGTTCGTGCCTCGGTGTTTTGAATGTCAGTATATACACGCTACATGTACATGTACATTTACAACTGAAAACCCATTGATGTGTCTGCTTCAGTTATGCACGTACTGATGTTTGCATAGATTCAAGGAATGCAACATAACGTGGCTGCATCATGACCTCTTTGACCATTATATCACCACCACCATCACCATCATCACTTTGATAATGTAGTGAGATAAACATGTACATGTACATGTGGTACAAATGTACATTTACAATGGACATTTCCTGTTGTTATGGCACATGGAAAATCAGGTACATGGAAATATTCAGATTGAAGCAGCCTTCGTTTTGGGTTTCTCCTTTCCTATTTTCATGTACCCCCCTTGACATTTGATAACTCCAGTTTTGTAGACTTGGCCCTATCTGGTTTCGGGTGTCCTTGTCACATGACCCATTTGTCAAATCTGAAATCCTAAAGGACTATTTAAAGGGGCAAAGTACACATATTAGATAAACAGATGTCATCTTTACTAAGTGCTTATCTTGAATATAAAATCAGTGTTTAGAAATGATGACTGGATGTATAATCCACATGTATTTTGGGGTTGATTATAAAACCACAAATGCATGTTGGTATTAATTTTGACAATTTTTGGAACGAATTGGATGAGCATGTTTCAGATTAAAAAAACATCATAAATATCAATATTCTGTCGACAGTTGTTAGGCCTCGGAATTTTCTAGGAATTCATTGCATTATATGATCATTTTCTGCTATATGTAGACAATTTAAAAACCTGTTCTGCATTGTGATTTTGTAATCTACATGTATTGCTTTGCATGTGTGCTCTGAAAATGTGTGTTCAGTGCCCATTCAATATGTAGTACTTGAAATGTGAAGGAAAATACAATTTACATGGCCTTGTCTCTTCTTTCCTTCAAACCTTTAACATATTAAAATATTGATTACAGTACATGTACATGTACATGTACCTGTACGTTATAAGTGCATGACATCAGTTTTTCAGACTTGTCATACACATTGCATTGTTTTTGTGTGTGTGTGTGCATGGAGGTAGTTCCTACCTCCATGGTGTGTGCAATCCTCTGGGCTGTCATAATTCTTCAAGTACCAAAGTACATGTGTACATGTACATGTAGTTCAACATTTGAAAGCTTGCTGAAATTCACACAACCTGCCAACACATTGGGCTCCAATGTTGCTCAATGCCTGTCAGTCATGTTAATTACGAATCTATTTAACACTTGCCATCCATTTCCTGTGTGGTAAACTTCACAACTTGGCTGGTGTTGTCAGCTATTAGCACATGCGACACCAAAGGGATTCAAGATTTGTCAGTGAATTTCATCATGACTAGAAATTTCTCTGCTCCTTTTTTACATGAGGCCAGGGACTAATAATTAAGGTTGTGATGTTGCAGGTGTGAGGTCATTCATAATCAGATAGTCTGGCTGCTGTTGACCTTAACCAGAGGTGGGAAACACCATGGAGTGCAATAACAATCCACCAGAGACCAATTCTATGGAGCTGCTCAGCACAAAATTTGCCTGAGCACAAAAGGTCTTGCTAATAACTCCCTAGTATAATTTACTAGGAACCATACCCATCCTTGCAAATTCCAACACCATATGGTAAACTGTACACACAAATTGTTGGACTCTGATTCTGGTGGTATGCCAAACTCAGTGTAAAGGACTATCAGTTTGGGGGTCCAGTACCCATCCTAACAGATTCCAACCAAACATGCTGTTGGGTTTTGACCGGTTGTACATGTGGTATACATCATTTGCTTTTGCTGTAATTTTCAGAAATCAATGTACTTAGGGGTTAGTATTTTATAGGGTGCTGGCAAATACTGAAACACTGACCTGTTTAAAGTTTTGTGTGCATACATGTACAAATGTAGATGCTGGGGGAAAAAATCTGTTCTAGAAGTCTGTTTCCCTGACCATACTTTAAACAAAACGGAGCAATTTATAGACATTGGAGAATTATCAGGTCGGCCAACAATCGTTGGAAAACGATATAAATTTCCACTTTTCTTGAAAACGGCAGTACACCAGGTGCCATGATTTCACAGGATGCTTGAGCCTATTTACTTTGTCTAGTACGGTATTTCGTAATAAATCAGTAGTTTTTTTGTTGTTTTTTATGTTTGCAAATATACTACCTTTAAGAAAAGCAGGTTACCTGTCAAAACTCCCTATGGTTTTCATGAAAAGCAAACAACGGAATACCAGTCACGAGAAATATACATCACACCAAAATTTGGATGTTAATCCTGTTTTTACCAAGGTGTGTAGAAGCAGCTCTGTGAAATTGACCCTGGGTTTTCATACGATGCACTGGGAAACTTGGCTGTCATCTTCTGTCTCATGCTGAGTGTGTCTGTTTTCCTGAGAGGCCACACTTCATAGTGTGTAACAAAATGGTTCGTTTAATTAAGGAAACCAATCACACCTTTGGATAAAAAGTTTGCATGTGGAGCAACTATCCTCAACTTAATAAAGCCCCGGCCCTGATGAATCCTTCAACATAGAGCAGGTGTGTTCTTTTTATTTTAGCTGTTACATGTAGGTGTTTTGATTTCTCCATGGTTGGATCATCAGCTGTGTGCCTTGGGCTAGAAATCGGTCCAAGTGTCATAGGGTAGCTGCATGTACATTTATACAGTGTACGTGTACAGCTACACATGTATGTAAGTTTAATAAATTGAAAAGATCTACATGTACCTTTTAAAAAAAAAAAATGTATATATTTTTTTTTTTTGCATATTGAAGAAATGTTATTTAACCCTAACTCCCTACATCATTTTCCCCCCATGTAACCTGAATCCTCCAACATCCTCTGATTTCAAAGTGTTAAAACTCCATATAACCTGAATCCTCCAAAATCCTCTTATGGGGACCATAGCACGAATCCTCCAAAATCCTCTAGGGGTTTTTTGCATACCCCTAGTAACCTCAATCCTCCAAAATCCTCATGTATCACATTGAGCCTGATAACCTGGATCCTCCATATTCCTGCAGGGGCAAAAACCCCTAGTAACCTCAATCCTGCAAAATCCTCCGATGCATCAACTTCCAAGTGCCCTCAATCCTCCAAATTCCTCCATTTTGCAAAGAGGATTTTGGAGGATTTGGGAAGGTTAGGGTTAATGTGCATCCATGTCCTGTTAATAGTATTTAATTTAAATATGGCACGTAAGGTTTTGGATACACAACAGATGTTATAAATGGATTCGTTTATGAACATGTCGTGTGGATTAACCCTAAACAGTCCTGAATCCAATACGATTTTTCACACCACCTAGGGAGTTGGGGTTAATTTTATGTACACGGTGTGTATGTAACTACATGTACATGTATCTAGAAACTGTTACAAATGTTAGCATAACATTATTATTATTATTATTATTATGTGTACAGTGTACATTTGACATTATTAACCTGTTTTACAGTTTTATATTGAAATGTGATGTAAAGATTTGCTTAATTGCAGGAAAGAGGATATATGTAGGGGCCTACTGTATTTACTCTGTAGTTTCTTTGTTCACTTTGAAAATAAAAAATTACTTGTTAGTTTTTTATATTTCTGAATGAGTATTTGCAGGCTCCAGTTATTGGTAGATTTCCCCTTTGAAAATCGAGGATAGAAAGGTGTAGAAAGATTGTAAAATATGGCATGGCAGATTGTGTTCTACAGTGTAACTTCTTTTTAACCTTTGACCTCTTACTGCTGACTGGTCTGTTAGGGTTGCAGGTCAGTAAATCAGCCGAAAATTGCCTACGCTGGCCAAATCAGGATTTGCAAGCCCTCAAATTCTCTGTTGTCGGAGCATTTTGTGAGCCATGAACTTCGGGATTTGTAAAAGAGAAGGTTGGAAGCGGTGCACAGGACTAGACTGTCAGCTGGTATTGCTGTGAAGTTTGGATGAAATTGGGCCCTAAAAGTGCTCTATTTTGCAATGGAGCGTAGGCATCATCTTTCAATCTGGCAATAGGCTACATGACTACAGGGGGGGGGGGGGGGGGTTTGGACGGAAATTTCTCCCAAAAGTCATTGGTTAATCCCCACAAAACTAAACAGAAACTTAAAAATGATGAAATAAGCTTTAATTTGATAGGTGCCTCAAACACATTGGAGAATCCTAAGTATTTTTCCTGAATTTTGGAAGTTGGCATATTTATCATTGGGGTCTATGGAAGTTGATTTAGTGGTGTGCAAGGTCAGTCTATGTTGTTGTTGTCATGAGGTGATGGTGTCTGTTGCTGTGGTGGGTGAGGGGTATTTTTTTTTGGGGGGGGGGGAGGGGTACAGGTGACCTACATGTATTTCCTTGTCAAACTGTGATTGCATCATGCATGGTAGCACCCATTGATCAAAGCACCTATACATGTACATCAGCAGATAAAGAGGATTATCATGAGTGTTTGCTGTATTGTCCAGGCAGGGCTTATTTTTAGCTCCCAGGAAGACTGTTTGAATTAGCTGATAATGCAGAGTGCAAGTCAATAACACAAGTACATGTACATGTATGTAACTTGAAGTCTGACAGGTTTCCTCTGGAATATTTCCATACAGGTACATTGTACAGCCAAACATTCTTTTGTGTGTACTTACATGTATTATCCTTTATGTAACAAAGGGATACATAAGCCCACGACAAGCCCACTGCATTCCACATACATGCTGGCCAGCATTGACTGGGAATTTTCAGTGCAAAACAGCAAATTGTTTACAAAATGTACTCAAGCAAATTAGCTTAATTCTCATGTGTACACTATGTAGCACTGATAAAGGCAACATGCAGTTGCAGGCAATGTCCATACTTTGTGTGATTCAACATAATACATGTATACATGTACATTGTACATAAAATAACAAACTTAAAATGTTTTCAAAGTGAACAAAGAAACTGGCAGGAGCGGGATTCGAACCTGCGACCTCCGGAATACCGTACCGGCGCTCTCCCAACTGAGCTATCTTGCCCTATGTTGGCGGTCTCCCAAATTGTCAGTATCTTTGTTCGGGTGGGCGCTTAAAATGTACTGGACATGTATGTATGTATGTATTTGGTGGGCAAAGAATGAATTTTGACATGTATGTGACTGTGAGAACTTGTAATCTTTGCGGGAATACACAAATCTTTGTGGATATAATTATGAGCTAAGTGTGTAGTCCCATAAGCTTCATGTTGATAATGTCAATTACATGTAATCTTCGCCCAGTCCAATTCCATGCCAGTTGCCAATTTTTAATTTTGCGTAAACATGAAGAAGTTCTTGGCATAATGAAAGATTAATAAGAATTTTCACCACGCTTTTGTGTCATCTTTGTTGCACCATCATGAAATTCCACTGTGCATTTCCGCAGATAATGGTATTTCGTAAGCTCCCGATTAAAGCGTGGTTTATGCAAAAATGTGGCATGCATCCAAGATGTACGCGTAACAACAATGCCGTATTTCAGAATAATGCTTATTAGAAAATCCACATTGTGAGGTCCAAAGTGAGTTTCTATTATAAGCCCAGTACTCCAATAATTGCTAATTTTCTTCCTATTCAGGAAATGCCAGCTGTGTAGTGGATGAGTGTTCTTTCGTAGCAATTAGCATCCACTGTTCTGGATTCATATCCCATCGCAAATCGTTCATTCTCATATTCTATGGGATAATTTCTCTAGATGGAATCTGTTGAAATATGATTGCCTATTTAGATCCGGGCCAAGGAAAACTAAGAGTGGTAGGGTTGGCAATTCAAAATTGTCATTAATTGTATTATTTTTGGTCATATTACATGTACCTAGAGTTTAAACAAATAAATGTTGCATTTGAATGAGTGTATACATGTACCAGCATGTGATCATCACATGTGACTTGCATGTGATGTCAATTTACAGAGCATGTACATTTGTGGCAGTAGTCTGCCCTGCTTCCTGTGTTTGTGCACGTATTCCAAAATGTAAAAACGGGGCCCCCAAGTTTTACTCTGGTTATAAGCATTTAAAAAGATATTGCCAGAAAAAAAGTTGTCAATGTGCGTTGTACATTAACTGCCTACAAAAGTACATGTTCGTGTACACCTGTGTATAAATTTGTATTTAATTACACTGTGATCTTTCTAGCCAGGATGAAAATAGAGCATTTTGCTGAAGGATGGACAATGCGAGCACGGAGCACGAAGCTCTTAAGGCGTGGGGTCCGGGGTCCGCTTAAGGGGCCTAAAATATTTGGAATCTAGATGCTCTGTGGTGCAATCCGAGGCAATTCCTGGCCAATTTCCCTGGACTGTTTTGAGCAAAAGTTTTAAAGATTACATAGGCAAAATTTAGTTCATTTGAAATTGTTTAGAATATACATGTACTGTAGTGGTAGCGTAGGGGCAGGTTTCAAGCGTAGTACTAATTCCCAAAAGAGTAGTGGGTGCTAGCGCTATCTAATACCTGGCTAGAACACTGATACGTATAGTGCCTTCAATTATATTACACATGTGAGGCATTTATGCACATGCATGAACATGCTGTAATATTTATGCTATATCCCAATCTGTGGTGTCTATACATGTACATGTAGTTGTTTCCGGATGCATCGTCCATTTAAGAGCAGACAGTGAAAAAAAACTTGGCAAAGTAATGCATTGTACACCTTGTCCCCGTGACCCCGGACACTTTATTTGTTTTCCTGTACATTTATGTTGAGGTCAGGGCCACTTTCACTCCCACTTCCATCAGGAAATTATCGGGTTTGTTATCATAGACTTTCTTTTTGGAAAAGGAACTTTGTATGCATTGGGGCAAGTTTGTTAAAACTATATTTTTAAGCTTTACAGTTGGTCTGAAAGAGCATAAAATAAGCTGTCATTTGATATATATGGCACAACTCTGTATTGTAATGCATTGGTTTTTTTACAATTTTTTACAGTGTGATTTCTTATAGTTACAAATGTATATTAAAAAATCTTAGACATTAAACCACCCCCGTACGTGAAAGTGTAATGCGCGACATCCAACTCATTTTTGTAGAGCGGGTCACATTTGGCTGCTAGAATACACACCGGTAAATTGACCTATGATTGCGAGTTAACCACGCCCCTTAGATAACCCTTTTGAGTTGAATGCAATATCTTATGTTTGTTCTGAGAATTTTGCGCGTTCTGCGTGGAATGGTAATTCGTGTTTTTGGACACTATTTCACAAGCTTCGTTTCCGTGGTTCTGCCGCGATAAGTCAAATTACCATTTGTATAGTACACTTGTGTTGGAAAATGTATATTTTGTGCTATATTATTTTATTTCCACAGGTGTGGATTTGGACAACATGTATAATTTACAAATGTACATGTACATATATATGTACAAGTATAGTTTTTTTACGTGTATGTTTGTCACCATATTTTGTTCACAACTGATGGGATTTTCCTCCTGTTTACTTGACAACCAAGTCAAAACCATCCCTGACGTTTCCTTTGAAGGTGATGGAGGCATTGACACTGAAAATCAATACCAATATCTTGTGGTTTTTAGGGAGGGGGATTTCTTAGAAACTTGATATTTGTGGTGGGAGACCAAGCTGTCACAGTTTGAACCCCAGGGCAGATACACACCATCATGCAAGGGGTCACTCACACTTTATTCTGGAAGGTTCAGACTGGTCCATTCAGTAGAGAGGGGAGTTTTCCAAATTAAAGGGAAGGCTGTATTTTATTATGCATTTCAGGTACAATGTAATCACTCAAACTTTATTAGTTGAAAGGACTGTTTAGTTGGACAAAGTTCCTGTAGAAACCATGAGTAACAAAACTTTATGTATACTGAACATTATATGAAGCCTACAGAATGTGTACATTTAATATTATGTTCATGCATAGTACATGGCTGCATGCATAACAATGTTTTCACATAGTGCATATATTGTTGATTATGTATGAAAAGGGTTGAACTCTATATTTGTCACCCCACTGAAAATGAGCCCCAAGGCATTTCAAAGTGTTTCATGTCGTTGATTGCTGCAGTCTGAGAATGAAAAATGTCTAAAAAATGTACACTATTTGTTTTCCCTGCTTCGGGGTACCATGTATGTCTAATTTACATTTGTGTATCTGAAATTTTTAATGACTCACACTTTCTACATTTCTAGCACTAAACTACAAAGGAAGGATAAAATGATATTAGGAATAACGTTTTGGTTGAATTTTAAACCACAAATAACTGAAATGTACATGTACATGTAGGCATACAAGTTTGAACAGTTCTATCCAATTACATGCACTTATGGGAATTGTGATCACAAAATTCATCAAGGATAAAAGGAGACTTGCAGTGAATGATCGCATAACAAGTATTTGTATTGCCCTGGCCATATGGCCCTTTATCTGCATGAGTTCATCTTGCCAATTATGACCTATGACCTCCCTGAGCTGCATGCATTCTGCACACATTCTGAGTAAACAAACTGCCTTTTGTTATTGCAGAGGGCAAACTCTGTATGAGCTTCAGGGACGAGCTCGGGATTTGCCAATTCTGCAGAATAAAGTATTCAGGGTTTGTCTCTGAAAGTTAGTTGTTTGCTTTTTTAATTTCATATCTTCACTTGTGGTTTCTCATTTTAGACATTTCAGTTTCGTAGGTTTTATGGATTTCATGCAATATTTGATCGCACACAGAAACGAAAATCATTTGACTGTTCAAATTTGCTAATCTTGAATCTTTTGCTCTTAAAATAAATTTGTAATACATGTATCTATTTTAAGTTGCATTCCTTGTTTACTTTTGCTCAATATTGATGGTAATATTAAATGTAATATTTCCTACTGCCTTTACTATTGATCTTGACATGTACTGACCGACTCAAATACTGAATATTTTATTATTTGGATGAAATTCAGACGGTGTTGAGTGAGTGCGATACCATGTACATGTACCTGCATGTCACTTGTAAATAATAATGTAGCTTGCTACATGTAGGCCTTCATATCACATGTAGCATCCTTGGCTACTTTGCATCAGCCAGCATAGCCCTAGAAGGACGCTATGATATAGCGTCCTAGCGCCCAAGTATGCAAAACAGTCCTATGCTAGAAACCGAAGATCAAAAATCACACTTTACCTGCATAAATATTCTTGGCATCATTTTATTCAAACAGTTCAACAGCCCATCTCCCTGTACGGATGGAAATATTCCTCCAAGAATGTTAAGAACAGGAGATATTTGCGGCGCAAAAACGTCTCCACGCGACGCTGACTTCACAAACACGAGGAGTAATACCCACATTTAGAACGTTCATCAACAGAGGGCGCAATTTACAGTCGCCGCGTGCACGGCCGAAATTGCGCCCTCTGTTGTTGATGAACATTCAAGACGTGCGGACAAGGTATTACTCCTCGTGTTTGTGAAGTCAGCGTCGCGTGGAGACGTTTTTGCGCTGCAAATATCTCCTGTTCTTAACATTCTTGGAGGAATATTTCCATCCGTACAGGGAGATGGGCTGTTGAACTGTTTGAATAAAATGATGCCAAGAATATTTATGCAGGTAAAGTGTGATTTTTTATCTTCGGTTTCTAGCATAGGACTGTTTTGCATACTTGGGCGCTAGGACGCTATATCATAGCGTCCTTCTAGGGCTACAGCCAGCAATGATTCAATATTGCAATTAAATTGTGCACATGAATACGTACATGTTTCCATTAAATTAAATCTAGGGAAGGGGCTTAAATACTAATGGGAAGGCATATTTTTAATGGGCCCTCACTCAATTTATTTTCAGTAGTGCGCTTTCAGATTTTTTAATGGTCGTCTGTGTGGTACATGTACATATTAATGTGTACGGTGTACGTGTTTAGGTCAACTTAGTTTAAATATTTTCATATTTTTTTTGTTTAGTGAGATGTTGAAAATGTTTGGAATGAAGGACTTTGATCACTCACGAATGGCAGAAACTTCTACCGTTTAGATTGAGCAAGGACTGATGATACAAAACTACAATTTTGTTGGTCAAATACGTGTAGGATGTTAGAATAATTTAATTGGCTGTTACCCGTTTGATCATCAGACGGCCCATATTTTCCTGTAATAACAGTCCAACAGTACAGGAACTTCATACTGATAACAAATTATAAGTTTTATTCCTGCAATGCACATGGCGTCTTTATTAGAATCATTTTTTTAAATTACAAGTACATGTAGGCCTATATTGAACTGTGTGTCTGTGCACTGTTGTGTAGGGTTGGAGTGACACGCTGTATGTATGTATCACGCCTGAATAAAAATGTAACACATTTTTTAATAATGTGTACATATGACATTAATTAATAACAATCAGTGCAGGTTTATCAGACAAAAACTGCCAATAGCCGCTAACGGGCAGAATTTTTTAAGTTTATATAATATGAAAATAAAACTCGTCCAACAATCCACAAGGGAATTAAAAAATTAAACGTCAGATAAAACCCAGAAAATGTTATTATTGAGAAGAATGCTGCTAAGAAAAGTGCACAGGATAAAATAATTCTATTTTTCTTTTCAGTCTGTAAATATCATTTGATTGGGAATATCACAATATGTCTGTTGAAGCCCTGTGGCGGCCATTGCTGTGAGGGCCTCGGGTTGGTTCGGCACTATGGTATTGATTAACAGATGCTTGACCCTGTCACAAGCATCAGCAGGCCAGGCCAGTCATCACTTGGCTAGATTTCCTGTTTTTCTCCGAAAAATATTCCGAGCAAGCGTGGAGGAAAAACCTGTAGCAAAGAAGGGGAGAGCCAAGCCCGTGCAAACGAGTCAATTTCCTTTCAGAGCCCGTTGTCTGTCCGTTAGTCACATGGGTCCTGAGAGGCTTTTGTTGCAAGGCGTGGTTGCTGGGTTTTGAACGGCCGGCCGGACCATCTGTTGAGGTTGGGGGAAGGGGGACACACGGAGGAAGAGAAAAATTTGGGGACTGAAAGCTAGGATTGAGAAGATAGAACTTGGGTCATCGATTGTTGTTCTACTGCTTGTATTCAGTTCTCGTTTAATTTGAGTTCCGTTCGGTATCTCCTGGACCATTCTAACACCAGATATGTTTTGGATATTGTTTACATTGTTAAATGTATTTTTAAGTTCTGGTGTCAACAATTGTTATATTGAAAATGTTCTTTGAAAATGAAAGATTCTCAGAAAAACCCCTGTGCTTTATGTAAATTATTGTAGATTTAAGCATGTACACTGTGCAGGTGTGTGTTAGATATCTGTATATGTAGGAAAAACAAAATTAACTCGGTTGTAGTTATCTTTGTATACAGGTACAAAGTACGTGTATACAGGTTTGTTCTCCAAGCAATATAATGTACCACTGTTTTTAATCACAGAAGCGTAAATAATATTGCAGTGGCCTACGACCATGAATAGAATTTGCAATATAATGGTTTAACATATACGTCATTTCACTTCCAACCGTATTGAACAAATTTGTATTTTCCAATGTCAGACTTAATTGATTTGTATCCACCGTAGCATCTCAAGAATATCTCATTTATTTATTCAATTTCTTTTGTAGACTGTGCAGCCCGTGCAATAATAATCGGTACTGATCGCCCATTGATCTCAGAAAAAAAGACAAACACATTTTAAATACTATAAACACATTTTAAATACTATTATTTAAAAGTGATTCATATTTTTATGGTAAAGTTCTAATGCTTTTGCAGTTTGAAATGACATGTATGATTGTTTGTCCTTTATTAAAGAAAAGGACACAGTTGAGTTCATATGAAATGCATGGTTATTTTGTTAATCAGGTGTTTTATAGACATGTGGTTGTGTGGGTTACTTGTGGCCAGGCTGTGTCATCTCTTATAAATCAGCCATGTATACACTTATGTGCTATATTCATGGCTTATTGTGTCCCCTAACCACAACACAAGGCATAACTATGCACAACCTGTTTGTAATGCAACAGTCTACATGACCTTGTCATCACTGCACAAACATACACACAACTTGTGAAAGGAAGGGATCAGTGGGCAACACCCCCGGCAGTTTAGTGGACTCGCCCATCCCAGTGGTGCCACACAAGAGGCAAATCTATTTTAGTGGCACCAAAGGGGTCTGCGTTTTGGTTCCTCTTACAAGTTACGATTTTGTCATAAGCTTCTGGCACTGATAAATGTCTACATATTTCCTTTGGTGAATGACAAATGCAAAGGAATTTTGTACAAGATATCGATTGCGGAGGACTTTGTAGCTGAGAAATATTGGATTGTTTATCCGACAGATCCTGGCAGGGTGAAAATGGAACAGTCCAGAAATAACCAGCATTGCACATAGGTACATGTACATGTATACTTGCACCTGGGGTGTATGCTAGTACATGTGGTTAATAAAAATTGTAAGGAATGGGTTTACAGTGGGTATGCAGGCAATGCACAAAATTAAAATGGTCAGAATCCAATTCTTAGTGAGCTGAAATATTGTGATACATTTGCTTGGCCAAGGAGAGAAGGAAGCTGGCAACTGCAGGCTGGGAGGATTCTTCGTCGTATCTCGCAAAGAAAAGTGCCGTCACGATCTGGCACATCTTCGTTTTTTAAATTTTTCTCTCCTCTGCCGTTTTCAGGGTGACCACAGTGTGTGCACCTGCTTCTTCTACAGTTGGAATATGACTTGGTAAGTGAAATATTATATTTTTCCATTTTCCAAAAAGTTGAAATAAGTGTTGAGAGATTTCTGTGTGTCATTATATTTCTCCATCAGGACTTGTGGAAATGTTACTGTGACAAAGTTGACACTGAAAATAGTTGTTAAATTTGATGTTTATTATATTTTGTCTGAATCCAAAGAAATCAAATTTCTGTACCCACATTCATTTCTAAAATATTCTGTGCCGTACCACTACTTGTGTGATGGTTCACTGTCTTCGTAAAAAATAATACAATAGTTGTACTTGTAAATATTTATTGAGGCTCTACATGTGTATTTTATTTTATTTTATTTTGTATGTTCTATTATCACAGCGTTTCAAATGTTTTTTAGGTTTGATATCAAATTGCTAGGGATCAACAGATCTTTTTTTTATTTTTATTCTAGTGTTGTCCTTGGCAATTTTTTTCACTCTTTGTGTTCATGTTCATATGTGAATTATTGTAGGTGTGGTTGAACCTGTTCAGCTCTTTCACATTTTTTCCTTAAGTGATGGACACATATTTTAAGTGGGATTTTGTTATGTTTGGGGATTCCTGTAGACAGTGATGGTCAAGAAGCATGTCCAAGCAAAAACACTTTCAGTGAAAGGAATCATGTTGTCATGTCAAATCAATTTATTTCAGTCTCAGTGACATGTTAAACTCACAAAAATACTTATGCGTGCGTGTTGAATTGCCTGTTAAATTATATAGATCCATTCATGATCAATATCGAATTGGAAATCATTGCTGTTCCGTCCCGGCAAGAAAATACTAACTGGAAAGCACAAAGAATCATTCTTTAAAAATGTCACAGTTGCCATCATGATGAGATAATTCTTGATATTACTGACGAATGCAACATTTTCCTGTGCCTGAGAATTTTGATTTAAAATCATGGTCTTCCGGATTGTTGAATTTGCCAAATTAAAGCCATTTTAAATGATCCCAATGTGGCGTTGCATAATAGGAAATTGATGTGGGGGGGGGGGGGGGGGGGGAAACGTCAGTGTTTCAGTGGGTGCCAACATTTTGCATCTAACAGCCAAGGTAATTGCAGCAGAATCAGCTTAATCGTGTCGGACATATTCATGCGGATTATTTTGGGGTCATCCAAGAGGATCTGAGAGTCTTCGGCAGGGGAAAAAAAAAGTTGTTGGCAGAGCCACCCTGTCATAAAAGACCTGCGTGTCACGAGTATTTGGCAGCAAGATGCGATGAGTAATGTGCATGTGGTGTTTAGAGGGGAAAAAGTCAGATCGACGCTTGTGTCGGGACTAGTGGTGGGATATAAATCCGGGTTTTTTAACATTAGGTTTGAATTCCACTGTTCGTAATTCATTTTGTTAATCGGATTTTCAAAAGCAACCATAAAAAAAAGTAAGCCTTCCATGTTTTGTGACACAGGCTAAAGCAAACAACTGGAACATCCTCCAATTTGCTCCACGGTCTCTGTAACTGCATTCACTCGTCTTCTTGGTATATAAATGGCCTGCCCATCCATTTTTTTCCCAACATTACAGGCTCTGTAGTGTTTTTGTAAAGGCCCAGTGGTCACTCGTCCTGCAAACTATATCCATTCATTGGGAGGGCACCTCACATGTCACTTTTTGTTGGCATGACTATGAGCTAGATGTGAAATCAGCTATAACCGTGATTCGGTTTGAATAAAATCAGGATAACCGGATTTTTAAATCTGCGATTTCTCCCACCGCTAGTTTGGACACAGTTTATTCGTGTCATTCTGCAAATACCGAGAAAGGCAAAGAAAAGGTGTATAACTGTAAGATGGGTACATTTCATAATTTTGAGCCGGAAGGGTGTTGGTTCTTTGTGGAGATCGTGTTTTATTCTACGTACACGAAAGCTTGAATGCATGTAATATATGTATGTATACAAGACAAGATTACAGCAAATTTGGTTCTACACGTGCACAATTGGTTCTTGGACGATTTGAGGTTATTTTCACATTGGAAAACAGTTTACGAATTTTGGTTGCATTACATTGAAATGACCCCCATCTTACATGTACATGTAATTCAGGATATTTGACAAGCTCTTATCATTTGGGGGAATGCAGAGAATTTTTGCTGATTACAGTCCTTGTCCCGATTGATTAATGTGTGAGCTCTGAAGGAGGGAGGTATGCCTTTGTCAGTGGGTGCATTTTTGTTGACTCTGAAACCCAGTTTCTAGGAAACATGAATTGTAAATTATCTCGGCGGTAAGGTAAACGCTGCTATAAAAAAAAGTGCACGCTGGCATACGCTCCATGTCAGTGACACACATCCGGCTGCCAAGATTTAATTACTGTGTGGAATTTTCCATTTAATTAACTTTAAAATGCTGTGATATTTTCAGAGTTGTCCTTAAGTGTATACAACGCTAATTGAATTTTTTATAGATATTCAGTGTAAGGTGGCAAATTATGTGGGGCGAAGATTTGTTTTGCCGAGACGACTACTAAAAGCAAGTTGTTACATGTTTGGCGCACTTAAGTCATTTAAACAAAATTAACTTTGAACTATTGAAGATGATGCATGTTGGAAACCTAAATATCAGGACCGTTTTTATTTTGTTAATGCAAATTCGCCCCGAACAAGGCTAAAAGCCACTCGAGGTGTGGAGCTACATGTACGTCTACAAAGGGAAAAAGATACAAGAGGTAGGAATTAATATTCCTCTTGAAGCAGGAAAGATCATAAGATGAAGGGAAACATGCACCAGGCAAATAATTCCATACAGGAGGGAAAATGCTATTAGCATAGCTTTTCATTCATCTACAAATGTAGTATACAATGTACATGTACAGCTAGAGTATATTGGTGGGAACAGGCGGAAAGCCACGTTTCATGCTCAAACACCCTTCTGGAGGACCCAAGCTGGACAAGCCGGTGGAACATTTACCATGAAAATGCTTGTAGAACAGACTGAGTAGCAACATAACACGCATGGCTGAACATGTTTGATAATGCATTGGCATGATGTGCAAAATATCAGGCCTACTTGCAAAACAAATTGGACACCTTATCAGTTTACATGTAGAGTGCAGGGGGGGGGGGGGCATGTCCCCCCCCCCCCATAAAAAATGTTCACCCCCAGTAACCCCCCTATGGAGAGAGCCCTGGCTAGGCTGCTGGTAGAGTGCTGTTCATGTACCTACTGCTTTTACTTAACAATAACATTTTATAGCCGTTTCTTGTCAGGGTGGAAAATAGAAAATACAGGGAGTGAACAGTACTTTAGCAGTAAATATCCAGATCTATCATCCAGTGGGGTAATTTCTTTTCAAACTAAATGGCATGGGCCAGTGATTTTCACCTCAAAACCTGAATTTTAAGCAATTGGCCTACCATTCTTTGACACCTAATCTTCAGCTCGCAATATCCATGCCAAATAAGGTGCTACATAATATGAGATCAGTTGCAAATTATGTAATTTACATCTTTTCATGGCTTTTGTTACTTTGGTGGTGAAATTGATTAAAGGAGAAAAGTTGAGTCCTTTTCATTCGACGTAAACTACGACACCATGCAAATGGTGTGACTGTTTTGATCGGAAATCTTCTGCTTGTGGCTTGCACTGTAAATATGTGTATGTGTACATGCAAGGATATTGCCATCCCACGTCCTTATAAGAGAAAAAAGGCATTAAATGAATTTGCTTTTAGAGTTGGTTAAAACCCTAACCCCCTAGGGTGTGTGGAAATTCGTATTGATATTGATGGATCCAGCAGTGTTAGGGTTAATGAGCCCTCTAAATTACAAGTACATGTATGTTGTGATTCTTGGAATTCAGTCACAGGATAATACATGTAGATTAGATTAGATGTGCGGTCAATGTAGACATTTCAGTTACCAAATCACTCTCTCCCATTGTGTTGAGTTTTTCATAAATAGCTTCTGCAAACTCATCGGCTTTCTCCTCAAGAAGGCATTAAAAAGAAGTCCCTTCATAAGCTCCCCCCCCCCCCCCCATATAGTCCAAGCACAATGGTCGGATCAATTCTATGCAGTGAAAAACATGCTGTGGATACAATGTACAAGCCATTGAGTGGTCTTATTCATAGGCAACAAAGGACTCGCCTAACCAAAGGTTTCTAGCTTGGTATTATCACTGGCTGATTGACTATTGAGTGGTCTGGTTATTGTTAGGCCTATCCTGGAGTGGTCTTGTGTTGGACCTCCCTACCAAACTAGGACAAGAATTTGTATTATACAACCATGGCCATGGTGCAAGAAGTCCCTGAATTGTCACAAGGCTCATTGTAATATCCCATGTTACTAATTAGTGGTTCCCTTCCTGGTTTTGACATTGATCCATCATTAAGGTCGACCTTTTGATTTTCAATATCAATTTTACGACCAGCTTAGTCATAAAACATGCATAATGGTTGGTTATGTATTAATAGTTGAGTCTGTGTTGTTTGGCAGTGGGTCCCACTTGATTGAATTTCCTCGAATAATTACAATATTGTTATGCAAAGTGCAATGTCCTATTGTAAGTTCAATCATCGCTGTGGGAAAAAGGCTGATAATCTCAGCAATGTTACATCATGTCATGACCACTGTGTAGACGTGGCACTTTCCAGCTTTTGCTTATCAAATGAAATTGTGACCCAACCCAACAAAGTGAGTCAGAATTGAGTTGGTTATTTTTGAATTAGTTACAAGCCCTTAAACGCTCAGAGGTTTAACAAATCGGCTCCGTCTGAAATAACTTTATTACACTAAATAGTTTTTTTTTTTTTTTTCAAAGTGAACAAAGAAACTGGCAGGAGCGGGATTCGAACCTGCGACCTCCGGAATACCGTACCGGCGCTCTACCAACTGAGCTATCTTGCCCTATGTTGGCGCCGGCGGTCTCCCAAATTGTCAGTATCTTTGTCCGGGTGGGCGCTAGTCAGAAGTCATAAACCCAGAATGCCGTATAGCCAGGGATCACACCCAATTTTACGATACAACCTTGGAAGTTGTTTTTTTATTAAAATTGTTCTTACAAAATGCCTAGTGCTGTATTCCCTGCATTGTTGGCCTGCCATTTTTTTAAAATAATTCTTTTTACTTTTGATGGATTGTCTGCTCTTTGTGTTAGGCTGTATAATTATGTGTACCAATCTAGGATTGGATCAAGCAACATGTTGTGCTTTGCACAATTTTTATCAAATGCAAGTGATCTTGCATTTTGCTATCATTGCAATATCTGTAGACCCAATCAATGCCACATGCATGCATGTGCCACATTTTATGCTACAGTGATTTGATGATTCCCTCAAATAAGCACACCATTTGATGTAATAAGGGTCTTTGTAATTCTATTCCTATCTCTGGACTTGTCAATTAAAAATATAAGCCTGAATTTCTTGAACTCGTCTTCAGTAATCAAGCTGGTTATGCAAAAAAACAAAAACGAGATTGTTTCGTCAGAATTTGTTTAAAAATCCAAAGAATTTGGTACATGTAAAAATTACTATCAAATTTGCAACTGCTTTGTAACATCATGTTTGTCCAGCTACATGGCTGGGTTATCACTTGAGGAGAAAATGGGATTTTAGGCCAAATAAAAAAAAAACATGTTTAGCGTCCTGCCTTTTTGAAAAATAGGAAGAAGGAGGCCCTTTTTTTTCTTCTTTTTTTTCTTCAAAATGGCCGCTCGACACATTTTCCAAGACGTCCGGCTGGGCTATTTTTCAAGATGGCCGCCAGCATACACAAGGTGATGCTAGAGTCTAAAAATACGACTTTTTGTTTTGGGATTTTTTTTTTTCGAAAAAGATCAAATATTCTTCATTTTTTTTCGTGTTTTTTCATTAAAAAAAAAAAAAAAAGCAGGCGGCTTCAAAAAAGGAAGCGGGCGGGGACGCTAAACAAGGATTTTTTTTATTTGGCCTTAGTACCCACTGCATATAAGAACAAGTACAGTGCATGATTGGTTTGGATCTAAATCCCCCCCCCCCCCCCCCCTACTCCATATTAATGATTGTTAGAATGAACAAAGAAAATGTCCAACAGCAGTATTTGAATACATCCATATTACTGTACGTATTGCTTTGCCAACCTACATGGTAGTTGTCTTACTCTGGGTTGCTGGTCTCCCAATTTTGTCAATATCTTTATAAATTTGTTAATCATTGTAAGGGTACCAAACCAGTGCATGAATGTTTGATGAAAGACAACTTACATGTCCTTGGACACGACAGCCTTTTGCATGATTTGCAACACGCTCAAACAGCATTGGAACAGTTAAGCCTGGTTTTCCAGTTGCCATGGCTATTGTTACATACCAGAAAAGCACAAAATTTGTTCCTTACATGTGTTTTCCTTCATGGCCATTAATTCATCTTAAAGGTAGTGTACACGATTGGTAATCCTCCAATTTTTTTTTACTGAATTATTACGAAATACCTTACTAGACTGTAAGTTAATAGTAGTCTCAATCATCCTGTGAAATGATGGCAGCAGGTGTGCTGTCGTCAAGAAAAGTGGACATATATATCGTTTTCTGGAAAACTGCCCTGTAGCTGTTAGTCAAGGCGCGCGTGGCTACCCGGACAAGTGGCACGCCCCGGACATGATGGCGCCATGGCATATCCGGGGCATTTCACGCACCCAGATAGCCGCGCGCGCCTTGACTAAAGGCTATCATCCGCCCGACGGTTTAAAACGAGCGCCGTTTTTCTTGGTTTTTTTTACCATCCAACAATGCAAAACTTTGAACAGGTCAGTGGAATGATATTTCCTATAACATACTTAAACCACCAAATCCGCCCATTTCTGAAAATTGCAACAATGACCAATCATGTACACTGCCTTTAATCCTCCCTCTCTCCATGCCAAAATGGAGCCAACTACCCTACCTATAAAAACCTATCGAGTGTCAGGTTGAAACAAACAAGCTGTTGGAGATGAAGGTTTTTTGATACCGGTAGTTATAACAGTAGGAGGGGTAATAAGTGTTGATAAGATGGGAAAGAAAGTGAAGATACATACATGTTCAAACATCAGATTTTTTAACATCTCCGTATTACAAGCCCATGAAAAACACATACTGGTAGACAAGCCCTTATTAATTTACATCAAATTTCAAGATGTGTTCTTTACAGACCATATAAATTAGAAATTTGGGCAGTGAAATCTGTTTATACAATCTTTCATGATGTCAAAGGTTTGTGTTACACATAGTTCTCTCTGTGTAAACATAAGATTATCTGGAACCTTTATCAATCAATCAATTAAGTTTCCTGGGTTACAATATCAGTTAAATGCAAAGTTTCATTGATTTTCCAATGTAAGTAGGCTTTGTTCAGCAAGGGTTCAGCTAAAAAAAATTAGGGACGTAAGTCAATATACATACGTACATGTAGATATGCTCTTACAAATTAACAACATGTTTTCAAGATATTAGCAGGTTTGGCAATACAAACAGCCTGGTTCCTTGAAATGAGTTTCACATGTGGCATGCATGCACAGTGTGTTTGATTGGAAATATAGATTAACATGTGAAAATAAAAGCTTCCTGCCTATAATTTCACTTCTACATTTGCAAACACGTCCCTTCCATTTCCAGTTTTTGAAAAGGACAGAGAATTATGGTTGAGAAGTTCAGAACAAAATCCAAAACCCAATAATGTATTTGAACAGTGTACAGATGATTAAAAGCACTTAGAATTTGCACCGCAGCAGTTTTTAAAGTGTGAAATTCTGTCAGTTTTGTGCGTGAAATGGCAAAGTAAATATATTAATTGACGACTGCAGATGTCTTTCCCATAGGTGTCATACTTTTGGTAAAATGAATACTATTGAAGAAAATACCTCATGTCTGATGCTTACAAATGCATTTCATTTCCAAGATGATTCTGCTGGTACATGTATTATAAATAGTCATGGGCCTGCAGTGTGTGGGGTGACGCAATATTCTTTGTTCTTGTCAGCAAAATTGTTGGCGCTTGTGCATTGGAACGCACTTACCAGTGTCGGAGGTGAGTATTTTCTTCAGGCACATGTACAAATGTAGAAAGATACATTGAAAATTTGTATTTTTCATGAAAATATCAAAAATAGATTGTTCAGATTTTTTCTAGTTCTTCGTGATGTACTCTTTAAGGATCAAATCAAAACTCCTGGAAAAAGAAAACAAAACAGTTGAACATGGACATTAATAGTTGAAAAATGACAAAAACATTGCATCTATGGACAAAAAACTGGTTTTCTGAAAATGAGATTGGTACATGTACGTTATGACCATTTTCAAACACCATACATGTAGCTTCTATATTTGTTAAGCAATTTCCATGAAACTTTGCTGAATTACATGTACATCTGAAGTGATACTTTATGTCCTAAAACTAAAATCTTTTTGATTTGAGCCAAGTATGAATTTGTGATTAGGTTTCAAAAAATGTAAATTTGTGTGTATTTGTTTTTAAGTATTTAAAACATTACATTTAATTAGTTTTCATATTCAGGACACTCTTCTTACTGCAAAGACCTGTTGCACGTTTTTAAATCCATTCGTGCAATCCCGAGATATTGTGCTTTGAAACATAATACATTTCGGTCCTTAACATTTGACCTTTGACCTCATTGGAAAAAAAACAGTTTTTGGGGAAACAGTTTTGTAAATAGAATGAATGTGGGTCAATTAAAGTAATTTTGGGTAAAAATGATTTCCAATGTATCCTTCTACCCAGAAAAGAAAATCCCTACAGATTTGAGAAAGATTTGTTGTACCTTATTCTAGGAAATTGTGTACAAAAACAACACGGTATTAATAAATTTCACTCCGGATGAGAAACTAAAATATATATTTCCCCAGAATAACACCCGAGGCCACACTATCAGGATGGTAGATCAGTGGAAATTCGATCCAGAAATTGTTATTCGTCCAGGCCACTAGGGAGTAAATCAAATTTTGCTGAATATCGCATCTGCCTTGGGTGGAGATTTTATCCTCTCTCCATTTTTTGGGGGGGGGGGGGGGGGGGGTGGGGGGGTGGGGGTGGTATCTCCACTGCACACATGTAAATGAGGTCAGATTTTAAAGATAAAGAATACAATCTGCACATGAGTCTATTCATTCCTGTGTTGTGCAATATGTTTGTGTAGGTGCAACAACAGTTACATTTAGCACCAGGAACTCCTGCAAAACACACAGGAAAAGGAGCTTGTTATTTTATTATTTTATTTCTTTCCCCATTTAAAACCTTGCAAAAACAAATTAAGAAAGAATGGAGAAGGCAAGAGAGTGCAGAGGAAAAACCACTTTTGTTACCCAAAGTAAATAAAAACAGTAATAAAAAGAGCACCATATTAAAACTTTGATTGTTTCAGTACATATTAGGCAGAGGGTGAAATTAGACACACAAAATACTGTAATCAGCTTTGATCTGCCATGGCATAGCCATAACACACAAACCATGGCCATAAGAAGCCATATTTTGTTAAGACCAGATACTGCAAACGGTCCAAAAAATGTACTATGTCTGACCATAATTTCACCCTCTGATAAAATGTGTATTGTGTACGAGTCCAAGTGAAATAATGTATCAGCTGTTTTTGTTCAAACGTGTGCTGTCCATGCTCTTCAAGTTTCGCTCCCAAAAATAATTTACTTGTTTATATTGCTGTTTTTCTCGTGATACGAAGGTTATTCGCTTTTTAACCCTAACAGCTTGGGTAACTTTACTAGAAAGTATCCTGAATCCGCCAAAATCCACCTATTTCGTCATGCACAAAAAGTTGGTTTTGGTGACTGCTCAATATGGAGGTATCCTGAATCCATCAAAATCCTGCAGTACCGCTAGGCTTACAATCTTCAATCCATCAAAATCCCCCAGTTTTCAATATAGAGGTATCCTGAATCCGCCGAAATCCTCCAAAACAGGGGTATGGATGTTGATGGATTCAGGTAGGTTAGGGTTAATAAGACATCAAACGAAAAAAAAAAACACCCACGTTAATAGTTATAATCAAATAATTATGTTACAAATGTCAAATTATTTGCGACCCGACAATGATTTGTGCGCATCTCAGTGTGCGCTAGATGTGCGAAAGCAACCAAGAATATATAGACAAAAGCAAAAAGTAGGGTTTTTCGTAAAAAAAAAAAAAGTTTGAAAGGGGAAACAAATTTAAATTTGTTGAAGAGCATTTCTTTTGAAAATGAAACAAAACAACATTACAGTGGTCAGCTGGTGTAAACACAAACCAAAACAAGAAGCTGTGTGTACATATCCTATACTGGTATGTTCCCAAAGCAGATCAAGAGTAGTTTTTAAAAGCCAGGGAAATATGACGGGTAAAAAACTCCTGATGGAAAGGCAGTTACTCAGATGTATTTTTGGCCATGGAATCCGATCATCGCCAGAATATTGATGCCTTCTGTCGCCAGCGGGGACACTTTTTCCCGACAGAATAGCAAGATCTGGTTATATTTAGTTGTTTACTCAAAAAGCGTAGGGCTTCATGACATCTTATACGACTGGGAAATATTGATGCATTTTGTGTTTACTTGTTGTAATTGATTTTTTTGTTTTCTGGAGGATTTTCATTACTTGAGTCCCCAAAATATTGCCTGATCATGATCAGCTGTCTGGAAGTAACTGAGGATTTAGGGGTGTCAGCCAGAGAGCATTTCAATAAGATATTTCACTTTAAAAAAATTACACTGGCGATAATTACATTTTGAATAAGAAGCAGGCACTTCAAATTCCAACCCTAAATGTCCTGAATTCTCCAATTTCCATGTTTTTTTCACACCACCGAGCACATATTGAAACGATATATTTTAGGAAGATCTAATGTAGAGTGCAGAGTGTAAGTGTTTTTATTTCTTTCAACAATGCAGTTTTTTTTCCATAATCTGTCAGTTGGGAATATATCCAAAATTGAAATATTTCAGTCCAAGCAACACTCGCAGCATTGAAGGCCTTGTACATGATTGGTCATTGTTGCAATTTTCAAAAATGAGCGGATTTGGGGGTTAGTATGTTATAGGAAATATCGTTCCACTGACCTGTTCAAAGTTTTGCGTTGTTGGATGGCAAAAAAACAGAGAGAAAAACGGCACTCGTTTCCAACCGTCGGGCGGATGATAGCCTTTAGTCAAGGCGCGCGTGGCTACCAGCTGGACACGTGACGTGGCCTGAATGCGAGCATGTCCAGCGCGCCACTCGTCCGGGTAGCCACGTGTCTAGGTAGCCGCGCGCGCCTTGACTAAAGGCTACAGGGCAGTTTTCCAACGATTTCCAGCTGGAAATCGTTGGAAGACAACATCAATTTTCACTTTTCTTGACGACAGCACACCTGGTGCCATAATGTCACAGGATGATTGAGACTACTATTAACTCAGTCTAGTAAGGTATTTCTTAATAATGCAGTAAAAAAAATGGAGAGTTACCAATCGTGTACACTACATTTAACTAATACAGTCAGATTGGAACAGGAAAGCTTATTCTGTACAGGAAAGGGTGGGAAACTGGGAATCCCCTATGAATAACACTCACAAACATCCCATGTACATGTAGCAATGGTTTCACTGTTCAATGTACATGCAGGACCAAGAAATTCACTGTACAGTATGTATACAATTTGTTTTGTTGTATGTATTTTTTTACTCTCACTTGCTACTGTGCATTAATTTTGATACATTCAGTAGTTGGATTCTTTGACAGAAATGTTTCAATGACACTTATATACAAGAAGGCCGAACTTTCCAAATACAAAATTTGAATGGAAATTGCTTTTCCAAAATGAAAATTGTCCTAATCACTAGAGACACTTGTATCTGAAGGGTCTTCAAAGCTTCACAGTAAAAGAAAAATCCTTGCGAAATTTGCCGTTGCCAGCCCTGTCCATTCATCATGAGAACATTATATCTATGTACATGTACTCTGCATTACATTAGCAAACTCTGGTAAAAATATATTTGCCTGATCATAAAATTGTTTCCATCGAGTTTTTTTGGGGGGAAAGGCAATCTGCATACCCACACGAATATATGGTTAATGTTGAAAATGTATTTTGTTCAAAATGTTAATCATATAGGCTTGTTAAACTTCATATAGACTTACATACACGCATACATACATACATACATAAGTGAACTAGCCAAGGAGGTTTTTTTTAGTACATGTACGGAAAATATGTTTGCACTAGGTTTAAATATGGACATGTACTGAACATCATGTATATTGTAGTACATGTATAAATCGAGTAGGCATTCCACCCTTGTTAGATACATGTAACTGAAAATATCTAAGAATGAATCGCAACATTACATTTACAGTGATTTGTTTTTCCTTTTAAAAAGTTGGATTTAAGTTTTTGCATACACCATATTTGCTGTATTGTTTGCATCAGCATAAAGGTTTTGTACATATGAATTTATCGAAGCTCACGAAAACCTGTTCAGATTTAGATATTGCTTTCAGCATCCCTTGTTGGGATGATCCCTAACTCATAAATCTACCCTTTGACCTTTACTAAGTGACTGGCAGCATGCCAACAGGATGTACCATAGTTTTAATAGGGGTTCCCACATACATGTGTTGACTGGCTGGTAAATATTTTACAGTACACCGTGTCATAAATTCAGATATTAAAAATGCAAGGAATTTCTCTACCAGTCATATTATTGCAGGAAATTTGAATGGTTAGGAGGGGGAAAAGTTATCGTTGTTGGTTTTGATGAAGTTTTATGATAACTTCTTGCAAAAGGTTGCAGTATTTTTACTGGGAAGCTTCCTCAACCTGTCAAAATCCAACACTGTGTAGTACAAATGTATATACCTTTGTCACATTCTTTGGAGTTAGACAAATTGGGGCATCATACATGTAGCTCCATGTAAAGTAAATGGTGTCAAGGCCATCAAAACTTGACAACCTGCTGTTGGAGTTTGCAAGGCTTTGGGTAGTTAGGGAAAGTGATGTACATGTACATGTATGGTGTTACCTCCGCATGTGTAATAATGCTGAGCACTATATGGGATTTTCATTGTGATAAATCGGAATGATACTAACTTTGTCTTGAAATGGCACATTTTATCATGATTGTCTATTCCACTCGTGGCACAAAACAGATCACAGAATGGTTTTACACTAATGGTATACAGTATTAATTTTATGTACAAGTGACATGTTACATGCAGTTATTTTGCTTGAAAATGGAATACAGTGCATGATAATTATTTCACAATTTTGTAAATGAAAGGTGCTTTTATGTTTTAATGTGTTCATGGAACAAAAACGGAGCTAGAAATGGTTTTCATCATATAAGGAATGTGTTGTTTTGTTTTTATAAATAGATTTAGTTTGGGGTCGGCAAAATATTTTGTGTTTATTTATTTATTGATATATTTATTTATTTTATTTTATTTTATTTTATTTTATTTTATTTTATATATTTTATTTTTATTTTTATTTTTATTTAATTTTTTTTATTTGTTTTTATTATTTTTTTATTATTTGTTTTATTATTATTATTATTATTATTTTTTATTGGACTCCACTAGTAGCATACATGTAGGTTAGTGACCGACAGCAGAGAATTTGCAAAACAAAAGACTGGCATTTTGTCTTAAAGGATTTTAAATGATTACAAATTTGTTGAAAACATAGAATACAGATTCCGTGCAGGCGTTATGAACAATAAATAATGCAATACTACAACTGGTTGCATTGCAAATCTTATCAGTTGGTAATAGTCTTATCATGGAAAGGTGAATTCTCATAATGTCTTATACACAACAGATGGCCATGTTGATGTAACTACCTATAAAATTTTACTCGCAAATTCTAAACAATTCCAATTCTGTTCCAAAGTTCATTGGTGGCATTGTGGCTTGATAAGTATGGAAACTGAACAAGTCGATATTTTTTTTTAGAAAACCTGGCAGTTTCATCAAAAAATTGTTTTATCATTTTAAAAAATGAATCATGTGACGCACATGTTCTTTAGGTTACAGGTGTGGTGCATTCATGTAGGTAACACATCATTTGCATATTTTAAAAATGTTAATCTTTAAAGCCTGGTTCATACTACATGCGAATGCGAAGCAAATTTATGACTTCAACACCAAATATTCGTGCTGCGAATTCGCAAAACTTGAACACATTTAAACTTTTGCGAAGCTTCGCTGCGAATGTTTCATGACGTCAAGTTCACTTCGCATTCGCATGAAGTATGAACCGGGCTTTAAATGTGCAATTTCAGTTAAATTTCAAACCTCCATATAAATTGGAGTGTTTTTTGAGCACCCCGCTTCTTCCAACAACTTCACAAGTCTCGCTCGGACACATCAAGAAAATTTCCCCGACCTGACCTGCATCTAATACTACCTGTATTTTGTAGGGATTCAGATGGGCTAAGGGTGTGATTCCCATGGTTTTTCAAGCATGGAGCCAGTGTATGAAATGCAACCACGGATGGTCCATACACTTAAACTTAAAGGTAGTACACAACAAATTTGCAAGCATCAAAAATCAAACCCACTGAATTTTTATGAAATACTGTACTGGACTGTAAGTAAATAATAGTCTCAAGCATCCTGTGAAATCATGGCACCTGGTGTGCTGTCATTTTCAAGAAAAGTGGAAATGTATATCGTTTTCCAGCGATGGTTGGCCGACAATCATTGGAAATAGTCTAGTTTCCCCGACGTGATAATTACCTGACTCTATAACTTGCTCCATTTTGTCTAAAGTATGGTCAGGGAACCAGACTACTAGAACATAAATTTGTTTTACCTTTTTTCCAGCATCTATTGCACACAAAAGGTTAAACAGGTCAGTATTTGCAAGCACGTTATAAAATACTAACCCCCAAATCCATTTATTTCTGAAAATTACAGAAAAAGCAAATGTTGTACATGTATACTACATTTAATTTGAAACTAAGGTCAAAACTGACTGAAGTATATATTCATACTTGTACACAGGCATGCAACTTTTCCTCGGATCAGCTGATTTCCTCATTTTTCACTTCATACTTACGCCATTGAAAATTGAAAAACACTGTACAAAGTCTTGTAAAGATTGCAATTTCCTCGGTTTTTTTTATTCCAAGTTGCATGCCTGTGCACATCTTGCGTGTATGCAAGGTTTTGCTAGGCTGGTTGGTGGCAGTCGGTCTCGGCCAACACTTGGTTCCACCAATCAGCATCAAGAGAAATTTTAACTCCTACATGACCAGCACTGAATTTGAGTGAAGATGTACATGTACATGTACATGTACATCATGAAGAAGTCAACATTATCATAAAGATGGACATTACAACATAAGATTGAACTCGTTTTTGCTTAATTTTTTTTCTAAATTAGCCAAGAAATGCTGAAAATGCACTACAGAGGTCCCTGCATGTACATGTACATGTACGTGTTCTAATGAAAAGAATATAATTATTACATTGCTTAATGTTATTTTAAAAACTAAACGGTGTTAAATATACCTGTCCGTTCAGTGTCAAAAGATCAAGACAAAAGTAATTTTTTGCATTTAATTTCCAGTGCTTTCCGAGAGTCCAAAGTGGGAAATACTTCACAGACACACATCTACTTGTACACTATACATGTAGTAAACAGGTTCACATCCCATCCAGGTATAGAGTACTGACGTCAGTTGCCGCGGCAACTGGTTCTAAACACATGCAGTTTAGAATGTATTCTGGTTCCAAACATTGCATTGATTGACGTCATCACTTCGGTACTCTATACCGGATGTTGTTCGTACATGGCAGTGACAATAAATTGTTTTTCCCATTCATCTTACTGCAATTATGATGCATTCTAGCTGTATAAATTATTTCTATTTACATGGAAAAGGTTTTATTTGCCTACTGTACGAGTAATCTTTGCCGCCTTGGTTCGCAGACATGGTGGAAGTATTTGTCATTCTTGATGTGAAGCCGATCCCTTCCTCTGATTTTTCTAGCAAAAATTCCTGTTGTGGTTGAGCTAAGGGTTAACTTGGCTGAGCGCCAGTCCAAGTACACTATGGGATTGGAGAGCCAGTCCCGGTCGGCAGGAAACTGGTATCTGGCAAGTGTCATTGGGTTACCTTTCAAAGCCATGTCCCTAAATTTGGTGGGGGTAGGGAGAGTTCCGGAAAGTGTATAGCTGCTCTTGCTGAGACGTTTTGGCAAATCCTGCATTTAAACGTCTTTTAAAATATTTTTCTGCTTACACCTTATTACCGGTACATTGTGTGGTGTACATGTTCATGTATATATTTCCAGTGTAATTGTTTACTAATTTTGTACTTTTATTATATGTACCTTTCAATACATTTGTGGATGTCTTGTTGTGTTGGTTTTAACTGACTAAATTCATTTACTTGACTAAATTAATTAAAATAGTTGTGTATGCAGAATGCAGTGTATCTATTTCTTAATAAATTAAAGTGACCGAGGAATGCATTCTGAAAAAAAATGGGATAATAGTTTGTTTTTTCTCATGTCTGTCATTTTCCCACCACCCTTCATGAGAAGATGCTCACTAAAGATTCATTCTGATGTTGTAAACAACTTTTTACATGATAACAATTTGCTGGTTTTCAATTTAATTTCTTTTAATCTGAAAGTAAACATGCATTATGGATAATATACTGCTTTCGTGTACCCTCGGTTATCATTGCAAAATCAATTTTTGGCCAGAATGTAAAAAAATCTAGTAATATTAAAAAAACATCATGAAAAAATATGCACATCTGAGTACTGTACAATGTACATGGAAAAACAGTTTTATTAGTTGAAGCATTCAGTATGTATTTGTTTAGCATCTGGTTGGGTTGGCCAGCCATGTGGTTACTAGGTAAATCTAGTTGACAACGATGCGTACTGGATTTCCAGCGTATCCTTGAAATCGCTCAAGACGTGCTCAACAGACAAGTACTGGTCACAGTAGGGATGGGCCGCAATGGAAAGCAGACTCCAACCAGATTAGAACTGCTGGGAATTGCAGGCACGAGCTGTAGCTACATACATGTATGTGACGGGTTTTTATCCGGTCAGTTTGTCTTCAGCATTCAGAGTCCCAAAAAGAGAAGGGGGGGGGGGTGGAAATTCATAGATAAGTGACAGATAAGAGGAAGTTACATGTAATGTTACTGAGCAATGGAATGTTTACTTCAAGTTCATTTACGCGGAGTATTAAACCAAATCGGTTGACTCTTGTAAACTTTTTTTTTTTACATTAAGCCAGTGGCAATTGTGTGTCGTTCTAATTCACATTATGTACACTGGCAAGTTTCCAAGGTTGACAAAATACACTTTTTGTTTGCTTTTTGTAATCAAATTACTGAAGCGCATCAACTTCCCATGAGTGTTTGAATGGACAGGGGAAAAACCAATTTCAGGTTTTCCACAAAGTATTGTTCACAATTTCCATTTTTTTTTTATTCCTTCCTGAAAAGGGGGGTCTGCCTGGGATCGGCAGTATTATGCACATTGTTATTTTCAATAGTGTGTGCATGTACAGTACATGCGTATCCTGCATTTACTGAGAAATACATATATATGTACTTTGTCATGCTGCTGTAGTCATGGTTTCTGCACGTGCGTATTGCATCATTGTCAGTTTTTGTGCAAGCTACATGTAGCAGCCATAAAAATATCTTTTGGAAAAGTGGGCACTGCATTTATCATTATCATTAATGCATTCCTTTGGCAGTGTATGGGGGTACCTCAAGCTGTTCTATTGCATTCCTGCATGAACAGTATATCACAAACATCTTTTCACTTGAATTGTGAAAAGCCCATTCACGTCATTACACCACAAATGGTCTACGTTTATAAAGTCAAAAATTACAAAGATTAAAATTACTGAAATGTCATTTTGCTGTCTGAGTTTAGTGACCTTGTAATTAAGCTAGTCACACATTCTCCGATAGGAATCTCAAACTTTTTATTATGATCAATTGATGACTTGCTTCTTTTTTATCAAGTTAAATTTTTTTAAAGTCATTTTTACAAAATTTACATCCCTTTTCTAGTGGATACAGACTGCAATACTCAATAGAATTATGATGATCCTGTTAAATACATACATGTACATGTATGCCAGTTTTCAAGGAAAAGTCTGACTTAAGCCCGTTTCACACGACCGTTGGAAACACGGGTCCCGTGCGATGAAATCGCACCGATGTCACAAACACGGATTTCGTGCCGTGTGAAAGTGTATCTCTGTCACCAAATCGCACAGGTCCCGTGCTCTGGTGACGGATCAAGACCTCCAAAATTTTGCATCGATGCTATCTCATAGAATTTAGTAGAATGTACATAATGTCCTTTATAGTTACATGTATCATGGCAAAACCCATTAGTCCATGTCATCTAGATTATTTGCTAATTCCTCGTCTGATTCCAGTCCATCAACATGCACACAATTAAGCGGGGAATAATCTTCAGAGTTGCCCTACTAATCACCGAGAAACAAACAGAATCCTGTGGGTGGAACCAGACATCATTAACCCCCTTGCGTACGGATGATGACGCCATATGGGGTCAATAAAAGTGCCACTAGGCCGGATGACGCCATTTGCCGTCGTTTGTGCAGTTTCAATCCATTGTTGGATTAAACAGTGCCACCAGGCCGGATGACGCCATTGGCCGCTATTTGTGCAGTTTCAATCCATTGGTGAATTATTGTGTATAGGTTACGCTTGACTGCACAAACACATTGTAGCGGTTCGCTTGGCTGCCAGAGCCGCCGCAGCACCCCGACGTCTCCTGTAAAATACCGTACTCATGGGGTTAACTCGTCTGTTTCATTTATTTGAGATTTATGTATTAATATTTCTCATCTTCCCATCAGAAGATACAAATTTAAAGTACATAACAGTAGACAGATTAAACTAAGGAACTGGTACAAGAAGGAAAATAGTCAGTCGTTGCTTGGTGGATGGTCTGAAAGAAACTGAGTTTGTGATTAATGGATAGATAAATGTTGATTGAGCAGAACGTGTTATCAATGTATCTGGGATTGTAAAATTGGAACCTTTATAGAACAAAGCATGTACATGTAGATAGAGATATGACTTTTGCCAGGATTTGGAAACACGTCCAAGCTGTAGCAGTAAGCTATCCATAGGATGTCCACATTGTTAATTTGTAATTACATGTATTCACATGTGGACGGATTTAAAACGTGGTATCCAAATTCTCCAAACCCTCCAAAAAAGAAACCCACCAGATTATCCTCTGAAAGTACTATTTGGTCTTATTCCATGAGGAAAAAATGAACCAGCCACATCTGTCCCTTTCTGATATTTACAGTGACTTCATTTAAATACTCGGGTCTTGCCCATCTATTTCCATAATAAAACTGGCTTTGAGACCTGACATTACATTGTACTGGTACGTGGAGGCCTACTTGATTGATCCCTTGCCTGAATATGGGCTGATGCAGCAGTTTGCTTTTATTCAGAGGCATCCGAGGCCGTCCCTAAACCCACAGAAATATGAGTCACCATCATGCATGGGCCACCTGGCACTGTGAAGTCTATGAATAGCTGGCATTCATCAGCTCTATACATGTATGTAGCTGTGGTTGACATTGAAGCCATGCACAGACTGTAAGCAATGCATGCACCATACTGTGTGTTCTATGGTGGCTGCTTATGGTACAATGTACATGATGAACACTGACCAGAAATGTCTGGTGTCTGTGTATACAATGTACATGTGTGACATTCTTGAACAATGATATGCTTATGTTCTTTGACAAAAGGCAGACAGAAAGACAAATATTCAAATTCGTTGGCAATTCAAATGTGATGTTGATGATACAGACTTTCTGGTATACATGTATTTAGAGGTACTTGAATTTACAATTTCCACATACATTCAGGATGTAATGACAAATGATTTTGCATGAGTAGCATTTCAAAATGCTGCTCACGGTTCACTGTGTTCACTAACTAAGATTTATGATTTGCTTTTTAAAATCAGCAAAAATATGAATTTTGCTGTGCAAAATTAACGAACAAAAGTTTTTGAATGGGTTTTTAAAATTTCATTTGAATAATAAGACTTGGAAAAAACTTAGTTTAGATACATGTTTTTCTTATAAAAATCCATGTTCTATTTCTCAAGTATTCATTACATGTACACGTACATGTACAAAATGTAGCCCAAGTTCAATGCAACATTCTTAAGTTTTTAATTTTACAACTGTGCAGGCATTGTACATCATGTAATCAAGCAAGTTTACTAAACCAGCAAAATGCTCGTTGTATAATTGTTAGGGACACCAATTTATTTCCAGAATGTGACAATGCAAGGTCATTTTCTCTTCGGATTAAATTGCATTTTGGAAATAAATTAATATTTCTACATTAGGCCTCGTAAGATAGTTTGGAATATATGCAGATAACATTGGTTTTAATAGACCCATCCATTAAGACTCCGCCCCTTTACCTACATGTATTGACCAATGGTCCAACGTGCATGCGAATGTGTCGTCTCGCTGCTGTGATGAGTTGATATACGTCAAGGGCGGAGCTTAATGTGTCGGTCTATTGTATGATTCTATTTATTGTCATTCCTTAGAAAAACCCGTTTCAATAATCGCTGGTGTAAAAAATGTAAGAGAAGAAAGCCAGCATAGAATAATGGAATTTGTGATTGTGATGACTCATGCCAAATGTAATTTGAAAATGCAAGCTCTCGACAAAGCCGTCCGATAATTTGTACTATTTGAATGAAACCATCATGATAAGATCTGTTTTGATTCTGAGAAGAGGGAAGTGGATGATCTCGCATGATAATACAATGACTGTCATCAAAGCAGGAAATTTGGATCTATCTGGACTCATCTGCGGCCTTCGATTTTGAAGAAAAACAGTAGTGGGTGTTGTTCATCTGAGAGTCTCCATAATTTACAAGAACTTGGCACATGGCCGACACCTGTTTGTTTGTTTGTTTCCTTAAAGAAATTGTCTAGTTACAACTGAATATTTCTAGTTAACCAGTTCGCGTCGGATGACGTGTATGTACACGCACTCAGCGAGGCAAGGGTCCAGCGGAAATATCTGTCAGCGACCGGCTCGCAGTGAGCGAGGCCAGGGTGTGCTACCCGCAGATAAAGGCCTGAACCCGTCTGGCACCCAGGCTCATGAAAAATAATCCCGGCGTGAACTGGTTAAGAGGCATCAATCTCTAGTTAATTTTACTTTTTCTCGTTAATTTCTAGTTAAGAGACATTGATCCTCTATTGTGCCCTTGTGTAATTGGTTTTTTTTAGAAACTCAAAGGGGCTATGCAATATGGATTTTTATGACTTGATTTTTATGTCCTTTAAAGCAATTCTAAGGATTACATGTAATTGCAAATTTGTGGTTATGGTAATGCAAATTTTCATGTTGATAAGCCAAAAGCATGATGTCATCAGATGCCCAACAGTGGCGTTTCATTACGTGTGATGTGATTCTATGTTTTGCGTGGATTATCCATCCATATGAAATGGCTCATTTTGGTTTGCCAATGCAAAGAGCTCATTATATCAATAGTTCCTGCTATACCTTATATTTATTGTATTCTTTCCTCCCTTTTGTCAAGTATTTTTGTCACTCAACAAGGAAATACTTCACACGAAAACGAGGTTTATCATTTACAAATTTAGCCAAGTGCTTGTTTGCCATAATCATAAGCAAACCTACAAACTTCAGGAAATGTAGGGTGAGGCTTTTATGTATATATTGATTAACCTGGATGGCACTTTACATTTTTTAGGTCAATGTGGTAGGAGTCTGTAAACGGGATACAAAGTGGAACTGTGTTTGGCTCCCTTTTATTCCTAGGGAATTACGTGTACGTGTGACATTTGTACATGTATGGTGGGAATGAACATTCACATGTCTGTGCATGTATGTGAAATGTGTACATAAACTCAGAATTTGAGATTTTTTTTTATACGATCTGCTTTTATTTTACTCGGGGAAAACATTGACAAAATGAGACTCAACACCCTCAGAGTGCCGTTTGTTGCACTTTTTCCTCACATTTTGTTAATTATTGTGTGTAATACATGTAAATTGTAAGTTCAGTTGTACAGTCTTTGGCAAACATTAAGCACCGCTCCTTGATGCATTGACCAATCACAGGCATGACTATGGTCTGACAAATGTCCGACATGCTGACTGCGAGATGCGCACAGCTTTGATTGATCAATATGTCAATGTGCGGGGGTTTAATAGATCGGTCTATATGAACTAAAAAGAAAAATAGTAAATTGTGTAAGTCTTGAGTTAACCCTGCATTCTCTATGTATTTATAAGTATCATTTTTCCTCTTCAAAAATGGAAAGTAAACATAATGGTACATGTACACGTACCCTCAAAAAATGTCATTAAAAAAAAAGCATTTTGAAAACATGTCAGTGACACCAACCAAACGGAAAGCTTAATTGACCTCTTCTGACGGGTAAAATTGATGGTTGCCAGTGACGGATGCAGGTAGATACACATTTTCAGTGTCTTTGGTTGAAAATACTCATTAATCTACATGTAACTCCATGGTTGAGTGGAGCTGGGTTCATTTTCACAGCAGTTGTCAGGGTTTTTAATGCAGGTACATGTACATGTGGTGAAACGTCTGAAGCAATGATGCGTTACGTGCCCAATATGTATTGTGAATCTTCGGATTGTCGTACACATGTAATTATGCACGCTTCAGCACAGGCGATCATTAACCAGATTATTAACAGGTTTTTCACATGTCGTTTGGAAAGCTAATTGTGTCTCTCTTGCACAAATGTAAAGATGATATTTAGGTCATTTTGTTTTTGTCAGAGGTTTTAGCCAAAAACATGTTAATTTGCAATGCTTCAAAAAAAGGTCACTTGTATATAATTTTCGACTTGTTTTAGAAGGTGTTTTGGAAATGTGAACCAGTAACTTTGTTAACAGATAATCTTACTACATACATATATACATATGCAATACCTTTGATTGCAAGTTACACATAATTATGCACTTACTACTATAGTCAAAGCTTCCTTTTGTACTAAACAGTCAACAATATTCTTTCTTTACCAAACTTGGCATTGGCGTGGAAATTATATTCAAATTGTATGCCTAAGAGTGATGTCATGATGACGTCGTGTGTCTTGTGACATGAACTTAAGGTCGAGTCCAAATAAACTTAATTTAATCAAACTACATGTACATTGTACTTAGCAAGTGGATGAAGTTCTATTCTGAAACGATACATGTAGACTGTAATGTCTGGGTTTAAAGTTTTGTCTGACAATCAATCCATAAGACCCTAATCTAGGCCCTGCAGGAAACCTTATCAATATGACCCTTCAGATCACCTCCTGGGGAAACTCTGAAGTCTTGGACCCTCAAGGCCTTTGGCATAATTAAGGTCACAGAGGGGTCAAGTGCATTCCTATCTCTTGGGTGCCACAAAGCTGGAACCTCAAAAAAAGTTTGAACTTTTGTTTACCACACTTCATCAGTTCTGTTGGAAGTGAGCTGTACACCTCAAACTAAAAAAAAAGGAGAGAATTAAGCTTTTTATCTCTTCAGTTTGTGGTTTGTAGTCTGTCAGTAGTTTGGGGTTTGGGTGGATTTTAAAAGATTAAAAGCTAGTCTGCACACTTTATACAACATGTGGTTGTGGTCCTTACAAATGCAGCAGTCTATGTCCAGTATGTAGGATGTAAATTAGAACAGAGATGTTTTCTCTTTTGCCCTGTATACTCATCAGTGCTTTCCGAGAGCCTGTGTGAAAAAATTCACAGGCTTAGTCGGGTGGGATTCGAACCCACGACTTCCTGCTTACTAGTGCAGACGTCTTAACCACTCGACCACCGAGCTTGCCGGGGTCGGCTGGCCGATTCAAATCCAATGCAGCAGCGGGTACCGCGTAATCAGTCAGAAGATGGAATGTTTGCATCGGGGAATGATGTAAATTAGAACAGATGTTTTCTCTTTTTCTCTTATGTAGGATGTGTTTTTGACTAGTTTGTGGCATTGTAACTTTGTCTTCACACATTCTGCATAGTGGCCAGCAGAAAGCCATCATTCACTTCCATGCGTGTGGTACCTAATGTACTTGTAATGGAGCTATACTCAAGAAGTTTACTCCACAATTTGAATGTCACAGTGCTGGTTAAGCCTTCAACTGAAGGGAAATAAAATATTATTTATCAAATTTCATGTTTCAAGCATTCAATTTTTTTCAAATTTCAAGCATTCAATTTTTTTAAATTTCAAGCATTCAATTTTTTAAAATTTCAAGCATTCGTGTGACCAGTTTTCACAACATGAACACCCGCTGCCATACTTAAAGGTAGTGTGTACATGATTGATCATTGTTGCAGTTTTCAGAATTGGGCAGATTTGGGGGTTAGTATTTTATAGGAAATATCGTTCCACTGACCTGTTCAAAGTTTTGCGTTGTTGGATGGCATAAAAAAACGAGAGAAAAACGCCGCTCGTTTTCAGTCAAGGCGCGTGGCTACCTGGACGCGTGACGCGCCCCGAATGCCAGCATGTCCAGGGTACTCCACTTGTCCGGGTAGCCACACGTGCCTTGACTAAAGGCTACAGGGCAGTGCTGGAAATCGTTGGAAAACGATATAAATTTCCACTTTTCTTGACAACGACAGCACACCTGGTGCCATCATTTCACAGGATGATTGAGACTACTATTAACTTAGTCCAGTTAAAGGTATTTTGTAATAATTCAGTAAAAAAAAAAAAATTTAAAATAGAGGATTACCAATCGTGTTGGCCTACACTACATTTAAGGGTGCTGGTGATGGCTAATTCTTTTTTACTTCTCATTGGATTGATTTTTTGTAACCTGTGATCCGGGGTCAACATAGAATGTACACGCACCATAACAAGGTCGTGGTGAGCTACCCACAACGCTTAGCATTTCTTTCACTATATTTTGTGAAAGAACCGATTAGCTACATTGTACTGAATGCCATTGGATAAGAAAAGTCCATAATGATAATATTGTACAGAATGGTACCAGTAGCCAACCTTTTTCACATTTATTTTTTACCTTGGAACAAGTCATCATGTACATGTGGCACATGTCAAGAATATGCCCGACGTCAAATACGCGTGCATTAGTCACATACATCATGCCTATGTGTATACATGTACATGAGGCCTTCTACAAGAATAAATGTATCTTTTTTGAAAACATCATTTTTGAAGGGCTTAAAGTATAAGCTGTCCTCTGGTTGCATTTATTACTGATGGAATGAATAACAGCATTGAAATGGAATCGGCTGTGCGGATAATCTTGCCTTCCTCCAGGACAGATCTTAAGCCAAAACAGAACCCGTTTGTATCGGGCGTTTTCCAAGGAGACCGTTGAACTCGGCAATCGCTCTTCATCCCCGACATAAAAGTATGGGCAGTTCTTGAAGAGAAAAAAAAAAAACCTGATTCCTTTCTCCGGAAGTATGCACAAGATTTACAGCTGTCGGTAAGACAGAAAACACAGCTTGTTTTTGAAGGAAAAGATTATCGTCTGAAATTTGAGTCAATCTTGAGTCCTCTGTTTGCTGGCATGCCCGACGGAACTTTTTGTGAATTTGAAAACCCTTATACATGTAACTTATTGTGAAGCTTCTGAGAAAGAAATTCCAAGCTCTTCTAAAATTGATCAATAAGTTTTTAATATTGGATTGAAAAGGTGCACTTTTAAGTATTATTACATCAATATCAGCAGAGCAAGGCTCAATTTTCTGTCACTAGCCTAGCATACAAACACTGGTGTGGGCTAGTAACATACTGTTTTTAGTTGCCCGGCAGTCTAGTGGAGAAACAGCAACCTAGTTGGAAACTTGAACTCCTCTTTTAAAATATTCTTTCTAAAGTGCAGAATAATTGTACAGGTGAGTGAAACTACAGAAAACTAGCCTGGGGGGGGGGGGGGGGGGGGGGCTAGTCAGGAAAATATTTAGTGCAAGACCTGATAGGCTGGCAGTCTCATGAATTTGCATATCTTTTCAACCCATCTATTTTATATGTAGTGATTGTAAATTAGAACAGATGTTTTCTCTTTTGCCCTGTCCCAACGTAATATATGAAGCACTGTATACTCGGTGCTTTCCGAGAGCCTGTGTGAAAAAATTTCACAGGCTTACTCAAGCGGGATTCGAACCCACGACTTCCTGCTTAATAGTGCAGACGTCTTAACCACTCGACCACCGAGCTTGCTGGGGTCGGCTGGCCGATTCGAATCCAATGCAGCAGCGGATACCGCGTAATCAGTCAGAAGATGGAATGTAGTGATTGTAGCCGTCGCGACGCCATTCCCGAAAATTACCTTTATTAAGTGCAAGGATCATCAGTAAGGAATTTTAAATTGAAGGACTACGATGTTCATGTACAATGTAACTGGTGTTACTTAATGTTGTGTGTATTTTTGGACCTTTTGTAACCGACAGAAAAAGTACAGGGTTTAAACCTGGTTGACAATCATGTGTGGAATTTGTCGCATTGTTGTTTCTATGTACAGTACATGTGTATCTTGGGGGGGACTTTGTTTGTTGTGTGTATGGGCTCCCAGCACACCCTTGTTGTGTGGTTGGCAAGATGTCATCATGAGGATTTGTCATTACTTTTAACCCCTTGCGTACGGATGACGCCATATGGCGCAAAAAGAACAGTGCCACCAGGCCGGATGACGCCATTGGCCGGTGTTTGTGAAGTTTCAATCCATTGTTGGATTATTGTTTGTTACGCTTGACTGCACAAACACATTGTAGCGGTTCGCTTGGCTGCCAGAACCGCCGCAACACCCTGACGTCTCCCGTAAAATACCGTGCTCAAGGGGTTAAGAAAAAGTGCTTTGTGCATGTTGTTAATCAGATTTGAGGAGTAAAAGGAGTTAAACATTTTGAGGCGCTGTGGAGGAATTGCGGGGCTTCAGTTCTACAAGTTAATGCCTACAGATTGTTTTATTTTATGATACAGCTCTTTTGTGGTGTTTATGCAAATTATTTGAATAGGAGGCCATATTCGTGAATGACTGAGGGCACTCTCTCCTGAAATTTTGGGGGCTTACACAAAAGTGCTTCATTTGTCAATTCAGAAAGACGTGATACATTTTACAGTTTGGTTTTTATTGAAGTAAGAGTTCTAAATATGTGAATGTATTTTCATAAAAGTGCATGTATGTACATGTACATGTAGGCCTACATGTACTGTTTGTACCCACGGACGTATGGAAATATCCTGGACCTACAATACATTTGTGGAGTTGAAGCCAGTTGAAGCCATCTTACCCTGCAAAAAAACAAAACGTTATTGATATATGTCGGTGTTTGTACCCCCAAAATAGTGCTACAGTGCCCTCAGGTGGTCAGAAATATGGCCTATTGTGACATGAACAGTCGGCAGGTGCAGTTCCTTTGATCTACATTGTAGGTCTTTAAGAACATTCATGCTCCTTTGAAATACAAATTTGTATTTCCGGCGCTGACGGTCCTACCTCGGGCCTTCACCCTTCCACCAATCAATACAAATGGAAATGTACACATTCCCCTTCCTGTATCCAGATGTTCACCTGGGCCAGAGGAAGATTTTTTAACTCATGTCTTCCGTTTCCCTCCCGTCTTCTCACAGGTCCATCAGTAATCAGAAGATGCCGCTATGGTAATCGGAATGCAGTTGCCGCGATGAGCAAACCGTTCACTATCCGGACAACATACCCTGATGACCCCTTCTTGCCATTGTACAAGTCAGCACGTCTTACTTCCGACGAGCAAGATACATGGTCCAGTACTCGAGGATGGCCGAGAAGAGCTCTCCTCAGCGCAAGGTGGGTAGGAGGCAGTGGTTTGTTTGTCTAGCTGTCTGTTTGTCTAGAGTCGACAGGTTCTTTTTTTTCTTCAAAATATTTATTCGTCAATTTGTGACAATCCTGCATTCCGTCCGACCCATTCGAACAGAGTTGGACATGAGCTTTACAAGGCACATACATCACGTGTGATTTGGGCTGGTGAGTTGTTTTTGGTTAGCAGAACTTTTCTCTGCTTAGGAAAAAAAAATAAGCACAAAAAAAATTTCATTTTGGAAAATGGGTTACCAGCCAGAACTCTATGCGTTGTATACTGCTTGTATAACTGCTGGTTCCCTGCTGATTAAATTTAGCAGGTAGATTTACTAAGCAGTATTTTGCAGTTTATCCTGTCTTGGATGCACTTATCTAGATCACTTAATGAAATGATTTAATATGAAATTGGTTTGTTTGTGTCATAGGAGAAGCAGGCGGGGGTGAAGTCTCCCATGGCTTCTAAGGGAGAGGGGGGTAAGACCCTCAAACGGAAGCTCTTTGCCGGCGTCAACGGAGAAGGAGCAGAAGGTAAGAATTCACCATCTCTAAGATTTTTCTGGGGGGGGGGGCTAGGGAGGAGGTATAGAGGTGTGTTATCTGCTAGAAACATGTAAATATCCTCTCTGTACCCAGTCTGTTGAATTGCTGTAAGTAAAGGTGGTATAGTTCAGAATTAGATAGTATTAGGCTTGTTCGCAGCAAATTCGGGCAACAAGCATACATTTTGTTGACACTTGACCTCACACAGAAGAAACACAACAACGTAGCGTTTGAATATTGTCCAATCACAAGATTTTAAATTTGAGTTGGAATGCGAAGAATAAAATACTGAGGTAAGCAACCAACCAAAATGAAGGTACAAAATTGCATAATATTGGCTACATAGGACTTGCTTTGCCCAAACTTTGACTTGTTCCAGATGGTCAGCTAGACATGGTTGACCTGCCAAGGTCACTTTGGTAGACAATAGCAGCAGTTTTGTGATAAACTGGACAGTGAAGGGGGAAAGTGACACAACAGTTGAGTATTGTATTTTTTTTTTTTTTTTGTATTGGTGAATTTCTTCATACAATTGATGGTACATGTTTTCAATCTGACTTATAAAAAGCCAGCGTAGGGGGTACAAACTTGGACAGTTTATTTGTTGATTTCCACCCTTCAAAACGTGTTTAAGGGCCCGTTATTTAACCCCTTGACCCCGGGTTTTAGATGGGAGGCGCCGGGGCACCAGGTCGGGTTGTGCAGCCAAGCAAAATGGAAACAAGAGGCTTGTGCAGCCAAGCATAACGTACACAATACCCCAATAATGGATTGAAAGTGCAGAGATTGACACAAATAGAAGTCAACCGGCCTGGTGACAATTTTCAATCTGCACGTATTTGTGTCAACCGTACGCAAGGGGTTAAGAACCAAACTTGGCGCCCTATGGGAGATTAGATCACATATTCTGTCTGTCTGTTCAACGGGCCTGTTGAAAAATTCAGTGACTGCCATTTCTGTGTGGGCAGGTTGAGACCGGAATGCTTTTTACTGTGTTCCTGGCATTTCGGCTGATGGCATTTTGCTTGGCTATGCACTTGAGGGATTACGCCCGGTGAACTTATCTTCCATCGTGTTCCGAGTTTGTCCAAAGGACGTTCGTTCCAAGGGTGAAAAAAAAAGACATGAAATTGAGCATGGGGACCAAAATAGACCACTTAATGTACACCTTTCAAAAGATCAAGGTACAAGTATTTCATCTTTCCAGTAGTTCAGTGGTTGTTTTCAAACCAACGGCGTGGGATGAATTTTAAGCAATAACACTCAACGGGGAGGTATAAAAATGGTAAATTGCACGGGGGAAAGAAGTGGTCAAATTAATGGTTTGATTTGCGCATACGTGAAGAAAACTACAGTCGAGTACCACACATTACAGCTTCTATTAAAACTGAGAGTACCACTGAAAGCGGCATAGTTTGCTTGGAGTAGTTGCATTAATATTGAGTGCATGCAGACATGAACGTTGCGTGCATGCAGTTACTTATTTCTTGAAATTATTTGTTCAGAATTTCACAACATTTTGCAGATAGTTTGGATATTTTCTTCTTTTTTACAGGGTGTACCTAAAACAAAAGCATAAAAAACTATAAACTTTAGAATTGACAGTTTGTAAAAAGAAATAATTTTATTTCAGAAATTTGTGTTGTACACATTATAGACAATTTAGTCGGTGATGTTTTGTCTGGCCGTATATACCAGGCAAAACAGCTGCTGTCGTTTCTTGCTAACTTTTTTTTTCTCCACAGTACACTGTCAGATTAAAAAAAAAACACGTTGGTGTCAATAATACACATCATGTTGTGTAGATTTTAGGTACATGAACGTATCATGCAGTGTTGTAACCAAGTCATTTTTTCTCAAGTCAAGTCAAGTCGCAAGTCAAATTTTCCCAAGTCAAGTCAAGTCCCAAGTCTTGAGTCAATTGTTAATAAATAAAAATTCCAAATTCCAATGACAAAAATGACAATGCATAGGCTAGCATGCATGCACTGTACAAAATCAACCTGGTGTGCCATTTTGACAAATTCTCCATGCAGCTCGGCCAGCGCTGCGGCCCTGCATACGTACTGGACGCCCAGCTTGCTATTATGCGCTATAGGCTTGTTTTTTAACTGATACCCGAATGTTTGTGTTTATTTTAACAGAAGTGTTAATGTCAGCAAGTCAAATTTATTCAAGTCAAGTCCCAAGTCATTTTTTTTCCCAATCAAGTCAAGTCTCAAGTAAAAAAAAATTGCGACTCGAGACCGATTCAAGTCAAGTCAGCAAGTCAAGTCAACAAGACTGGCGTCATGTGACCGCAACACGCAATTTAGTAAACAAAGGTCTCATCGTCTATAGGACTTGCTTTCAAAACCTGAAATTCTTTTTCATCAGAGCAAATTGATCCATATGTCCATTGTAGTGGAAAATCACTGGCTTTCAAGAATTCTTACAACCTATAACAAGCCGCACAAACACAAAAACACCCCTTCCTAACAGTCCATTTTTGTGCCGATGTCTGAATTCCAAACAACCCCTTGAATACCTTCTTTGAGGTATTCTGTTTCCAAAGACTTGTTTTTCCCAGATGTTCTGGTCAGTCCGAGTCGGGCGATGTGTTTTTGAGTTCTGTCCGGAGTCTGGCGCGCGTGGGTGTGTGTGTGTGATGACGCAGATGACGCAGATACTTGTAAGGTTTTTTTTTAGCTCCTTTGAGGTCTCATTACTCTGACAATGTAGTTTCCTCTTCTTTCCTGTCAGGGACACAGTCATACTATTTATGTCAGTAGATTTGCGTAAATGTTGACTTCAAAATGTTGAATTCTTACAACCGTTTGTCGCATTTTTTGTGTGCAGACCACAAGTAGTGAAATATTTCATTGTATGCATTTTGATTAACCGTAACAGTCCTGAATCCTCAAATTTCAGTACAATTTTTCATACCACCTCCAGAGTTATATGGTTGAAACTATTTTTCAATAACTAGTGTCTTTTTTTCTTTTTTTTGTGGGGTGGGTTGTACAATATATTTTTTTTCTGACGTAGAAAGAATGCAGTTATTGTTTCAACCAACCAACAAACAGTTTTTTCTGTGTAGCATGTGAATTTATTTATATGTATACATTTGTTTAATTTATTTACTGTAATTTATTTACATTGTTGTCATAGTATTTCACCTCCCCCTCCCTTCCCCTATTTTTTGGGTAGTTATCCCCTACTCCACCCCACCCCCACCCTACCCCCCACCATACCCCCCCCCAACTAACCCTATCCCACCCCGGTTATTTTTTTTCTCATTTAGTAAATAATAGTTTGTTTTAAAATATAGATATATTTGTTATTCTATTTATTTAATATAGACAAAGGTTTCAATGTTTAATATTTATGCTAGTGTTTCTTTTTAATATTTGTATCTATTCCTGTAATTGACGGTTCTGCTGTTGGATGTGGTTAATAAATAAATAAATACAATAAGCAGGGAGTTGCTGTACACATTTACTGTTGGCTCTGAAGAGAAAGCTTATAGGTCATATTCAACTTAAGTCATTTCTGCCATGAGCCGACGGTACCATCCCTCGATCAGTATTTTTATGGCGCATTGTTGATGACTCAACTCCAATTTGACCTAGATGGAGCTGTCTGGATTACAGAGGAAGCATAATTTCAATTCACACCAACGATTTATTTTCCTAAGAGGGAATCAGTTCAGTGTGCCTCAAAGTTCCAGAATTGCCCTTGCAGAAGAAATCAAGGGAGGGGGGTCTTTACAGCTGGAATGTGAATTGTCATAGCCAAAATGATTTGGAAATGTGCACACGTTTTCTCTGTATTTCTCTGGATCATTTTCAAGCTTAACCCTTCATTTTAAACCTGTTACTTGAGACTACTAAAAATGAGGTACAAATTAAAAATAAGCTAAAATTTCCACCACCCCCTCCCAAAAAAGCTGCAAATATAGACTCTTTTCATGTTTTATCCTGAACCACATAGTGTAGTGATTCTAATGAAGGGCTTATTCAAGTAAACAGGTCAAGCGTGTCACATGCTCAGTATTTAAAAATAATGAACTACGCTTACTACAAGGCGGTCTACACATTGTAGAGCAACCTTGTCACATGGGTGAAAATAGTCTGTATGTTGTGAATTTATCACCTACGATTACAGTATGAACTTTGGCATCTACACAGATCTCAATTCACAAAGAAATTGGACAAATTTCCCCCTTCAATCTGCAAGATTTTTATCAAATTTCCCAACGTACGAGAAACAAATCCTTGATATCGCCACTGACCCCAATGTCCAATCAGGTTTTATGATCTCAGCTAACCATGCCTAACCCTGAATAATTTATGGTCCGGTAGTAGTTTGTTTTTAAATTTTATTTTTTACCATTTGAATTTTTGCTAGGAACCTTTAGGAATTTTATAGAGACCACTACTCTACCTAATGGAAAATATTTTGTAGGGACATCAAATCCCATGCAAAGGAATAGTGGCTGGGCTCTGCTGTCCTGATCCTACAAAACCCATCAAAACCTAAGGTGGATTTAAAGGATCAGTCTTGAAACCAGTTAAAAGAAATAGTGGTGTTGTATCTTCCTACGAACCACTTTGACTTTCCCCTCTGACATCTGCTACTATCGTGAATCTAGCATTGGCACGCATCCTTTCTCCAAGGATGCTCCAGCATAAATCCGCAGTATGTTTACAAGATGTGCTTATTTGATGAAATATCCAGGATGCTCTGTTGACATTTGTGGACGTCTTGAACCTAGAGAATTTCTGAACTGACTTTGGATATATTTATGTATCTAGAGTGATTGAGATTGTTGTTCCCCGAGACCTTTCCATCTCTGCTTTGAAAGTATCTAAAGTTGATTGACGCTAATCTGAAACTGCTACAATTTGTGTGTGTGTGAGTTTGTATATGCCGGCAATCGTGGACCTAGGACAAAAGAATTCGGGCGTAGACAAAGGGGTCCACGTTTGACCTAACGTCCACGATTGAAAATCGTGTACAAAACCAATGGGAGGCCTTCCGAAAAAGTTAGAGTATAAACAAAAGAGGAACAATGGGAGGTCCACGATTGCACCCGTTTACATGACTGAGTGTGTGTGTGTGTGTGTGTAATGTAGCATTGTTTTTAACTATATTTTTACAATTGTGAATACAAAAAAATGTACAGTCCAGTTCAGACGCAAAACTTCTGTTGTAACACCCTGCTTTGTGGTTTGGTTTTTGCTTCTCTGCGAAAAAAACACTGCTCAGGGGAATAACAAATTTCCTTTCTTTTTTTTTTGTGTTGGTAATTTGCCATCCCTTTTTTTTCTTCTCAAGAAAGCGTAAAATCTTGGGCCTGTAGACCGCACTGCAAAAAATCTGATGACATGTCCGGTTGTTTTGGTGAAATAAAGAAAAAGGCAAAATTTAAGTAAAAAAGGTACTTCATGTCGTTGAAACTCTGAAAGTAGTAATGCTGTACTAAAACTACCAATTTTCCAATCTTGTTTGCAGTCAAAATCATCTATCAACAATTCCCAGTTATTGCTTCTGGGAAAATCTTTACTCCATCCTGCTACCAGTAATGTGTAGGGGTTGACCTTTAATTGGATTTGCAAGGAAAGCCAGTGCATGGCCCTTCACTGTTGACAGCTGTGCAGTGCGTAATTGAAGTTTTAGGCGTTAAACCATGGAAGAGAATCACATGTTGGCCATAAGCATTTTGGTTGATTGCTGAGTGTTATGTACATGTATAGCATGGTCCATTCAACCAATAGGAAAGATATGTGGTCAACCGCTTAAATTTGTTTAAGTGTTCTCTGTTTTTATATTTTGAAAAGAAATTGTAGTTGAGGAATTTTAACTGCACTTTTTTCATCCTTTGTTATTAAGTTGTCTTTTTTTTTTAGGGTTTGTATAATCTACTTAAGCATGCCCAGCAAGAACAAGTACTTTTATCAGTCCTGTAGTTTTGTTCAGATTAACCCTAACCTACCTGAATCCATCAAAATCCATACCCCATTTTGGAGGATTTTGGAGGATTTTGGCGGATTCAGGATACCTCCATATTAACAACTGGGGGATTTTGATGGATTCAGGATACCTCCATATTGAGCAGTCACCAAAACCAACTTTTTGTGCATGACAAAATAGGTGGATTTTGGCGGATTCAGGAAACTTTCTAGTAAAGTTACTCAAGGGGTTAGGGTTAAGGGACACTTTGCCTTGGGGGAGCGCAGTGGAAGACTTTTTTTTGGGGGGGGGGGGGGGGGGGGGGGGTGGGGGGTGGGGTGGGGTGGCAGCAGACATACTGGTCCTGTTCCGTTGTTCTTACCAGTCGTACGCATGCTCAGAACTACATGCTCAGAACTACATGCTCAGAACTACATGCTCAGAACTACATGCTCAGAACTACATGCTCAGAACTACATGCTCAGAACTACATGCTCAGAACTACATGCTCAGAACTAGCAAAAAAAAGGGACCTTTATGTCTGCTGCCACCAGTGTCTGAAAAGTCTCCCATTAAGCTACAAAGAACATTCGGCAAATAAATTTTCGGAATTTGTTTTTACAAGGTACATTGTCAAACTCTATACCCACATGCATGTGGAGATGGGGGGGGGGGGGAGTATATTGTTGCATAGCTAAAATTTAGTGTGTTTTTGGATTTTGCATGCCAGACCTGAATGTGAAATCTTCTGAATCTAGATAAGCATTGAACTGTGTTAGGCTGGCAGAATTGTTCACATCAAATCTGCTGTCTCGTTGACCAATAAGGCTCTGTCCTTTTGTGTTGTGTAAAGGCAGTGGCATTGCTGGGGCGTCATTTTTGTCGGCAAAATTGTGGCACCATTACCAAAATTGTGTCGTCGTCAGGGAAGAGAGGAATGGAAGAACGACTAATAGCAAAGACATCATAAGTGCAGCGTGTATTAGAGTGCATTAGTAGTCAAATGTCACAAATAAAAGCTGCTGTAAATTCAAGATCTTTACCCTTGTTTTTCAAATTTGAAGAGGGGGAGAATTTTTTGAAGGAAAATGTTTGGAACTCTTTAACCATTAGCAATTCTTGTGATGCCACACCCCCTTTCCCCCCCATTTAAACTGGTCTAGTAACACCGTTTATAATGAGGCAGTAGTGATAGTCAGTATTATCTTTAATATAAGAGCCTTGACCTTGCATGTGATATTATATGCATAGCCCATGCGTAACTACATGTTAATCACGTGTATTTGCAGTCATCATAGGGACCTCAGAAATTCCAACAAATTCTCCTTACCATTTTGTAAGACTAAGCGGTACCAAAATAGTCCGATCATCTATATGACAATGACTTGGAATGAAAATCACTAATTATCTTTGCCTTGCCACTATTGATATGTTTCCCCTGTTGTTTACCTAACCTGATTTCGTTCCATCCCCTCCCTTTCCAATTCCCTTATTATCTTCCCTTGATCCCCTCCCCCTGTTGTCTACCTATCTGTAACCACACCCCCTGTCCTTATCGGTTCCAATTTTTTTTCTTCTTTTATATCTGCTTTTTTCGAGAATTTTATCGTTTATACATGTAATAATATAATGATGAGAATTGGTTATGGTTGTAAGGTAATATTCCATCCAATTTGTCTATTTTCTTTTTTATAGATATATATTTCTAATTGTTCTTACTATCATGCATAGCCATTTTCCCTATCCCTTTGTAGATCTCTCTCCCCCCCCCCCCCCCCCTCCTTTCCCTCCCCACCCTTCCCATTCTCCCAAGTTAGTTATATATAAAGTTTGGTGCTATTTGAATGTTTAAATTTTATGTATTTATTCTGCAATTCCGCTTTTGGCGGCGAAAGAATAAAATAATAAACCATGAATAATAATAATAATAACATAGAGCCACCAGTCTGTGATTGACGTCAGCGGATGGCATAGGCAACGCTGTTTTGCAAGTCTGTTATTTTTTTAAGCTCAGTCCTCTGTGATATACAGTTTGCACGTTTTACCAGTTCCAGGGAGACGTGTGGGTCTATTTGCGTAAGCGGGGATTGAGACAAAAATAATTCCTTGTAAATACCCGCAACATCCCCCCAAAAAAGGAAAATATAAGCAGTGCTGTCTGTAATGAATATTGTTTTTTTTAGCCAGTCAATACATGCATGCACATATTTATTCTTTTATTTTTATAGGCAGGTTAACAAATTTTAATAGATTCAAAATTAAAATGCATCAGAGCTTAGAATAAGTCCCTATTTGCACAATGGAAAGACTACTGATGGAATGCGTGAACTAGGGCTGTCCCGAATCTACCGATTATTCGATCGTCGACCGAATATTCGAATACCTTTTTGCCGGTTTGAATATTTGAACAATTATAATATGCACATACATATACGACTCTGATGCTATTTTAGTAGAAAAGTTACGGAGCTTAGCAGTGTGAAATGCTGCATTTATGTCGAAGGTAACTTTTTTGTGGCCAGAGGTTTTTGTTCCCGTCCGTAAAACCCTTGACACTTGTAAACAAAATATTCCTGCAAAAACACAGGTTGAAGTTTGGTTTCTTATCAGTTGTACAAGTGAGAGTTAAGTAAAGGAGCCCCACTCAGTCTGAATTGTTAAGACTCCAGTGTATGTATATCCTGATGGACAAATTTCATCTGGACAAAAATAACAGCAATCTGCGAACTTCTTGGTTTGAAAGCATGGCTCAGTGCTCAGTTAAAACCCTCCTATGCAAACATACATTCTGAGCCATGTTGTTGTATGGGTCAAAATCAGTCAAGGTGATTGTTTTTGACCCTCCTGCCATAGTACAACACCACATGTAATCTGATCATGTCTGTAAAAGTATAGCAGGGGAGGTGGAAGGAAATTTTGACTGATTTTGACCTTTTAAATAGCAGGAGGGTTTTAATTAACAACCTATTTTGCTTTCATTCGTGTGCAGTTTATACACGTTAAAATCTTTTGAATTTCAAAAAGGTCACTGATCAAGTCGTCCAAAACAATTTAATGCCCCATGCACCACAATGTAATTTGCTGTGATTTATGCATGCATGAATAGATTTGTTGATTTAGCAGTGTTTGTGTATGACTGAGAGCCTCACTTTAAACCCAAAAATGTGCAGAAGGGGTTAATATGAAATTCATGTAAAAAACTGGATATTATTGTTCAGTTTGTACAACAGCGCCCTTATGCGAAATAGTGTGAACATTTTCAGTTAGTGAGAAAATAACAGAATTTTTACTCCAAGTCCACAAAAGTATCCCATTATATTTATTCAATTCAGAGATTTTGAAATCTCCACAAAATACTTTTCAATATAATATTCATTTCAAAATGCCATTAAGAACCACAGATCTACCAACATTTATTTTGATTGAGGCTTAATTTCAGTTTGTCATACCACAAGAAGATTTTTTAATAAAAAGCTCAGGTCTGATCATATTTGTTTAATACTAATGACGCAGTTGGATCAAACAATATCTCAGTCACGAACTCTTCTACACAATTGATTATCTTCCCTCTTTGATCAAAATTTGCTTGTTGCAGACAAAAAGCCCCCTAAGCCAACACCGAAGCGCAAGAAACCCACGTCCCAGCCGGGCAGCCCGACTCTCCTGGGCACGCCAGGACGCTCCATCCCGCTGTCTGAGAGGCAACAGCTGGCACTGCTTATGCAGATGACGGCGAACGAGGAGAATAATAGCCCAGGTAGGAATTATGACCCAGATTAGAATAAAAGCATGTCGGAATAATAACCTGCCTAAGAATGAACATCTAGGCTAGAAAAAAAACAGACCAACTGAAAATGAAAGTCAAGGCAGTGATATTGGCAAGATGGAAATGAATACTGGTATAATTAACCCTAACCCCTAGGATGCATGCAAAATCATACAAGAAGGTTGCATGTTCCTTGCTGAGTTTCACTCAAAATTCTGAAGGAATAAACAAATTGAAACCAAAAGATGAACTGAAGGGCATTGTATACTTTTGTGTAGCATATTAGTATTTCCATCAACAGGTTGTTACAAAGAAACGCGCCATGCTTCCCCAATCTGACTTGACTTCTTTCAGCGTTTGAAGTGATGTTCTGATGATTCATGTCCTGATAAATTCCACCTTTAAAAGTTCTAAACTGAAGTTTCTCCGATTTTATCACCACAGTGATTAATCATCCGCCACCCAAACCCATCACGACCCCCGGGTCAGTGGGCGGGGTCAAGAATAAGGCAAATAAGCGCAATGAGCGAGGGGAGGCACCCCTCCACCTTGCTTCTATCCGGGGCGACGTTCAGGCCACCAAGAATCTCATCAAGCAGGGGGCGGAGGTCAACGTTCAGGATTTTGCAGGTAGGCTGAATTAAAACTGTTCGGTATTAAAACTATAGCCGTGTTCCCATAGACATTTTTTTGTTAATCTACTTCAACTTTCCTGTAGAGTAACAAAATTAATTCCAATCTGAATGGATGGAGACTGACATCAAGGTTAAGTTACTGCAGCCGCGATGTAAAACTAACATGCCGACAGGAGGCATGGTAGACTTGCCAATGGTACATCTACTTTTACAGGGACACCGATTACTGCATAGGTTAATGAGAATACACCAGCCACACACAACAAACAGTCTGTCCGCGTAAACAAAAGTCCAAATGGGAACAGCTGTAAGATTACGCAAAGGAATGTTGACAGTGAGTCACAGTAACTTAGCATGAGGAAAAGTGCAATGGGAATATGGCGTAAGCATGTGCAGTTTGATGCGGATTAGATTTCCAAATGACCTACGTGTAGGTAACAAGGGAATTAACAATGGTCAAGCAGGGTTTACGTAGTTACACTGAACTAAAGTCGGAGATTATTCGGAACGAATTGGAGAGACTAAAACATTTTATTTAGTTTTGTCTTGGAAGTCTTAATTGAAGTGAATCTGTGGCCAAGTATCACCTTTTGACCTGTGTGTGTTGTTGCACGTCTACGGATGGTGAATATCACTATCGTGTACTTGGGTCACTTATTCACTTAGGCCAAGCCTGTCTTATTGTGCTTTCATTATCAGAGAGCTTCAAAAGGTCAAATGAAGTCAGGAATGATGTTAAAATTCAGGATTTTTCTTTCTTTTTTTGAGGGGAGGGGTAGGCTGGAATTCAGTTTTTTTTTATCTGTGTAAAAAAAAACTGCATGCATTCATAACATAGTGGGGGAGCCTGTATACTGTAATGTTTCCGACAAAATGATCTCATTGGCTGGCTTACGTTGAGGGTTTGGCACTCTGTCAAGTACAGGGCAGGCCTCGCTGACTCACCCACTGAATGATGTACATCTTAAGACCACTTGATACAGTTCCGGTGCCATGCTGAATCAATTTTGTATTGAGCGTCCCACATTGTCTCCAATTAACATACTTAAGGAATGTTGTTTTTTTAAGTGCTTGTGTTTAAAATAATCCAAGTTGTTCATAGGCTCTTATGTAGTACCTGCTCGTCGTGCATAAACCCTAACAGCTAAAGTAATTTATAGATTTAATCAACTTACAGAAAAACATTGGGTGTATATTTTGGGACGCAAAGGTGAAACTTAAGACTCCAAATTTTTGTTGTCTGTGTATCATTTTCTTATTACGCTCGATAATGTAACTTCTTGTTGCTAGGGTGGACACCCCTCCATGAGGCCTGTAACCATGGATACTATGAGGTTGCCAAGCTTCTGCTGAAAGCCGGAGCGTACGTGAACACACAGGGACTGGAGGACGACACACCGTTACATGATGCAGCTGTGAATGGTCACGTCAAGGTAAATGGGTCTCCAGTACATTGATTTGAAGGCTGGGCTTGGGTCAGGGGTCATTAAAGTCTCTTCTTTTGAGTTCCTAAATATCATGAGGTCAAGGGTCATTGGCTAAGGTCATTGATTATCATTTAGTTGTGCAAGTGAAGGTCATTTGATGTGAACATTAACTTTGATTGCCATCATGTTTGGAATCAAACAAATGAGTTACTGAAAAGGTGTGCTGCTGTATAAATCCAGAGGTTGCAGGTTCATATCCCACTTTTTGCTCACTCTGAAAATGTTTGTCACATTTATGTACTTCTTTCCAGAAAGGCTGCGATTTGACCAGAGCCTGAACAGCTCAACTTCAGATGCCCTAAACCCCTAGCCCAACCCACTCCTAATCCCCGTTTGGTAATGACAGACCTATTCCAGTAAAACATGACTTATACAAATGACATCAATAGGAACTGTCAAGGTTTTCACCTACATAATTTCCATATTCGTCAGGATATCAAACTGAATATGCTCTGCCTGATGCATAATGAAAACCTAACAAGTGAAAAATGTCCTTAAAATGGGCCCCCCCGGTATGCCAGACGGATTTGTGCAGCCAAGCGTAACACACACAATAGGCGAACAATAGAATCAATATGCAGAAGAATGTGGGTATAGACGTCAACCGGCCAGGTGGTTTTTTTTTTCCCAAACCGCGGCTATAGCTGTCATCCGTACTCAAGGGGTTAAGATTCATTTCATTCTGATGACAAATGTCGATCCTGTATTCATTGGTACTCACAGGTGGTTGAGTTGCTGCTCAAGCATGGAGCCAACCCTCTACAGGTCAACAAGCGTGGCAAGGCCCCGATTGACCTGGCCTGCAATGCGGAGATCCGAAGCCTCATGAAGAATGAGATCATCGAGACCAGCAGTGATACATCGTTAGCCGAAGCCCGGCCGCCAACCTCCCCAGAGAGCGTAGACTCGGTGGACGGTCATGAGCTGCGGAATGGCGAGGCCAGACGTAAGTAGTCAGGTTACCAGAGCTGACAATGCTGACTAGTCTGACAATTTCACATGTGAGCTTCCATGAGGAATGCCCAAAATTGTTGGAACACCTTTTTAGGTGTTTACCCCTTGAAGCCGGTTATTTATAATTAGGCGCCGGGGTGCCGTGGCGGCCTGTGCAGCCAAGCGAAATGGACACAAGAGGCTAGTGCAGCCAAGCATAACATACACAATAATCCAACAATGGATTGAAAATGCAAAGAATGACGTGTATAAATGTCATCCGGCCAGGTGAAAAAAAAATTTGGGACGTGTATAGACGTTATCCGGCTTCAAAGTTCGTTAGCAATGGTCTAAAAATGGGTGTCAAAATTTGTTGTATTTGACAACCTGTCATGCTTGCTTTCGACTGACATTATTAAGTTTTCAATTAAAACAAAGCTCGTCAACAGGTCAGGTAACCAGAGTAAGAAGTTTTATGACTGACTGACTTTGCTGTTTTAAGTGGGAAACCCATCTCATGAGTTTTCCTGTTTGCTTTTTGATACATGTGGTAATTTTCATTGTCTTTATTTATTGCAATAATTGAAATGTTTTCACCATTTCTTTCAGCGGATCCATATGAGTTTGACCACCAGGATCGGAGTCCTAATGAGCAGAAAATAACGATACACTGGGCATCTCCAGACAAGTCCGGCAAGGGGGCTATCATGGAAATAACCAGAACTATCCCCAAGTTGAATGACCGGGCCACCCCAAACTCTATGACCTCAACTACCACGTCGGACAGTGATCTGTTTGATCCGCACTTGAACACCAAACCTTTGAATAATGCTGCTCCAAATATAGCTATGCTCAAGCAACAGCAGCATCTACAACAGCAGCAACAGCAGCAGCCTGTGCGCATTGCTGTTGCTGAATGCCGGAACTCCGAGTCGAAGTCACAGGGAGAGGTGTGTAACAATGCATCGCGTTCCTCGCCAAAGGAGTCGAACACTGTCCCGATTTGCGACACCGGTGTGCCACGGGTAGCGGGCGCCAAAGAGGACTCCTACAGTAGTCTGAGCGATTTGAACCTTCTCATGTCGGACGACTCCAACGCAGCAACAGAGACCAAAGGGACGTCGGGTAAAGCAGACAGCACCACAGAGTCGACATCCTCGTCATTCATGTGGAACACAACCAACGGGAGAACTTTACCGCAATCTAGTTTTGTCAGCACCGCTATGGTTCCCACTATAGACTCCAGTGCCCAGCAGCGTGTCAACACCTCTAGTATATCAGGTTCCGTTTTCCCTGAGAACTCTTCCAGTAAGCATGATACCTCTCTAGTCAGTTTGAATTTAAACAGTAAAGCTTCGTCGGTGAATGCCCTTGCTCCTTTCAGTACTTCATCTTTCTCCTCTTTACCTGGAGTGCCTCTCCAGCAGACTCAAAGCCATGTCGCGCCAGACATGCCATCAGAATCTGTTGTTTCGCATCAGCACGCACCCATTATAAATAACACCATCGGGCAGGATTCAGTTGTGCAGCCGTCGCAGTCCAGCCGTCCGCCTCGATCGTTATCAGCTACCTCCGCAAGCAGTACCAATTACGAAACGGAGCAGCCCATGGATAGACTGGTGCCTGGCTGTAATGACACTCAGGCAAATAGTTTATCAGAGTGGAGGACAGATACCAAACCGGTGATGGCTGATAGCCGCTTGGAAAGCGAGTCGGATTCCAGTATGGATAGACTGATACAGCCGCAGCCACAGCAGCAGCATGACAGGCGGGACCGGCCAAAGCGACACAAAGACCGGTCCCATCAAAAGTCACACCGGAAGCACCACCGGCATCAAAGCCAGTCCAGTCAGGGATCTCGCTCTTCGAAGGATGAACGCCATTTCAGTGAGGAAGCAAGCACCTCCTCAAAATCCCCATCACCAGAGGTGAAAGCCGTTGAGAACGGAAGGATGGAGATTGCAGAGAACTCCCCTGATGGACACAAGTCAGACCCGCAGCAGAGAGCGTCGCCCTTTCCTGTCGCGAGGGAATATTACATTGTGTCGCAGCCGTCCTCGGCAGACAACGCTGGGGAGATCAAGGCATTGTTACTGAGACCAAGGGATCCGAATATGATCTCGCAGATACGGCCCAAGGAAGCCACCACCTCCCCGACATCTGTCTCCTCCACAAGTGCCTCTCTGCCCTTAGAATCCAACCCACAGCCAGTAGAGTTGGAGTTGGACCCAATGCCCTCAGACGGGAACACAGACTCTGTAGCAGCCTCATCCAGCACGGACACGACCAACCGCAGAAGTCCAATCTTAAGAGATTTGGAAAGGCAGAGATCACCAGCCCGGGGTAGCCCCGATGTGACATCATCAGTGTCAACCTCAAACCAGATCAATCAATCTGGGAAAGGATCTCCAAAAGCTCAAGAACAGCAGCAGGTGAATGAAAAGCCGCAGCCTCCTAAACCAACACGGACACTACGATCCAACTCAGGAATGGTGAACTCTAACACCAACCACAACCACAACACTGAGACCAATGGTAATGATAAAGACAGCACCATAACCACACCCATGACGAGAAGTCGCCGCATGCAAACCGTCGAGTCCTCGTCGTCAACATCAACACCTGAACCAAACTTGGAATCCTCACATCCGCGGAAACGGAAGATGGCACGCCACCGCCAGCAGCAACAGTCTAACGGGGAGTGTTCAACGAATCTGGAAAGACAGACGCCACCAGCGCCCATTGAGAGAATCAACTCTATGGAGATGTTTCTGAACATTCGACAGAGGATCGAGGCTCGGCAACGGATGATGATAGCCAACGTTCAGCCTAAGCAGCCTAGTGGCTACAGTGAGTATCTCATGCATCGGAAGACGTACCTGTTAGCCAGCGACCCTGACACCAAGATCAGCGTGGCCATCCCAAATGTAAGTTCAATATCTTCTTGCTAATTTACAGTGCTCAAGGATACAATCACTGTCTCCCATAGGAGGATTTAAACCCACATTCTTGAAGCCTCAACCACACAAATACAAAGCAGTTTTCCCAACAATTAGGCCACAGCTCTCCGCATCTAATCTTAAGCTATTTAGTCAAAAAGCTTGATTCTTAAAAATAACACAAGCTTCTTGACAAGTTTGCCACATGTTTTCGCATGACTTAACTCTGTTTTTTTTTGTTTTTTAAGATGAGCCTGGTGCTACTGTCAAAAAACGTCAGAGAAAAAATAATTAGAAATTGGAGACGCAACTTTTGCATTTTAAGAGATAGGTGCTGCCGTAATCCCTCACTAGAGTCTGTTTTCCTCTTTGCGAAGCTTTAAATTTCTTATTTTCTGAATAACCATACCAAAACATTTCACAGAAAGCTCTTGAATTATTTGATACAAATGACAATAACCCAGCCTTTCTTTGTAGATGGAAGCCCCACCTGAACTTGACAGCGCCTCCATTCAACAGTTCCGAGAACAAGAAAAGAAGAGGCATGATCTAAGATGTCTTCATTGCATTGAGAGGGTAAGAACACAAACGTCACCACCATGATGTAAACTTAAACCGGTTTTTTGCCTCTCTCAATGGCTGGAATTGAATCTGTGACTATCTGCATCCTAGCGCAGACATCTTAGCCACCCAGCTTTCTTGGGTTGGCTGACTGATTTAAATAATTATGATAGTTGGAACCGCAGGGGCAGGTCAGATTATGGTTTTTGCATGAGCATTTCTGTTTCCATGGAAATATTTTTTGTTTTCTTTATGCATCGTCAAACAGGAGAAATTGATGTTAGCAGCTGAGCAAGATATAGTCCGGGTGTACGGCCGAGCAGCGCGAGCCTTAGCCAATCAGAGCACCCCATTCAGTGTCTGTACAATTTTTAAGAACCAGGAGGTTTACAACATGCCGGAACCGATGGTAAGTCTGCTCACTGGCCAAGTTATTACAATTCAAGCAAAGCCAGACTTCTCCAAGATGTTTTTTTGCAGGCTGGCCTACTTTATTTTATTACCTTCTTGTTCATCTCGTCGCCCTTATCCAAAATCTACCCTCAGAACTTTTTTATTTTGGGGGGCGTTGGGGGGGGGGGGGGGGGGGGGGGGGGTGGTGGCGTTGGGGGGGGTGGTGGCGTTGGGGGGGTGGGTGGCGTTGGGGGGGGGGTGGGTGGCGTTGGGGGGGGGTGGGTGGCGTTGGGGGGGGGTGGGTGGCGTTGGGGGGGGTGTCACATAAACTACATTTGTGAACATGTAATCAGTGATTATCCGGATTGTCACCCTGCATTAATTGTATTCATTAGATAACCCTGATGGCTATTAGCCTAGACATGACAGTAAAATAAAAGGGTAGCATGGTGTCTATTTCTCTTTTGACTCCAGGCTTGGGCTTGGATTGAGTTTGTAAAAAAGTTCACAAAAAAGTTAAATTGGGCAATTTCTTGTTTACCAGTTTCTGTACTTGTCACAGAGAGATGTTGCTGGAATGGGAATGTCAGGTTGATATAAATGTAAATGATTTGTTTGTAACTTGCAGCTACATGAAGATAGCAAAGGTAGCATTAGGCAACGATACAACGGTCGACAGTTACTGTCCTGGCTTCAGGACGTTGATGACAAGTATGAGAAAATCAAGGTGAGTTTTCCTCTTTGATGTGAACAGTTCACAGAAATCCAAGTAGAGACAGTGCTATAAATGGTTTTTAAACCATGATGAATGATTAGAAATAAAGACTTAGATATTTGAGTGTTTTAGCCATTGATCAAGACTTGATACAGAAATAATCCTGGGGCGTGCCTCGCCCACCTAAAGGTAATATACAACATTTGCAAACATCAAAAAATTAAACTACTGAATTATTAGGAAATACCTTACTTGACTGTAAGTAAATAAAAGTCTCAAGCATCCTGTGAAATCATGGCACCTGGTGTGCTGTCATTTTCAAGAAAAGTGGATTTAAAAAAAATGAATTTCCAGCGATGGTCGTCGGACCATTGTTGGAAATAGACTGGTTCCCTGATTTGATCATTCCCAGTCATCTATAAATTGCTCTGTTTTGTCTGAAGTAGGGTAGGGAACCAGACTACAAGAATAGCATTTTTTCTCAATTTTCCCAGCATCTGTGCACACAAAACTTTAAACAGATCAGTGTTACAGTACTTTCTATAAAATACTAACCCCATACTAACCCCAAATCCATTGATTTCTGAAAATTACAGCAAAAGCAAATTCCCCCTTCTGGCTGTGATGTCATCAATGGTAAAAACATTGATTACCACACAACAGTCGTAGTACTCAATATTTACTGGGACCTTCTTACCTTTATCACCAGATAGCCCTAGTTTTAAACAGTATCACCAGGCGCACTGTGCTAAGCACACAAATTAGCTTAGCATGAAAAGTCTTCCTTGTTTAAAAACAGGATTACCAACCAAATTTTCACGAGATTCATATTGCTTGTGAGTGGTATTCAGGTCTTGTTGGCTTTGCACAGAAATCACATGGAGTTTTGGCTGGTAACCTGTTTTTACTAAACAAGATTTTGTGTGCTAAGCAAATTTTTTGTGCTTATCAGCTCCGTGAGGTCGCTGGTATTGGCTGCCTTGGAGTGATCATAATTACAGGTATTATGGGGCGTGTTTAATAGCATGCAGCACTTTTGATTGGTTTATTTCAATAAGTACTTCATAACCATCACTACACTAGACAGTCCTATATGGACTGGTGATGTCATATGAAAAGGTCAGCACTTATCAAATAGAACAGCAGCTGATTTCACGAAACCGTGCGCAATTGCGTAACTCTACGTATGGCACAATTTATTGCGTAAGTTGCGCAACATCTGTGACATTTTTAAAATCGGTTTCACGAAAGGTATGCAGTGCATAAGTCGCTGACTTGCGCCACAAATTATGGCGTAACTTACGCACTGTTTGTAGGTGGCTTAAATTGTCCGCAAAGACACCGAAATATTGACTTAGCTAGCTGAGCATGAGCATTAGTAGAGCCGTTAGTTGTTCAAATTATTTAATAAATTCACTAGATTATTTCAGAGAGTAATGAAATGATCATCCGGTACAGGTTTACCTGTGAGGTATTTACTCAAGTTGCCACCATTTTTTTTTCAGAGCGAAAAGTTTCAAAAATGAAAAGTTTCAAAATGGCACCGCCGCAGTTATTTTTTCAACAATTCCGCGTATTTTTATTGTTGTGCTCAAACAGTCTTCGTAAAAGCGGCATTCAGCCTCGTCCTTGATGTATAGAAGAAAATAAAACATTGCGCAGCTACGCACCATTTCGTGAAATGGATCGCAAGGATGTAGTGTAGCTGCGTAACATTTTTATAGCGCAAGTCCTACGCCATGGCGCAAGTTACGCACTGTTTTGTGAAATTGGCTGCAGGACTCCTTGATAAGTTGTATTAAATGATACTTAATTTGGTGGTTATTTCATTTCTTTTCCTGTCGCTAAAAGGAGGACCTTCTTCAGCGACATCAGCATGAGGCGGCATCGTTGTATGCCATCCAGAAGCTTGAATGGGAGCTCAAGTTGCAAGAGTTGAAGCTGTGGGACCCCAAGAACCCGCCTCAGGTCCCCTCATGTCACGTGCCGATGGTGGAGGTTGATCGCGACCTGGACTTACTCCCGGCGTAACGGCCCAAGACCCCAGCAGCCTGTTTCACGAAACGACCCAACTCCACTTGTGCAACATTTTTTTTGTGGCATGAATCCTATGCCGTGGTGTACTATTTTGTAAAATTGGCTGCGGGAGATCCAAGTTTTTCAGGGCTTTGCTTTGAAATGTTGGAGGAACTGGTTTTGTAGTTTGAATAGTGACCAAGTGTTTGGTTAGGTTATCATCAGGACGAGACCCATTGTCATAGAGCTGCTTAATGGTTAGCAGAAAAGTTGTGCTAACTTCAGCGGAGTAATGTTGCTAACGTTGGCGTGTTTTCTCTGCCAAGCCGTGCTGACACCTTCAAGTGTGTGGAGATTTTTTTTCAGTCACAATTTCAAGCACATTCTACTTCTGAAGTTAGCGAGTTCTTTCCTTTGCTAACTGCTTACAGTCTCTATAAAATGGATAAGGTTCTGTTAGCAGACATGCTATGAAATTGGGCTCAGGGTGTCCTACAAGTATCGGTAGAGGCATTGGGGTTTGTTGATTGATGTTTTGAGGCGGCAGTAAGCTTTGTAGAGAGGTGATTTAAGACAACTTTGACAGTTTGTTACAACTAGGAAAACAGCACGGTGATGGGTAACCATAGAGAAGGTGGCAATGTTTCATGGTGATAGCGATTTCTTTAAAAGTCACTCTGAATGACCAGTGGGGGGGAAATTCCAATTTGTTTTTTTGACAGTTCATGTTGGTGAATCAAGAGTGGCACTCTAGTGAGATTTGGAACTCACTCTGGTTGTTTGGGGAAAAACTAGCTTATACCCTGAAACATTTCCTGTAAAAAAAAGACAGGCAAGGAACTTTTGCTGTCTTAAGAAAACTTATTGATTGTTATTTGTTGAGTTCCAAAAGGATAAACAAATGAAAAAACTTATTTGAGGAAAATATTATTGAGAAATGTTTTGTTTTTATCGGTGGTAAAGTGTACATAAAGTATACATATATATACGTGTATATATATATATATATATATATATATTATAACACAATATGGTGTTTGTAATTACACGTTGAAAATTCACACTTGTACAGAGAGTTACTCATTAACACATTGATTGATTTTTTTCTAACAAATCGAGTGATCAATTTCTGATTGCGGATTTGTTGCTTGTTGTTGTTAAACCTAATGGGAACAGTCCAAGGTTTTTCCCATGACAAAAACGGTTGGGTTAGTTTCTATAGACTGATATTTGCACCTTATTTGAACTTGAATCACTGGTTACAGTGGCTTTTATCTGTTAAGGAGTTAGGACTAGTGTTCTGCAATGACGCAGCTTGTTGTTTATTTGGGGAGGGGGGTTTTTTTAATTTGTTTTTGAGAAAACTGTTCTCTATTTTGCTTGTTGTCGGTTGAATGTTATGACAGAATGTGGTGTTTTTATTGTTTTTGAAGACACTCTGTACCAGTTAGTTTTAAAAAAAAAAAGACTTTGAAAGTCGACTAGTCTTTTGGACTCCACTTACGTTAAATAACTAGTTAAATGTTAACTGGTCAGTTGGGATTTTTGCTATATTACCTAGTTATTTAACTAATCCATAAATAACTGTCCACAATTAATCTTGTTCAAGTGTAGATACTGTAATAATTAACAGAAAATCATTAGGTGTTCAGTAAACAAAAATACTTGATCCCCCAACCAAGCACAGTAGCATATGCTAGTTTCAACATTAGCTTTTTCAATTTTGGTGGTGTTCTCCAAAATAACAATTTTAAACAGTTTAAGGATAAAAAAAACCTTTCGTGCATGATGTATTCTTGTTATATTTTAGAGATCCGCTTAGTAACTAAGTTTCATGCAGAACTTGTTAACAATAAGGTGACTTTGTGATTAGGTTTGTCAAGTGGATCTCGGATCCTTCAGTTCAGTGTACGATTTCTGGTTGATTTTTGTTTTATATACTGGACGCTTGTGAAAAAAGTTATCAGAACTAATTCTTTGGTTTGATGCAGGGTTGCTCCAAGAAAATTGTACACAAAAGGCATTTTCACATCATCTTTTCTACCATTGTCAAAATGGAACGTTGTTCACACTGGAGGGATTTTTGATGCAGGTCCTTAGTGATTTTTTGGGGGTTTTTTTTCAGTTCGGTTAAGAGTTTCATGGTAAGAGTGCATTAAATGGGTTTATGTCAGATTGAAATAGTGATTTGGTTCTTAACATCCATCTTCACAGGAATTCATATCGTGTGAAAGAGCAAGTTTCTTGAAGTACATGTATACGTAATTGTTGAGTTGGGAAAAGCACAGCCTACATCATCCAAATTTCTTTGTAAAATGCTTTGATATTTGATGTAAACAAACTTGGAAACTGGCTTCCATGAATTGTTGAGTTCCCTCCGTCAGTTGAAGGTAAGGACAGTTACCAAAAATATTGTTTTGTGTTTGGGCATTACCCGATTGCAGTTTGAAATTTATAGTTTATGTTCACCGCTGGGGTTGGAATGTGATTCATATATAATTTCTGAGAGTTTTGTGTGAACTGTCAATGAGTTTGGTAGTATGTTGTGTATTGTCAACATTTTGTATCAATTTTTGAGGAGTCATGCTTGTTATATTACTGTTCCAACAGCGTTTGTGGTTGCTTTTCCCCCATTTGCCCGAAACAACCCCGTTTTGTTTTTTCTGCATGCAAGAAAAATGACGAATTACAGAATTTATTCTGTTTGATAAATCCTCAAAAAAATTAAGACATTAAAAAGACTTCTGTATTCCCATGAAGTGAGTTCAGAAAGTTCCAGTTATTGAAATTAATAGGTATAATTCCAGAATGTTACCCCATTAACTTTCCAGATTATTTAACTTGTTCTGCTTATGTTTGATGTTTCTTTTACTGCGTGCAATTATACTTATGTTTTCAATTAGTTTATTGTGCTGTTTTTTTTTCACTTAAAAATACATGTTTGTGGTATGTTAGCATGGCCCACTCGGTGTATGTTTCAAGTTTTGGTCTTTTTTTTGCATCGAAAAAGAAAGTGTTACATTGACAGAAACCGTTGCACACAAACTGAATGTTTATCAAAGAAGTTTACAAAAACATGTACTGTTGGTGTTATGGTGTGATAAAGAAAAATGACTGTACAGAAAGATAACGTAAAGTCCATTGCTGAACTGCCAAGGTGTATAGAATTAAAAAAAAAAAAAGCAATTAACATCTACGAAAGATGAATCCGTGTTTTGTCTCTTTAAATGTGCTATTTAACTTAAAGAACCATTAGAGAATTTTTTAATCAAGATATTTCATAAATAATAGTGAAATAGATTGGGATCAAGCTGGGGGAGGTTGTCATGCACCAACTGACAAGGGTTAAACTTTTCAGATTTTTTTTAAAAGCATGAGGTTTATTATTCAGGTAATTATGATTGTTTTCAAGAGGAAATATAAATGCCTCACCCACTAATCAAATAGAGCCCTCCTATTGTGTCCGCCATATCTCAAAAAGGCTAATGAGGAAGTCCTTGCTAATAAAACAAAGTATTGGGGGTAGACTTCAGATAATGACCTCCCCACTTTTTTTAGAGAAGCTCCGACCCAACCCTACACCCACCTCCCTTATACAATGTATATTCCCCACCCTTGCTGTCAGTCCTGTTTTTTGTTGCACCACAGATTGATTAAGTAAAGCAAATAAAATTTACAGAAAACTGCAACATGTTTGTGCATTTAACATATTTCCCAAGCAAAAAGATCAACAGTGGGAAATCCCCTTCAAAGAGGGATTGTGATGTACGTTTGTATTTTGAATAATAAAACATTCCAACTTTTTTTCACACAGTCTCTCGGAGTGCACTGAGCATACAGTGCTTCATATTTGCGGCAGGAAAGGGCAAAAGAGAAAAATCTCTGTTCTAATTTCAACGAAAATTGACTTGAATTGTGACTCACAAATTCATAGTTTTCTAAACCTCATGTCTTACTACTTTGACCTTCACAGTTGCAACACTATTGTAAAGTTACAGGTAGGTCAAATTCATATCCAAATTTTCAAATTGTAAAAAATATACCCTAAATGTTTTCCGCCATAAAAGATTTTGAAAAGCAGGGGGGTGGTGGGTAAATCGTGCAATTTCTTGGGGAATTAAACAAGTAAAGAGTTGCAACTTGTAGGCATCTCTAGATTGCATTTTGAGCAAATTTTCGAAACAAATGGCAAGGGGTGCCCCTTGCCATTTTAGGGGAACAAAAATAGTAGTCCTCAAAATTGTTTGGATTCTCAAGAAAAATATAACATGAGCTGCAACCCTCAAAATAGACTCGTAAGCATGTCTGAAAAGCATTTAGAGCAAACCAGGAAAACTCAATATTGGGCCAAAATTGATAAAAATGGGAAAGGGTACCCCATGCCATTTGGGGGGAGACGAGAAAAAGCCTGAAAATTGCAGGGAAGGTGGCAAATGGGATGAGGAGAATCACGTTGAGATTACATGGGTTCAGGTTCACAATTGGATTTTTAATTTTCATGCTTTTTACGTTTTTTTATTGGGGGAATGCTATTATCCCAAGAAATACAATAACTACAACACTCAAAATAGACTCGTAGGAATCTCTAGAATGAATTTGTTTTTGTGCAAATTTTGAGGCAAATCGACAAAACAAGGGCAAGGGGTGACCAGTGCCATATTTTGCTTGTTTTCAAAATTGCAGGGAAGCTGGCCAATAGAAAGAGAGGAAACCTGCCCCCCCCCCCCCTGCAAATTAGGTTTACACTATCAAAAAGGTTTGCCGAATGTGGTTATTCTTCTATGCCATCCACTACGGCTCAACAAAAATGGCCTACCTTTATTAAACACGTGGTGGTATTCAATTCTTTTAAACTGTTTCCAATATAGTCATGCAGAGCCTAGAGGGCGCTTTTTCTTTGGTAATAGAAGAAACTCTTAGTGTTAAGTGTGTTAAGACTAGCACGACGGTGTTTGGGTGTGCAACTCAGCTTTCTGCCTATTCCCACCAATAATTCTAGCTGTACCTAGATGTAGAATGAAAAGCTATGCCAATAGCATTTTCCATCCTTCTGTATGGAATTCTTTGCCTGGTGCATGTTTCCCTTCATCTTACAATATTTCCTGCTTCAAGAGGAATATTAATTCCTACCTCTTGCATCTTTGATTCTTTTTCCCCTTTGTAGCTCCAAACCTCGAGTGGCTTTTAGCCTTGTTTGGGGCAAACTTGCATTAAAAAAAAAAGCAGGTTGTGGTTGAACATGTGTTAAACAATACCGCGTTTATTCAAATTGAGTGCAGCAAAACCTCCGGGTGACAGTGCAAAAAATTGGCGTTGAAGAAACAGAAATGTGATGGGGAGTTCTAATGGGGTTGGGGGGGCACAACCCTTTTGGGGTTTAAAAATTAAATGGAGAGATCAGTGAAATGGTGCAAGATCAATGTAAAGGCATAAATAACGTAAATATTAATAAATAATGTGAATACAGTGGTATGTAACAAGTCATACAATAAAATGCATCAGCATTATTTGGGGTTCTTCGCTATAGTTTTTAACCACCTCAAATTCAAAATAATGATGGGCTATGAAAGTGAAAGGCAGAATTTAATCCAACACCCTGTGCCAACTTATAAATGATTATTTGTTTACTCAAAACACAACAAAAGAAAAATAGTTTTATTTTTTTTTTTTTCTATTTGGCTCATTGAATATCAAACTTGAGTAAATATAGAGCATTTTAGGAAACACACTTTATATACAAGCTTGTTTTACAAAGCAATAACTGTCAAAAGCCATCCAAACATGTCCCAGCACCCAACAGAAGACCTGTACAAATATTTCTGCTTACAAATTTAAAGGGAAAGGATGAATCTCTTGGCATACAAAAATAAAAGTTACGAGTTACTGTTAATTAAGGAGCCCAATAAAACCATTCAAATTCATGGGGAATTCCCCAAATACCACAGATATCTGTACAGTCGTGCTCATTCCAAAGTGCAGTATTTCCCGACTAATTCAGCATTACATCAATTACTTAAATTGAGAAGATTTTCAAAGTGAACAGAGAAAACTGGCAGGAGCGGGATTCGAACCTGCGACCTCCGGAATACCGTACCGGCGTTGCCCCATGGGGCCAGTATTCTCTGTTCACTTTGAAAATGTATTCAAATGTATTCAAATGTAGTCAGTTTCCGTTGTGGATTGGTTGATAAATTAAGAAGAAATAGCTAGGCAGATGCGACATCTGGTTCTTGTGATGCAAATGTTTGAACATTTGAAGCAAGATATGGGACAGAGGGAACCACCCCCCTTTTATAATGGTCATTGTGTTCCCGGAATCTCAGGAATTCCTTTCAGATGTGGGGATGTGTTAGGTAACAATAGTCTGGAGTGTGTATAGAGTATAGGGGACAAGAGGGGGATACCCCTTGGTCCTATATCTTGCTGGGTATATGTTTGAAATTTGTTCTTTTATAAAGTCGGAAAGATCTTAGTGAAGTTGTCATCTGTCAGTTTCCCTTCACACCAAATTTCTTGTGCATAGGCCCTATAAAAATCAGTAATTTTAAACAAAACATTTAAAAATATTGTTCATACTGAACAAAGAAACTGGCAGGAGCGGGATTCGAACCTGCGACAGGTTCGAATCCCGCTCCTGCCAGTTTCTTTGTTTAATTTGAAAATGTATTCAAATTTACCTAGTCAGTTTCCCTTGTGGATTGTTTGACGCATTAAAATATAAACAAAGTTTGTGTTTTCATACAGTAGGTCGCATATGTAATTTGGGGATTTTTTGGCAATATACAACAGATGCACGCCTTACTGATTTTTTATTTTTTTTATAATTTAAGACCTGGACTGACTTTTCTATTTGGGTGACATTCAGGCACATCAGTTCAGAAAGTGTTCTGGAATGAGCCCTTTGTCATCAGTAAATTCAACAGAAAAACAGTCCAAAATTTAGGACAGCATGTAACAAAAAAAGCTGAAAGTTTAAAATTCATATATTAAACTACAAACTACAAACACTTAGGCAAGAGTTTAATTAAACCATACAATCAATCCTTTTCATTCTTATGTAAATTTCAATGCAGTTAAAACTAAGAACATAAATAGTGTTTGCAACACTACCACTGCAGTTACATGCACACTTTTTGTCTGTATTTTAATACTTCATACTACTCCACAATGCTGTAGATAAACACATAACCTTATGAAGTATTCCAACACTAGAATTGTAAGAGTTTCTTCGTGCACGATGTACAATATTTGCCTGCAACTTAAAGGGAGTGTACACGATTGGTAATCCTCCAATTTTTTGTTACTGAATTATTACGAAATACCTTACTAGACTGTAAGTTAATAGTAGTCTCAATCATCCTGTGAAATGATGGCACCAGGTGTGCTGTCATCAAGAAAAGTGGAAATTTATATCGTTTTCCCAACAATTTCCAACTGGAAATCTTTAGAAAACTGCCCTGTAGCCTTTAGTCAAGGCGCGCGTGGCTACCCGGACGAGTGGCACGCCCCAGGCATGCTGGCATTCGGGGCGCGTCAGCATCCAGGTAGCCACGCGCGCCTTAACTAAAGGCTATCATCCGCCCGACGGTTGAAAACTAGCGCGGTATTTTTTCGCCATCCAACAATGTAAAACTTTTAACAGGTCAGTGAAACGATATTTCCTATAAAATACTAACCCCCAAATCCGCCTATTTCTGAAAATTGCAACAATGACCAATCATGTACACTACGTTTAAGTGTGTGCTTTTGGTTCTGCGGTCATAATAATTCCAATATTCAAATAGCAAAACTTTCTTTGAACAACAATATATACAGACATATTTAATCCAATTAAAACAGGCACGAGTGTGCTCCTCCAAACCCAGTATCTAACAGCAAAGCACAATGTACAATTATGTTTTTAAACATATGATATAGCGTTGGTAGAGCTGACATATAGTTACAGGCAGTGTTCATACTTTGTGGGATTCAACGTATTCATGGAATAATAAACCTGTGAAAGTTTGAGTTCAATTCGTCAACCGAGTCATGATAAAACAGTAAAAAAAAACGTTATGTTCATATGGGATTATTTTAATTCTTGAAATATGCAACAACATTTTGGGAGGTCTTAGATGCAATTTTCTCGAGGAAGATGGCACTTCAGACAGATATATTTCTCAGGAGGATTGGTACCAGATTGAAACTAATTAATTTATTTGCGAGACCGCCAACATAGGGCAAGTTAGCTCAATTGGTAGAGCGCCGGTACAGTATTCTGGAGGTCATAGGTTCGAATCCCACTCCTGCCAGTTTTCTTTGTTCACTTTGTAAATTGATTTGGTTTTTGATAGTTTTTAAAGCCACCTTTAAACACTGCAACAGACTTTCCTATTTATATAGATACACATTGTTACAATGCAGAGCTGCATAACACAGTTGCGACATGAGCAGTTAAAAAGAGATTGGACCAAACATGGCAGGTTATGCCTGACAAAAAAACGCTGCACTGTGTGCATAATGAAAGGGCCATCTTCGGACTAAGGTTGTGACATAAAGGTTGTGACATGAGGGTCTAACAAGTTGGACCAAACATGGCCGATCATGTATCGGTGCATGTTGGTAAACAGTGACCACACACGCCACTGCACACATAATGACAGCCATGTTTTTGTCAAAGTCTGAAGTTGTTGCCACTCCCTCTCTTTACACGGCTCTGGCACAATGGCCATAGTAATGCTGCCCTCTTGTGGTAGATTTCTGTCATTCCATACATCCCAATAATAAGCCAGTTCAGTATTCCAACTGCGCATGTGCACATCAAGATTTGACAATTTTTCTTTCGGGAGAAACATTTCATCGTATGCGTGCAAAAGCATAGCAAATTTAAAGAGATCGTTGTGTTCTGAAGTAAATTTTGTTTTTTACGTTTGGACAGTGAAGTGTTTTCAGCTAGGTGTCTTGTGTGTCCAAACTTTTCTTTGAATAAAAGTTTCCATCGTCTTTTCGATTGCACGAAAAATTGCACAGAATGCAGATTCGGTTACCACGTCCCCCATAGCCTTGTGTGCATTTATCTGCCACGTTTTTCCCCGAGAGAAAAATCGTTGAATCATGTTGTGTACATGCGCAATTGGAATATCGAACTGGCTTATTGACAAATTTTTGCCTCAAGGTCATCAATATCTTGCATATAGTGTTATTTTTGCACATGAGAGTTTTGAGAGCCAAACAATTGCGGGACTGGAAAAAAATATGGTCTGACCTTAATAGTACATGTAACCTTGTGGATTGTTGATTTCCAACTTGAAGCCTTTTTAGTTGTTTCTTACTAGATCCCTAACCTCGGAAAATTCCCCAATAACTCTTGAAAAATCAGGTAGCCAGCACAGTTAGTTATAAATAGCTCATGATGCACAATATCAGTCCAAGTCATGGCAATATTTCAAAAAAACACTCAGTCCAGTCAGCAAAATACTGCAAGAGCATGGATTTTGACTAAGGTGAGCTACAATTTCAATGAAAATTCAAAATATCACGCGGGATCGACAACCGGCTTTACAGGCATCTCTATACCATTACAAACATCAACGATAACATCCAAATATCAAACTGGAAGGATTCCTTTCGTTTTGGTCTAGAGCAGACGTCCGCACTAGTAAGCAGGATGTCATGGGTTCGAGTTCAGCCCGTGTAAGCCTGTGAATTTTTTTCCCCACACTCTCGGAAAGCACCGAGTATACAGTGCGTCATACACTACATTGTGAAAGGACAAAAAGTTCTCTTCTAATATGTCAGAATAGTCAGATTTGTCAGGTCTGGTAACCAGACTCGTTTTTACTAGTGTCTGTGTTGTTCTATTTTTATCAAAGCGCCCTCAAGATCGCTGTTATTGTTTAACTTCTTGCCATGCTGGTTTGTTCATCAGGTTCCCTACCAGTAACACCTTCAGGGATGGTTCTGTGGAACTCACAGAAGCCAATGCACTTGACTATTGATGGAAGAGCCCTGTACAAGCTTGGCGGAAGTAATATGATGGGGCTTGTCTGTTTCTTGTACTCCTGGTAGTCCGCTCGACTAGAATCAACAAGAAAGAATAGTCAAGTCACGGTGTACCATCTTATCTAGAAATCAAAACCCAATTTTTATTTTTTATATTTGATTGTAGAAAACAATTATTTCACAACAAAAAATCTAACTTGTTTCTTTAAATTAATGAAATAAATTTTCTCTAAACCCTTTACTTGATTCGACATTCCGTCCTACATCAAGTTCAATGACTGATGATACAACACAAAGACCGTTTTCAGTAATAAAATCCAATAGCTGGCATAAAACCTCTTTTGATCTCTGATTAAATTAACAAGATCCATCAGTAGTTAACTGCTATTGCATATAGGAGGAGCGGGATTTGAACCTGCAACCTCTGGAATACCACATCGGTGCTCTACCAACAACCAATCTTGCCCTTTATGTCTCCCAGATTGTCAAAATTTACGTAGTCAGTTTCCCTTGTGATTTGTTGACTTATTGCATATTGTGTAATTCAGCAAGAACATGAAAAACAAAAACTATGGAAAATATGTTTTATTGTCTAAAGATCTTTGAACATCTGGGTCAATTTGATGAACAACTTCAGAGTGTAAGTCATTGGGCAGAAATTGCAGGTACTGCCCCTTGTGATTTGGGCCAAATAAATTTAAAAAACAAAAAAAAGGATTAAGCAGATCCTTATCTTGACTAACTGGCAGCTAATCTCCAGAATTGTGTAGTTATGTAACCAGAACGTCACCAGATTGTGCACAAACTATTAGCCACAGATTTAGGTCTTTGAAAAAGGGGATCATGAGCCAAAAATGGAGGTGGTGTACAATCCTTGAATTAGGGGTCAAGTTGGGGGGTGGGACTCAACTCGACTCAAGTCATCACCTGTACAAGAATCGACTTGAGTTGAGTCTCAAGGCTTAAAGACTCAATCCAACTTGAGTCTCAACACCAAAAAAAGACATGACTCCAGTCAAAGCAAAGACTCGACTCACAGCACTACAAAGATTCAAGAAAGAAAAAATAATAAAATGCAATTTGATAAATGGTCTGACTAGCACCAAAAAAATGCAATATCGTGTCACACAGAAGTCAATGCATGCAAAGCAACCTGAATGACAATGATGGAATAAACAAAATGATTTTTTTAAACTGACCCATTGACCAATTGTCAAGGAAGAATATGACTCGACTCGAGCCGATTCAGCCACACTTTGTGACTCCACTTACTTGATCTTGCTTTAGTGACTCACCTGGAGTCAATTCCTAAAATGACTTGACTCGATTCACATTTAGAGACTTGTTACAACATTGAACGAAACTAAAAAGAAATGGAAGTTTGGCGACTGGACTCACCCTCCGTATCGTTCATCGGATTTCATCTCCAGCATGGGCATACTGACAAACAGGAGGAGACAGATGATGAAGATCGGACTGATGACGGCCACCCACTCACAACCTCTCAAGATGCTGCAACTCATGATGAAGACACCCAGCCACAAAATGATCTCACCCAGATAGTTAGGATGGCGCGACCAATACCAAAGACCTGTATGGACACAATCAACCGCACAAAAAGAAGAACAATTGGAACATGGATTGAGCGTGAACATTTGATATTAGGTCCTAAGTTACTGGAAGTTAACAAACTAGAACTTGAAACCAAACTAATGGAACCAGTTTGTCAATGTCCAAGACCAGAAGGAACTATACTGTCCATCCAAAATAAACCGTGTTTATATTTGTTTTACTATACCTTATACATATTTTGCTACTAATGGTTATATCTCGTACCTTCAACCACAGATGTATCTAAATACCCTGGAACCCGCAATGCGTCTCTATACAGCTGTATGACTAGTGAAGACAGTTGAAGCCATATTACCATGCCTATAGTACACAGTGATTAATGGGTACTCTTGAGAACGAGGATGTAAACAAGGTTGTCAAACGTATTGTTTTGGCCCAGTAAGATGGATTCAACTGCTTCAACTCCATTTGCATTCAACAAGTTTGATGATAGTTGGGGGCACTTTTAAAATTGTTCTGAATCGAGAAAAATTTGGATAGCTGGGGAGTTGCTGTATGACGTCTGCCCACAATCCTTTGCGATGCAGTGAACTGGGTGAGTGCAAGTTCAAATGTGTTACTTTAACCCTAACATCACCTAAAGCTACAAAATACTACTATTAGTAAAATGTAGTATGGAGTACTCTTTACTACTTGTGTGCAATGCCTGTAGTAAATTTTAGTATTTGGTACTTCACCCCAAATAGTGTACGTAGTAATATGCAGTACAATAAGGTTGCTCGGTTTAGAGGAAAAATGTTTGTTATCATCTAAGGCAGAAACACAGTATGAATTACTGGTTTTCAGAGATGATACATTTTTTATCTTAGCCATGAAATATCTAGACTGCTGTCATTACACACCCATTCATCAGTCACAGAGAGATTCAGTGCTACAAAATACTAAGTAGTATTCTGTAGTACTTAGTTATTTATACTAAAAGTAATACCAAGGACGTTAGGGTTAAAGCTAAAAATTGGTAGGTAGACTATTCAAGACATCTTCCTAGCGTAGAGGATCCAGAATGAATTGGCATGTCCTTGGTGAGTTAAAAGCAGTTGTTTCAGCCAAGAACCACTGTTTTTTGCTGTTGTTCAGCATGTACGGTCAAGGTCTAGTATGAGGTATAGCACTTTTGCCGTAGAGTTCATCAAACCTCTCAATAAATTTTGGTTGGAGTATATGGATATATTTCAAAATATACAAAGATTTAAACAAAAACAATTGTGATAATTTTTGAAGTCATGGTCTTTATAAACTGGTTACTATTTTCAAAAACTGGTTACCGACTCCAAATTTTCAGTCTAGAAAGACAAGCTGCTATGTGTTATTTTCCTCAAGTAATTATACAAAATTGGAGTGATGTGACATGGCATTGTTATGCACAGGCATGCAACTTGGAATTAACCAAAAATGAGGAAATTCCAATCTTTACAAGACCTTGTAGAAAGTTTGTACAGTGTTTTTCAATTTTCAATGGCATAAGTGTTAAGTGAAAAATTAGGAAATCAGCTGGGCCCAATTTCATGGCTCTGCTAACCACAGCTTTCCGCGCTTACAATCACCATTTTGCGCTACCGAAAAAATTCTGCGCTAACCCTGTAAGCACAGAATCCTTAGTTACGGGATGTACGCATGCTCAGGAGCCAAAATTCCCCGCTAACACGTGAAATACGCTTGCCGTAAGCACAGAATTTTCTGCTACAGTAAGCGGGGATTTTTCGGTAACGGTAAGCAGAGAAATGAAATTGGGCACTGATCCGATGAAAAGCTGCATGCCTGTATGCAAAGGTATGAGGTTCCCATCCTTTCTCCATTCAATCTTCTACTGTCCAGGAATCATTCTTACCAGTATCACACCATTTCTCCTTATTCTCCAGGTTGTCGCGGAAGTTGAACTTCTGCCAGTCAGCAACCGACTCGATGCAAAAACCGATGACAAAGAAGACAGTGCCGATAATGTCAGCGGCGCCGAAATGACCGCCGTAGAAATTGCGACCCGCATTGATGAAGATGACCGGGAGACTGACAGTGAAGACCCACAAGGCCTGGACAAGCAAATTAAAGGTTTGAGGTTCGAATCCAGACTGCTACAAGAATTCCTATTCAATAGTGGTTAAGTATTTATGTGGGTGAAAAAGACCACCTTTCCGGTTGACATCTCTAGGCACATTCCTGTGCATACTCAATCCATTCATGTTTCAACTATATTGTTCTTGAATGGGAGTGTAATGAATAGATAGAGCTTTTTCAAACAAAGCTTTCATTCACACGAAAGGGGGACCTCCAAGTACGATGAGTAGGGTTACTCTATTCGGTGTGGTGCCTATTGTTTACAATTTTAATTAACCAGCCAACTTCACCGGTCTTGCTGAGTGAATAGTTAAGACATACCAAGATCGTGGGTTCGAGTCCCATCAAAATTAGTCTAGGACTTCTACAGGGACAAATTCTTCTTTGATCAGTGTACTTTTAATTTTTTCTATTCCCCTTCATTTTTGAGGAATTGGGGTGAGGTAGGGTTGCACCTGTTCACCTCCGGCAACCTGTATCATGATTTAAAATTCCATTATTTTACTAATGAAGCTATGTGAGTTTAAAAAAGAAAATACATATATAAGGCATCTAAATAATATCCTCCTCATGTTTCACAACATGGAAAACTAAGATTCAGACAATGTGAAGGGATACACATAAAGTAAGCACATCACTCTAGTACTCTAAAAAAAAACTTGAGTACTCTAAAAAACGGGACTCGAGTAGTACTCGAGTAGTACTCGAGTACGAGTACCGAGTACGAGTAGTACAACACTGCTAGTTCCTGACCTGCAAGAACCAAAAGCCAGCAAACTTCAGCAAGTTCCCCCGGATGTCATCAAAGCGCTTGTCCTCCCCGATCTTGATGATACGATAGAGAAGGAAACCAGAGAGACGAACTCCCCAGATGCAAACGAGAACTGTCACAGCAATCTGTCTGGCTCCCCAGGTCTTTTCATGCAAAAAAAAATTTATCAAAATCATCATGTTTTTTTTTAATATATAACCCCAATCATACTTATTCCAACAATACCCAACAGTGGGGAATATCTGTAGAATTCTATTCTAGCTGATTCTGTTGGATTTTTTTGGATTCAGTAGGGAAAACCTTGGGAAAACTAGCAAATACTTCAACTGATTGAACTTATTATTTTTTTTTTAATTATGCAATTTCTAAAGACATCTGTTTTGATTGTAAATTAATCTGATTGAGTGCCACTGAATATCAAGTATTTAATCATAATATTCACATCAAGGAACATGTATTGACAGAACAGTAGCTGTTGAAAAATCATTTGTATTGAAGATTTTCTCTTCTCCATTTAGTCTTAACATAAAAAGCCAATAACCGCAGTATTAACATATCTTCAAGACTAATCAGTTTCATACAGTTGCTGGTAGGATGACTAGTACAAAAATATAGGTAACGTTAAATAAACCACAATGGACCTTATTAAACTATACATTTGTAAGTTGTCAAACAAAAAGTCGTATCCTCAGTGAGTGATCCCCGCAATGTCGCTTCCCAGGTTGTATCGTAAGGTTGTGGCATGATCCCTGGCTATATGGCATTATGGGTTTATGACTTCCGACTAGCGCAGAACCCAACCACCCCCCCCCCCCCACCTTCCAATTTTCTTTGTTCACTTTCAAAATTACAAAAAGATATTCAAAAAAATAAATACACACAGGTCCTGCTGTACAATAGGTTTAGGTCCATTAACAGCAGCCACACTTCTATCACACATTCCTGCCAGTCCCACATTTTTGGACTTACACGCACCTTACTGTGGTCATAATTATTCCCATCAAGGCCAGATCACACTTTTTTTTATTTCTATTTATTCTGGTATCCAACTTTATTTCAATCTGTACATCATATTCCAGTGCACATGCAAAAGGGTGCTGTCCCATGCATGCTGGAGACATAAGCAAACAAACACCAATGGCTTGTCAAACTTCATTATCAGACTTTGATCAGGCATGCAACTTGAAATGAACACACAAAAAACAAGGAAATTCCAATCTTCACAAGACTTTGTACAGTGTTTTTCCATTTTCAATGGCATAAGTGTGAAGTGAAAAACGAGGAAATCAGCTGATCCGAGGAAAAGTTGCATGCCCGTTTGATAAGGTGGAACATGGTATCCCTTCCAACAAGTCGTATTTTATGACCATTGTTGGCAAGAAGTGAGGAGGGGATGTGTGCTTTGGAAAGTAATTTTGGCAAAGTAATTTTGGCAAATACATGCAACTCCTTCTGAGTTAGGTCAAAAATAATGTAGAATTTTGGATTTTTCTTTAAAAAACTATAAGAAGATAAATGTACATGATATAGTCCCCTTTCTTCATTTAAAAGAAATGGAAGCCAGGATCATTTTTCGAAGATGGTTTCTTAACCTTCAAGACTACAACTATCCCCCCCCCCCCCCCCCCCCCTCAAAAAAAATAAATGATTCTAGCAACATTACAATCATTACCCCCAAAAACAACAGGGCATGTCTGCTAGAACTCTTCCAGACGCATCATTTGTCACATTGACTTGTGTGCAGAGTCCAGCAAAGTTGAGATGTCAGCACAGATGCACTGTGCTGCGTCTGGCAGGGTTAGGGTTAAATCAATTTTTCCTTTTTGGTGGGGATATTTAGTCCCCCCCCCAAAAAATGTTGGGTTTCCAAAACAGGAGGGGGATAATATGTTACTTCTTAAACTAGCTCTAGACTGATCCACTAAGCACTGCAATAACTAATTGTCCAACAAAAGTGTTGATTTGTGGTGCGCAGTGCTATGATTGGTCATATTATGTCACACGGTGGGACTTGATCCATCAATTTATTGATGACCTCACCTGTGCAAGAAGAAATGTTAGGAGAGCCAGGACTACAAAGTTACTCCCTCCAGCAAAGTCGGTCACTTTGTCAAACTTGCACGTTGCCGCAATTATGAAGAAACATGTCTGCATAACCAAGGTGACGATGGCACACAATGCTATGTTGTAAGGATCGATGAAGTAGACACCCAGTGTCACCACGAAAGAAACCATTTTGATCTGTTCATAGGAAAGAGGAATAGCCAGGGCTTTAATTATAAAAACTCTTTTCTTTGAGCTTCTAACATTCATTACCGTTTTACGTCACTGTGTCTAACAACCACTGAAATTCCACTGCCTGTCCTACTAATGAAGACTTTAATCCTTGATCCATAACAACAACAGTGTGATATTATACAAATATTTACTGCTTCAAGTGGTGTAGTAAAACTAGCCTCCCGAGGTGATCCATGGAGCATTCTATTTTTCAGAGGCTTCGCCTCGGGAAAATAGAATGCTCCATGGATCACCGAGGGAAGCTAGTTTTACCACACCACAAGATAAAAGCAGTAAATATTTGTTTTATAACACCTTACCCACAGATTCTGCTTGATTTTAAAATGTTAACAGGATGTAAATCTAAATACAGTTAAAATAAACTTATATTTAAATACAAAATTAGTGCAACATTTATTTTCTCTTTTCCAAACCACCCCTTAACGAAATGTTTGAACCCAGCTCTGTAGCGCTGGCACTTTGGAGCAATACGCGTTACGCGCAACACGCACACCCGCATGCATCTGCACACAAATACCGTGCCATGGGTATAGTACTTTGGTTGCTAATGGTATAGTACTTTGGTTGCTATGGGTATAGTACTTTTGGCCGTGCACAGGAAGATAGCAAAAATAGAAAATGCCATGTGACTCGTTCTCGGCCAATCAAGACACAGAATCTGTGGATGAGGTGTTATAATATCCTACACAACATATTCTATATCGCACCCTGCATACAACACACACTCTTTTAAAGTTGCGCACGTTATATGTACATGCTGTCGTGTTTTCCTATACTACTGAGGACAATGCGCTTTGTGTTTCCTATTGTTCCTTTACTTTAAAAAACTCCCATAGACTAAGCACGTATTTTTACGTCCGAGGACCGATTTCAACAAAAACAAAACGACTTGCGAGGATAAGAAAGGTTCCTTTGTATTTTCTTTCTCCTCTTGTCCTCGAACATAATACAGTACATGTACGTACATACATGTGTACAGGTTCTGTATATCTCCGAGGACAAGAGGAGAAAGGAAATACAAAGAAACCTTGCAGTCCTCGCACGTCAAGTCTTTTGTTGAAATCGGTCCTCGCACGTAGAAGTACGTGCTTAGTCTATGGGGTTGGGTTATATTAAAGGAACAATAGGAAACACAAAGCATTGTCCTCGCACGTATTGGGAAAGTACAACACAATGCAAACATATCCTCACCAAACATTTATGCCGACTGCTGGCAAACTTGTACTGCACACCATAATCATCCCATGGACTAAAAATAGCATATAAATTCCTTGTATTCTCCTTGCGGATAGAATTAGAAACACAGAAATCTTTTAAACTGTTTTAACCCCTTGAGTACGATATTTTTCGGGAGACGTCAGGGTGCCGCGGCGGCTCTGGCAGCCAAGCGAACTGCTACAATGTGTTTGTGCAATAATCCAGCAATGGATTGAAACTGCACAAACAGCGGCCAATGGCGTCATCCGGCCTGGTGGCACTGTTTAATCCAACAATGGATTGAAACTGCACAAACAGCAGCCAATTGCGTCATCCGGCCTGGTGGAACTGTTCTTTTGCGCCAAATGTTGCATATATACACCTTCCTCCATGGTCCCACACACAAACATGCATCGGCGGGTGTGGCTATCATGTACTGCATGGGCCAGTATGCAAGGATTATGCACATGGTATATCATGTACACTTAGCATGATTTACATTGTATGTCTGCTGCATGTACTAATTCACTGACAGCATAATACGAGCTGCGATCAAAAAGTTCTGAGACTGCACCTACAACAAGCAAAAACCGTACGTGATTTAAATCTGGCCGCCATCGACTTCAAAGTAGTCCCCTTGTGCAGCGATACACCGCTCCCAGCGCTCCTGCCACGCTTGGAACGTTCCCTGGAAATCCTGTTACGTAAGCGCATCAAGCACCATCTGCGATTCTCGTTGGATCTCCTCCACAGTGTCAAAACAACGACCCTTCAGCTTGACTTCATTTTGGGGAACAGAAAGAAGTCGCAGGGAGCCAAATCCGGCGAGTAGGGGGGTTGGGAGCGACGATTGTGTTGTTGCGGGCGAGAAACTCGCGCATTTTCAACGCGCTGTGAGCGGGCGCATTGTCATGTTGGAGCACCCAATTGCCAGCGCGCCACAGTTCAGGCCGTTTGCGCCGAATGTTCTCCCTCAGACGTCTCAGAACGGTGCAGTAGAACTCAGCGTTGACAGTCTGACCCTGAGGCAGGAATTTACAGTGCACAAACCAGCGAATGTCAAAGAAAACGACGGCATGCTCTTGCAGTCTTGGTTGCGCTCCAGACCTGACGCGCCTTCTTCCATCTTGGAGACTGCAGGCTCTTCCACTGTGAAGACTGCTGTTTGGTCTTAGCCGTAGACCCAACTCTCGTCACGGCTGATGATCCTCGACGTGAAGTTAGAGTCATCCCAGGCCTGTTGACGGAGATCCTCGCAGACTTCGACACGGTGCTGCTTCTGCTCAAGTTTCAGGTCCATGGTGAAATCGTAAAAGCGCACGTGCCAGTGGTCACAAAAATGCGTGTAACACATACACAGGTGCTGATGTTGATCAAGCGATGTAACTTGGAATACTTACTAACGAAAGTTATTGCTTACTACTGCTATGCACATTACTGTGCTGCGCTCCGTTCGTTCGTAACAGGAACAGTCTCGGAACTTTTTGATCGCACCTTGTACACTACAGCTACATCATGTCTTTAACAACAGAGCAGTTAATGAAGAAATATGGTCAATTATTTTGAAACTACATGTAGTTTGTTTTCTTTATTTTAGAAACATCTGTTTATCCCAAATTTCCGACTTAAATTTCTTTAAAATGTCAAATGGGTCATTCTTTAAATTAGGGGTCCAATTGTGGGCGAGGGTTTCCCCTTAACTTTTTTTTTTTCACTGGCCAGCTGGACTTGTTAGTTGGAATTTTAACTTGTCCGCCAGCATTTTCACCTGTCCGTTTTTTTTTTCAAGTTCTGTTTTTGAATTATGTGGTAGAAAAAGCTCCATAAATAATTATACTTAAAACTGAGTTACTACAGAGAGCTTATTTATTTATTTTACTTTTTCTCCACGAAAGAGTCAACTTTACACAAATGGCTGAGATACATGACACTATAAATAAGCAGGATGTTAAGCAGGATTTTTGTGTTAATTATTTTTTTCTTCCAAACGGTCATTCATCGAATGACATGTAAAAGGAAATTAGAAAGTTGTTAATCTGTGTCCTATCATTGCCTTAAGTGCAATAATGTATTTGTTATCTATTGGAGACCACCCAAAATGAATATGATTTGAGGCTTTGCATAGTGGCAGCTAATCAATGAGACAGAAGGTTTCACCGGAAAGAGTTCCATATCCGGCCATCACTTGGACCTCGTGCACAAAGTCTATGGGCCATGATAGAAAAAGTCTAAGTATTTTCAAAGAAAAAGTTGAATTTTTTTCCCTCCTATAGGCCTATAGATCTAGACCTAAACAAATATAATCATAATATATGCCTGGGGCCAAAATCCGGACAAGGAAGTATATGTTTACTTCCTACACGACTTACATTTGCCAAAACGTTCGCACTCGTATCCCAATTTCTAGACAGCAGTCACAACAAAATAGCAGAGAAGGAAAGTAGAAAGCTCTTGTGAATAATGTACGTGCTTCCTGTCTTGTGGAATAATGTAGAATAACGTTTTAATCAAAATTTTTGGCTTCCTCCATGCACTAACTAACACTGTAACAGCCGCGCCAACAGAGGGCCATTCACTGTGCGTGTCGACAACACTACTGCTGAACAGGTCAGGGGATCGGATCCGGACTAGACTCATCCTCGACTCCATGGGCGCGTGCGCGTTCCTTCACTAACCCCTGGCCGTGTGGAAACGTAAACGACGCTGACTGGCTATTCGAAATGAATATTTATGTACTGAAAGTGAACCGCGCGCGTAATCCGAATGTTGAACGCCCTGTGTGTGCTCGCGCCCGCGTTAACATCCTGTTCGTCACGTCACATCAGCAAAACGACTCCGAGCACTTTTTTTCCATTATCAAGACAAGGCCACTATAGTCTTGGTGGCTACGATAAACGATATGGATTCTTTTCTGGTCAGGAAATACATGTATTTTATGTTTAAACAGAGATAGAAAAGGCACACATATTATAAATTCGAGTCGAGGCCGGAAATCAAAATTGTTCCAATCGATCGAGACGTCACAATGGTCAAGGGATTGTGGGAAGGAAATGGGAGCGATTTCGGTGCGCGTTTCTTTCCCACGTCCCTAGTAACCATTGTGACGTCTCATCCAGGCGGTATTTGCGATAAGGTCTGTGACAGTGTTTGCCGCCGCTGCAGAAGATGCATCGAAAGGTTTGACAAATTTGCGAAAACAGCTGAGAAAAACATTTTGAAAATTACACAACTGACATCCGGCGATAATGGGCGGAAACGGTCATGATGGTCGTCATACTTTTCCTTCCTCCCGATCCCACCAGGCCGGCTGTTATCGTCCGTGCTCGTGCAAGCGCGAGCCAGTTCGATTTAGCTCTCGCGTGACTTGTCGCGCTTACTCGGGCCTGGCTCTACTAACCGACTCGCCGAGCGGGTTAGTAGGGGTAAGTATCCCATAAGGCCATGCTAAAAACATGGCTGCCACATCCGACGATGCGCCAGCGGTGGGAAACTAATTCAAAACAGCGACAAATATGGACATTCGAAGGTAAACAATAACGTAGGCCAACATGTCACAATTTGGTACAGTAATTTTTCAGTATAGACCTGCTGATTTTGTAAAACATGGGCAGTGCACTGCAGGGGTTTCAAAATAAGCCGGCAACCGGCGAATTTGACCGGCTACTTGAACTTTTGCGCCGGCTACTTTTTTTCAATCATGAAAAAAAAAAAAATTCCCTGAGCATACCGCTTTGGGGGAATAGATCCTTGTTTTTAGTAGAAATTATATTTTGTTTGTTCACCAAAAAATACATCCTGGTCCATAGATCGTAATTTACGGGGGCTAGCATAGCATGCAGCGTGAAGTATACACGGCTCACTACCCGGACCGCAAAACGTACATGTCTCTACGTTACGCGGCCCAATATGGCGATATTGCTTTTCGCACGTTCAAGATTTATCTAAGATTTGTATTAAGTGTGGATTAGTCCAGATTACCTTGCTCGAAATTCCAGTTATTTCCAATAAATTTGACGGTAGAATAGTACATACATGTATGTATGTAACGTATGATGTACCATGGAAGAATAAAAAACATACATTATGTACTAAATGTGTTGTTTCTTGGATCGTTTTCTAAACCTGGCCCGACAAAACTTCTCCGCAGTCCGCACCGTTCATTTATATAGCGCACATATTCCATCGATATGGTGCAGATGTAGTCTTGGTCAAGTGCAAACAACCGCACTGAATGCTACCGTATTATTCCCAATGTACAATGTATGTACACGCTGCTAACGTGTTGCGAACTTTAAGTCTTGAGAAAAGGCTACTAAGACCTGGGGGGGTTAGAGCAATTGCTTCAATAACTCCAACCCCTAAAGCGCATCTGCGCGTGCGCGTTGCTTTGTCGCTGGCCTAGGCCTTGCTTGGTCAAGTACAGTGTGCAAGCAACCGCACATGCCAACGTCTATTGTTCCCAGTGTATGTACAATGCACGTGCACGCGCGAAGCGAAATTCGCCTTGAGAAAAGAGAAACACGTGCGGCGCAAGCGTTGTACAATGTACATGTACAATGTCTGTTTTGTGAACGCGTACAACAAGACGATGTTTTTTGACAGCTCAGCTGAGCTAGCTTACGTGTGATTGTAGGCGCGGTGTCCATATTATTTATCAGCTGTTACTTATCAACAATGCCAAAATAGAAACAAACGTTAGTCTTTCTGAAGTGCCGTAAAGAAGCTTGCCGGCCCGCGCCCGCCCGGCCCCCGATCTCGGTGGTCGGACCCATTTTGAATGAGGACGGAGGTTTTCGAGCAAGCTGTTCTGCAATTACGTACATTATGCCCATAACTTGCACATCCATGGGCACACCTCAGGTTTTTTTTCCAGATATATTTCATCGTCTTCTTGTTGCATTTCAGATCATTTAACTCTGTTAATCAGAATTCAAGGGGTTTTGTGCGCATGAACAAAAAGGCATGCGGTGTAACTTGCATTTCTATGACTGTAAAATAGTATTAATAGGAGGTGGGCTGTTTTTCCCACATTTTCGGTAGATATGAATTACTAGGTAGATATGAATTACTCAGTAGATATGAATTACTCGGTAGATATTAATTACTCTTGCTAAATATATACAATAATTACATGTACATTTACAATCAACTGGGAATCCTCTTGTCCAAATTTTTTGAAAGAAAAAAAAAAAATTCTAAGAAAATAAATTTTCTTTCAGCCTTCCGATAAAATGGGTTAACCACCCGCAGGGAAACCCCTGGCCAATTTTTTTTTATTTCATAAATGAATGCAAAGTCGGTACTGTACAGTAGGATCTTTGAAAACCTAGTCTCAGATGCCAGGAAATGCCTAGATTGCACCAGAGAGCATCTACAATCCGAAAACTTCAGGGGCCCTCGGCGGGCCCCGGACCCCACGCCCCACGCGCGCCATTTGGGGCAAGGACTCACTGCCGCCTACTTTCATCTATCTGCCTGCTACTCTAAAACATTTTGAAACCCCTGGTGCAGGGACTCCGGTGAAATTGTTTGAGAAAGTCAATGTACAAAAGCAATTTCACCTGTAACGTTACATATCATGTGTAACAGTTAGGCCTACCCCAGATTTTATGAACTTTGGATACAACAAAATCACATATTTCATTTGAAAAAGAGATTTGAATTCTAAAAAAAAAGGCATTATTGCTGTTGTTTCTAAAGGAAACTTTTAATTTGATTACTTAGCCATGAAGGTGCATGAGTTGTCCCTATAATGTGCCGTTTCAGAAATTGTGTAAACTGGTGTGAGCTAATAACTAAGTATTACTCATTGGACACAAAAAATAATTAACAGGGTTTATCTTTTATACTAGGAAGAACTTGGCCATACATGTTCTTCCACTTCTGTTTACTGGAAGAAGGAAGGGGAGAGGAGGCCGTATCAGTTTCAGTGAGTCTTCAGGAGCATTCAATGGACTTCCAGAGAGTAAGTACTGTAGGAGTGTAGCTAAATCTTACATCTTTTATTTAATTAAACGAACGGTTCACACTCTAAAATTAAGGCCTGGAACAAAGCATCAACTTTAAGACCTTCATTATGAAACCTTTTGACCCCGGTCAAAATACTTTTTTTTAATGCAAGTCGCCCGTCACAAGACAAATATGACCGGCATAATACTGTGAATGATGCACTGCCATCAACTATATACATGTACAATTAAATATGCAAGTACAGTTTCAGCCATATGCACTAAAAATATGACAACTACAATGCTCTTTGAAGGAGTGAAATTTTTGCTGGTTATGCCCACAACTTGTTCCTTTCTTAGCCTGCCCATGTACTCAGCTCCAGTTCAGGAAAATTTACTTTTTCCATGTCCTGCCCTGAGCAGCATTGTGAAGCACATTTAAGATATACACACTTCCCAATATTTTTCAAATGCTAGTGCTAGTTTTTGCTGTAGATCTGTCATTCAGTTGAAATACTGTTTGTAGAGATTGCTGTGCTAGCTTCACTGAATTTGCTCAGTTTGTTTCTATGTTGAAGTCTAAATCATTAAAATGCATATAAGTTCATGCCTACATGGCTATAACACGTTTAGCAAAGAAATGTTTTTTTAAGTTGACTACTTCTTTGTTGTAAATAATTGGGGATTTGGTTTATGTACACAGTATTTATATTGCTTTTTTTTACTTCTTTAGGAAAACATGGACTTGGAACATGGTACTTGACCGTAAGTAAATCGGCCGCCTCAACCATCACCACAATTCTTCGTGATCATGGAGAGGGGGGCTATGCAACCATCCCACTTCTTAAAGCACTTGATGTATGTTTCAAGTCCTACTTTGTGTGTAGTCCACAGTATCAGGATATTGCGATGGGGCATGGGAGTTCTTAGAATCAGTAGTGTATGGCATCAAGGGCATTGTTAAAAGTAGCACTATCAGAGATTTTAGAGACTTCAGCTCCAGCAAAATGTACGCCCATCATAATTGTTTCAGGTAATCTAAAGTTTAATTAATGACCATAAAAAGTTGTAATAAAAACAGTACAAATATGTAAAAAAAGAATTAATAAAAATGAAGTTTGTTAGTCTTTTCATTTTTTTCCGACCTGAAAAATGAAAATTCAACAGTGATCAGACCAGTACAGTACAAGGCAATCTTTATGATTGCCAAGTTCTAAAACATTTCAGTGTAATACTGAATTTTAAGCAGACTGCATTATTGTGGATTTAACATTTTCCAGAAGTTTTTAAGAATCTTCGAATGGTAGTTTGTTGAAGCCAGACAAAAGTTCACATCAAAGTAAAAAAAAATGTTTCCTTGAACAAAACTACATAGACCATATTTCAAATGACCACTGACTTTTCTTACAACCCCCAAAAAGAGTCAAAATATTTTGTCCGACATGTGATGCTAATTAAACTATTCAAGAGACAGAGTTGTATTAAAGAACCTCACTCATAATAAGTAACTGTGTGGTTGCATTTGTTTGCTAAGCATTTTATCCATAAACTAAAAAACAAACCTGATAATGTATCTTTTGAGAAAGAAAAACTAGCTTAAAAAGATTAGTTTTTCTGTAGTTTTTAGCTTTAACTCCTTTAATCTAATTAATGAGATACATGCAAGTTTTGATGACAAGTCTAGAGCTTTATCCTAAAAGACTGACTTTCTTTTGTGTCACACATGTATATAACCGTTGAACTTATGTGTTTTGCTGTTATTGTTGGAAATCAACACTGAATTATGGACAAACATTACTTCTGAAGTATATTGTAACAAAAAATATTGAATAAAATTGGACAATGATTACTTGGAAATTGTAATAAGTGATTGAGAATAAATTTACAGTTATGTTTTGCATTAAATGTTCTTGTTTATGTGTTGATTTATTTCACTTATGATAAACTTATTTAACCTTTTATTAATAAATACCAAATTACCTAAAGATTTAGTAAACTTTTGACATGGTGAAACGGTAAAAAAATAAACTTAAAATAAAGTTAAATTCTAGTCATTCTACATAGAAACGATGTATTTTTTAACTTCCGAATTTGGTAAATTTTACCAAATTGTTTTTACCGAGATATTAGGCAAATGTTAGTACCAATTTTTAAAGTAAAAATTTTCAAAACTTTTATGAAAAACCTTACCCAACACCTGTTGTGTAAAGTTTTATCTAACTATTAGCAGGTTCGTATGGCACATTGCAATTATGTAAAATTGTACACAACCTGTGTATTTTTTTCTGTGAGAGTGTCACCTTATTTAAAACCAATCCACTTTAAAATGGGGCTCCGATTCTGTCTGTCCGTCAGTCATGGACACTCCGCCTAACAAGGCAGATTCATGAAAATGTTAAGTTGCTTCAATTCATTTAAATTATATCACTGGAAAGAGTAAATAAATTGAGGGGTCAATGGTCATGATAGGTTAACCCTATGCTGTGCAAAGCTATGGATTTTTGATTACATTTTTGGTAATTTTGGAGGACAATTTCAGTTAAAATGTTGTGACCATATTACTAAATTTCTAAAAAATTTATTGAAAATTTGAGCCTCAATCATTTCTTATCAATTTGTTATCAAAATAAAAATAATTCTATGAGTCATTTAAAATAGTAACAATTAACAAACGCCAATTATTTGTCAATGATAAATGATCAAAAAATAAAAAACAAATTATAAGCTAGTCACAGCGCTGACAGAAAATTGGGCATCGCAAATAGCGCCACCAGGCGCTAGGCCTACAGAGATGTTGTCACAAGCCGCGTTGACGTCACTCGAGTGACCCGAGAGCCATCCTCGACTCCATGGGCGCGTGTGCGTTCCTCCACTAACAAGGCATGGTGGGAAAACATGGCGCCGCAAGATCGTGCCCATGGTAACGAGGTTGGACTAGACTGTACGTACGGGAGGCGTTTTTGGCCAAGGTCACCACGCACTTGGTCGAATTAGAGCACGTGCTTTTGTTTACACCTGGTTACGTAATGATTATGTAACGTGAATTATCTAAAAACCACGCCCACATAGTCACCGTTCCTATTTTTACATCAAAATAGTATGTGTAAATTCAATATAATAGAATAAATTGACCGCCTGATTTGGCTTGACCTCCCCGTGAGTTTGTCCATACTAATTGTTTCTAAAAAAATTTATACAACTTGATGTGTCTGGCCTTTCGAAATGGTGATTGCTACTGGAATAAAAATCAAGTATCTTGTCATAGTGGATAAAAACACTTGGCTTTGTAATTTACAGAAAATTATTTTGAATTCGGGGAAGACAACCTTTAATGGTCTTTCCTGTTGAAGGCTTTCTACAGTTTCTGATCAATTAAGTTATGACATTTATTCTGACAAAAATATGCCTTTCAGGATTCGAGATTATTGTTAATTAAATAAAATTAATATGGTTGGTTGGTTGGTTGGTTGGTTGGTTTGATCAAACTGACCAGGTTGTTTGCAATTAGGTGCATTAACCCTAACTACCTAGGGTGTGTGGAAAATCATATTAAAATTGGAGGATTGAGGACTGTGTTAAAGGACCAATGAGTAAATTAACCTAATTAAGAACCACTTAAACATACAGTTAGGGTTAATAGACCTTTATCATGGTACAGCCATTTTGTTTTTCTCCTATTAAAATCAATGTAACCAAACCGAGGCTGGAAGGAAAAATAGTCTGGCACCTTCATTCAATAATTGGAATCACTATTCATAATTGCTAATGCATACAGGGAACAAGACAAAGATGGTGACTGCATGATAAAGGTCCATTAAGGTGTGGTACCAGAGGTGGGCCGGATCCAAAGGGGGTTTTGGGGAGTTGACACCCTCATAATACCAGGTCGAGTCAGTGCCTTTGGGCATGGCCTCTTTCCAGCCCACAATAATTTAGACAGAAATAAAAGACGCAAAAACAGAAAGCATGTCCTTGTAAACTATTTATCATCAATCGGATAAACATTTCAAATTTTCTTCTTAATGTTAAATATTAAACTGTGGATAATTAACTTGCACATCAAATGAATAAATGATTCCACACAGTACACAAAAACGTATTGAAACGGAACTAGATTTGGTGAAAAGAACTCCCATAGCAGCATGCAAGTAGAATTGCTATTACAAGCATGGACGTTGAAGGTGATTGGGTCATGAATAAGTGAACAATAATAAACAGATTGATTAAATTTGTCATGGACTGAGCAGTACACAGCCCACTTTTCCCAGGAATAAATATTTTTCTTCTAAGAATAAAGAGAAACATTTAGAATGAATTCTGGTTAATTAATATATGAATATATACCATTGTTTTATAGTTGACAAAACTTAGTACGTACAAATACGCCTGTTCAGAAAGACCAATTCTGAGATTTCTTTTTTCTTAAACATCCATGACAAGGCTAAATTAGTTGAGTTTGTTTTATAATTATATTACAAATCTACATAATAGGTTTGATTTAGAATATTATGGTTGCTCCCTTAGACATTTCTTTGTGGAGTAAACGACAAAAATATGAAAGTTCACAGGTCATTTAAAAAATTAATACACCCTCTCCATTCAAACCACACATTTTTCTGTATGATTTTTTTGTGGCTGTTAAACGAGCAGTTGTCAAATATTTGGGCTGATTCTAACACCATTTTCACCTATCTGACAATACCTTCAGCTTGTCAATGGAGAACTTTGTCAAGATTATACATGATGCTGCAGTGCATGCTGGGATATTCTTTAATTTACCTTATCCCATAATGCACTGCCATACTGATCAATCGTAGTGCGGTAACCTATTCACAGAATTATACAAGATTCTAAAATTTTACCAAAGCATTCCACGATTAGCATAACTGCCTGTATCCAAACACGATGGTTTCTCAAGATTCCTCAAGCAAGTACAAAAAACCCAAACAGTTCTATACATTTTTTTTTCCCAATTTGATCTACAAAACGATTTACATAATTTTGTATACAAAGCTAAATTACATACAATTTTACTTTTCAACTGTGTCTGAAAAAATACGGTCATTTATCATTTAATGAGTCAAAAATATTTTTTGGATCACAACTGAATTCCCAGTATAATGTTACTATCAATTTAGTGTGTGGATATATCTCTGAATATTGTTTTGAATAATCAAATGAATATAACTGCTGCAGTAACAAATGCCGTTTACTTGTGAAAATCTACAAGTGTGAAAAGAAAGAATAAACAGGGATGTAGTTTTGACATGACAATAATGGCGAGACAAATAGCACAGGTATGTAAAATATCTTTAACAAATAAGCAATTTTACCACATACGAAGAAAATGCTGGTAAAATGACACAAACAATATGACTATCAACTTTGTTAATAAATAGAACTCATTTCATGTTTCTTACATTTTATGTACAGAAATAATATTGGTAAACGGAGCACACAGTCAACTTGCACGATACGTAGCCACGACTCATTTCTTCAAATCAAGTTTACATGTAGAGCAATGTGAACAGAACTTTTGTTTTCGTAGTTGATCACAGATTACCAACAGATGATCACAGAAGGTGCATCGTGGACTGTTACAGATCTCTGATGACCCTCCAAATGTGAGGACAAAGAGTGTGTGCAGTCCGAAGAACTGTATCCCATGTGCACACTAGATTGGTCTATTAATCCATGCCCTTTATTAAACCACAGTCACAACTACACATTGGGGGGGGGGGGGGGGGGGGGGGGGTGTAAGGGTGATTAATATTCCCCCTTTCTGCTACCTAAATTTGGCAGTGGTTCTTGCAGATTCCGTAATATATACTAGATTTACATTATAGAAAAATAACGCTGTCACCAGAATACTCAGGTTACCAACTGAATGCCATAGCAACCAAGAATACAATATTTTTGAATACACAATGTTAAAACCTGAATATCTCACTCACAACTACACTGAGCAAGAAATGTAGATGTAGAAATCAAATACCATTCTCACAAAAATAAGGATTTTTTTTTTAGTAAATAAGTAAATTATTATAATTTACAGTGTTTTACATATGCTAAGTACATCTTGAACAAAAATGAAACAAGGTTATTATTTTATTTAATGTTTCCCCTCAAGTTTTTGATAAATTAGCAGTGGACCATTCAATTTTTTTCCCCGTCTTTTAAGTTTACAAATTCAGAGAGAACTTGAACTAAATGTAACTACCTCATACAAGTAAAACTGAATGGTCCCCTAAAAAATCACCCATTCTAAAAAGGGTTCAATTAGAAATACTGATATCATTGATAGAAACTGAAGTATGACAATGAAATTCAATTTTGTATCAAAAAATGCAGTCAAGTTATCAAATGAGGTAGCAGAAAGTTTGATAACTTTGAATAAAATTATAATAGGTCTTTTGCAAGTTAAATTTGAATGAAGTATTGTGTACTGACTTGTCTAACTACAATGTATACATTCAATATTTGAATTCCACAGGCTGCATATACTGTGATTATATCACATGATTTTGGGCAAGCCTATGCAAGGCACGGACATAATATAAATAACCAGATTCGCAACACGTCCATGGAGTTGAAGCCGCCATTTTACCATGCTGAAAACAATATGTTTGACAACCTTGTCCCCATGGTCCAGTTACATCTTCACATATGCATTGCGAGTCCAGTCTATTTGTGGGTGCGTTCGGGTAGCTCACCCGGATCGACTCGGGTAAAGGCAGATGTGTTAGCCCCGAATGCCATGCTAATCAAATTCTCAAACACAGGCCGTCACGATCCTCACGTGATTGTCATAGCCGTGGACGAAGCCACTGACAAAACACCATGAGACCAGGGCTGTAGTCAAGTCCCTGCAAGTCCTTTCCCAAGTCCTTTCCCAAGTCCTTTCCCAAGTCCTTTCCCAAGTCCTTTCCCAAGTCCTTTCCCAAGTCCTTTCCCAAGTCCTTTCCCAAGTCCTTTCCCAAGTCCTTTCACAAGTCCTTTCACAAGTCCTTTCGCAAGTCCAGTCACAAGTCCTTTCGCAAGTCCAGTCACAAGTCCTTTCATAAACCCAGTCACAAGTAACTGGATGAACAATGACAAAGGAATGCCTTTGTCAAAGCTCATTTGAATAGCTTGTGATTGGAATTAGGACTGGAGGGCTTGTGATGGACTTGCAGGGACTTGCAGGGACTTGCAGGGACTTGTGATGGACTTGTGATGGACTCTACTACAGCCCTGCCTGAGACTTACTTTGAGATTTACTGCGTTTCTGCTAATCACAAAAGTAACAAAGTCGGGCTAAAAAAAAAAAATCACTTCTAACACATGCGTGTCGTATTTCCACCACTGACTCTGCTCCATGAGTAGGGTCTGTCATGGCCAACTCGGGTGAGCCGCGAGTACGGCGTCAGAGCTAATTGAACGGCACGTGGCTAATCTGAGTCGACCTGGGTGAGCTAATCAAACGCACCCTATATACGTCCATCATGCAAGGCAACCTATACCCAGCACGATATGGGGCAGAGGGGTACCCCCCTTTTGTCCCTATACCCTATACACTCTCCAGACTATTGTTACCTAACACATCCCCCCAAGACCTCTGAAAAGAATTCCTGAGATTCCGGGAACACAATGACCAACACAAAAGAGGGGGGGTTTCCTCTGCCCCATATCCGCCAGCTCTGAAATAGTATGGTGCCTTTGTGCCATTCTCACCCATTGAGAATAGTGTATTGATGCTTTGGTAACTATGCAAGAGCTTCCCTGAATCATGTAATAGAATTTAAATTTGGACAGTGCATGTGCAATCAAAGAAGTCAGTATACCAGACTTATTTTCTGATTCAACTTGCACAAAATTAGTATGGTGCTATAATGAAAATACATCAGCTGGTATACAAATTACATGTAACATACTTTTAGCCAATGAGAGAGGGTGACGTAATTTGCATAGTGCACATTGATTACACCATGCTTAGCCGTTAAATAGATGCTGGGAAGATGAAATTAAACTTGACTTTGGTCACCAAAGGTTGTGGGCCCATAGAAGTTAACATTTGTTTCTGACATTCTGTAAGAAATAAAAATAAATGAGCATTCTTTCTTTCAAGTACCATACTAACAAAGGTTAAAAAGGCAGATAAGTGGGACACATTCCTACGATGAATTAAAGTCAATAAAAGGAAAGCTATTTTCATTAGTCATGCACATCCAATAAGAATACAGAGCAATGCCTAATTTGCATAGATCTTTCCTAAATTTGACGTACTACTTCAATAAACAAACACTTTTCAAATTCTGAGCAGGACACGAGACAAATTTTAACAGCAAGAATATGAAGCCGTGTAATTATGAAAAATGTATCAAAATTTGTGGCAAGACTTGTGGATTCAATCTTAAGCACTTTTCAAACTTCAAGGAATTAATGCCTATTTGTTGACGTCATGAAGCAATCGGGATTGAATTTTACTGCAAGTTGAAATGTGTCCAATTTCTGAAAATTAAACATCAAATTCAATTCTTTTCATGTTGCGTGAAATATGAACTCGCCTTTACGTGTCTCAATAAAAATAAAAAATTTTCCTTTTTGAACGTAAAAAGACCGTATACGAAGTTAACACCTAAATTTTATTCAATATTTCATAATTTTATTGTTGGTGGAATTAAATCCCGTCATGCGATATTATTTTCCAACTTTGCTCTAGTCTGTGAAGTTGATTTATTTGATAAAATTTATTTGCAAGTTGAACAGATTATGAAGACAATGACCAAAGGTCACAACATCAAACCAGGCAAGTTATTTTTTAAGGTATTATCCACGATTTAAAAAGTAACATCTGAAACCAACTATCAATAGGCCATATTTTTCCTTTACAAATTTAACCTAATAATAATAATAATAATAATTATAATAACTAAATGTATGTGTTTCATCCATTTAGATTTATTTTTTTCAACTTGTATTCGTAACAGTGTGAACCTATGTTATGGGTTAGTTTAAAAATGTGGCCCTGACCCCATTTGTACAAAGTTTGGTCGGCCGTTTGGTTTACAAAATACGAGTGGTCGTGATCTTAGGACGTGAACATGAAATTTTTATAAGTTGGAATTTGCGTCGGGATGATGTACATTCAATATTCAATTAAATTTGTTAAACAGGTAGCTACTGTATTTTGCCATTTCATAATGACAATCTCTCTCTTAAACTTAGCCTAGTGCAACTGTTCTTCGTGTAATCTTTAGAATGCTGATTTCTAAATGAGAGCTGAAGTTCAAAGCAAGCATCCCACAATTCACTGCGGCTATCCCACAATGCAAGGCATGTGTCCTATAATCCAGTACAAACCCGCAATCCACGTATCCCACAAAGCACTGCATAAATTTACATCCCGTATAAATCTATCCCACAATCCATAGCTCCCAGTGCGCCACACAACCCGTCGACTTCCCTTACTCTGGGGTGAATCCCACAATTCATTGCAAGCAATGGACACCAAGGCATGTATCCCACAATGCAGTTCATGTATCCCATCATGCAAAGAGTCCCATCCGTGTCACTTTGGCACTGAGGAAGGTGTGGACGATAAAGACGATCGGCTTAGGGCAAGTATGCAAATCCAGTTCCTGAAACGAATGACCAAAAAAATATCAGAAAAACGTAAGGTCATGTACAGTGAAAGCCATTCACATGCTAGACTTCACCATTAAGTTTGAAGGTTTGAAATGTGACTAAACTGTAGTGTAATGCATTAAAAACAACATGGTTAAGGAATCTGATCAATAAACAGCATTTCTGAACTGAATAACTCTCTTCAAAGACAAAATATAAAATGAACCCTCCTACTCTCTGGGGACAAAGTTCTGTATAATATGTAAGACACTTCAACCCTATTATTGAATTAAGATTTTGGGAGGGTCCCCACATTAGTATGTGAATTCTACTTTCAAAGGGTTTTAGAGGATCAAAGACTAGTAGGGTTAATACAAAAAGAATGGATTTGAGTGTCACTTGTATCAGTTTTGAGTGTCAGTTGTCTAGTTCACAACAATTTCCTATCTACATGTAATATTAAAACGACTGTTGTAACAAAGAAAACTGACAATTTGGGAGACCGCCAACATAGGGCAAGACTGTTTCCCCTTGTGGTTTATTTGACAAATTAAAACAACTGATTTGTTTATTCCGAAGTAATGACTGAATAACTACCCAAAAAAAATAATTTTTGATCGCAAATAAACCACTGCAACACATACATTTCATAGAAATATGAAATTTCACCGAGGTTTTAAATGTTAGGCAGAAAATATTGCTTGGGAAATTTGCCTGCTGAGATAAATTGAGCTAACTGCAGATTTTACTAGCCCATAGTTTTTTAAATTAATTTTCTATGTATTTTGTTTCCTTTTAGACCAAATTCTGTTTGGTACACCAGTCATTAAATTTTGTCCAGATAAACTGCTATCACGCTGAAAAAAAAAACCACACAAATAAAACTACAGAATGACTCAATTTGCATTAATTTGATCTAATTTTCAATTTTTTTCACTAGCCCACCGGACAGCCAAGGAAGCAAGTTGAGTAGCCCGAAGTGATTTTCACTAGAATTTGTATGCCGGGCTGGTATTGTTTTGTGGCCTGCGGTGGCATTTTTTGTCACACTAACAATCTGGCTAAACAGGGAATTGTTAGCTGCCCACCCATAGTGATCAAAGATTGCACAGCTCCCTCTACAGGTTGTGCACAGATTGAATAGGCTCGTGCATGGGGCAGGACCCCCCCCCCCCCCCCCCCCCCCCCCTCTTTCCCGGTTACCCTACAGTAAAAGCGAGACTTACAAATTCCCCTTCTCCTGCCCCAAAATCCAGCCACATAAGTCGCTTGCCATCGTCAGATGAATACCGTAGTTTCTCGTAAGGGTAGACCCAGTAGACGTCACTTTTACTACTGCTGTTCGGGCCCTCCTGTGGGTTGCTGGTAAGCGTGAATCCATTCTCATAGTGGATGGTGAGTTTCGAATCCTTCCCCTGCCATGTTACAGCTGTGGAATTATCAAAGGCCGAGTATCAGTCAAGTTGAGGCTCATTACAATCATGGTTCCTCGCAGGTCATTTTTTAGGATGTAGAATTATGAAATAGACACCAGCTACCAAAGTACATTGTATAAAACTTGATAAAAGATTTGTATAAAGATTTGGGGCCTGTTTTCTGAGGCTGATACGGACGACAGTCATAGCCACGGTTTGAAAAAAAGACCACCTGGCCGGTTGACGTCTATAGGCGCATTCCTGCACTCACTCAATCCATTCATTTTTTTTACTTTTATATTCTTGAATGGGAGTGTAATGAATAGATGGATATTTTCCAAGTGCGATATATGAGACCCACTTTATTCAGTGTGGTGCCTATTTTTTACGCTTGGCTGCACAGACTCGATCTTGGCATACCAGCATCCCATCAAGGCATCAATAACAGTCGGAAGCAGGGGGGGGGGGGGGGGGGGGTTAACACAGAATGGATGCTAATTTCAGCTGATAAATCCAGGCTAACATTACCGGTAAGTGCATTTTGCCACTTAAAGCTGCTATGTCCGTACTCACTTTCCCCCCGCTCACAAATTATGCAAGAAAATCTTCAAATGAAAAAAACACTTACTACACGCTGTGATCTATTTGATCTTTCCATAATATACTGCCAGCCCAAAGATTGCCTTGTACATTAAAGCTGTAAAAAAATAGGAGGGTTCCACTTGAAACTCATTACAGGGGTCAATTTTGTTGTGGAATGTGTGTCACTGGAAAACTCATAACTTACCTAATGCTAACAAAAGGTACTGAAAACATTATGACACACTAAAACAATGAAACCTACATTTTTCCCCTCAAAATAGTCAGTAAAATTATTAAATTGGCAAACACTGCAACAAAGGTTATCGGTGTGCCAAATTTGGCTAGGAGTGGACAGGCAAATTTGTAATTTTTGTTGGGTGTGGATAGACAGACTTTCAAATTTTACCAGTAGCAGACAAGCAGATTTTAATCCTAGTTAAAAACTTATAGTCGTTAAACTTACGACAAACAATTTCTTTGACCAGTACTGCTGCATTGTGGGATCCCTGTACAAGATGACGCGTCCAGGCACCTAGATCTCGTCTCGTTTCCACCCTGAAGAGATGCGCTTCGATGCCGTTGCGTGTTCCGGTCCGAGTACCAAAGGTTAGCTCCACTTGGTGGCGTGGATTGAGGCCTTTTGGGCTACCTGAGTACAAAAGTCTAAATAGAAGAAAACACAAATAAAATTGCGTTAGATATCTCAAGTGAAGCTGTTGGCACTGGGACTTTGAGGGTTAAAACCTTCTCAAAAAAAAAAGTTCTCATTTCAAGTCCAATGCACACAGCTTGGAAAGAGTAATTAACATACAGGGAGTTTATTCAACCAACATCTGCCTTTCTGATTTATATCACAAGTGCTATAATATATTCGGGGCTGGCTGAAAACCTGTAAGAAAATGTTTATACAGAATTACTGGAGAGGGGATTCGAACCCATAACCTCCTGCTTAGTGTAGACATCTTCACCACTCAACCACCATGCTTGCTGGAGTGAACTGGCAAATTTGAATATGGTATTGCAATTGGTGCATTACAACATTATTTGATTAAGATCTTTTTTTCACTGACAAATTAACATGATTGCAGCAATCCTGAATTAACAAAGCTTTCAAGAAGACAGTGACCCTAAACTTAAGCAGTGATACGATAGGTTCATTAATTATGGAATTAACTTTCTTTAATGCAGCACTTAGTTTCCTGCGGAAACAAAAATATCCTCGTCGCAACCGAGTCATTACAAAATAACAAAGCTGACAGACGGATGACAAATTGCAGAAGATTAACAATTCCGGGTTTAGGTTGAAGTTTATTTCTTGAATGCATAAACATAAACATCAGCTTCATTTTTGTAGGAGCTTGAGGGCTGTTTGCTGTGAGGCCCTTGACTGTGATATTTTAAGCAGGAGATCAGACTTTGGTTGGTGTTTATTCATCGGTCTGTAATGTAAAGGGTCATATGTGGCGCTCTCAACAGAGAAAAGTCTCTCATATACCATTGGAAACAACACACCATAAGCTTTAAAATGATGAAAGAATTCTTAAAATTAGAGCAGTATTAAAAAAGTTATGATAATTTTAGTATTATTAGATGATCCAGCACTATTGTAGAAATCAAGCGAAAAAGTTTGTCCTTTCTGCACCGCTGAACGGCTCACGATTAGGAGGTGGTGGGTTTAGAATGGCCTGATTGAGCTGCAAATTGGCACAATCATTGCTCGATAGTTATTCTGATACCACAGAAACAAATAAATAAAGCGATTGGGCAACTGGAAGTATATTTATCCGAGTAGAGTTGAGCTTAAAATCATGGACAGAATTGACGCACGCTTTGTTTGGGTTTTAGCTTCTACTGCGCAGGCGCATGTAACCAGCTGACCCAAGTGGACCAATCACACAGGTGTGTTCCCCCTGTCTAGCAACAAAGGAAAAAGTTGTGAACACGTCTAAAAGTGTCTCTCATTAGTGTATTTGTAGAAATATCTGTCAGATCGGCCAATCAATGAAGAGTTTAGATCACAAGCTATAAATTGATACCAACTGGTCCCTTGTAAGAATGGCAAATATGCAAATCAAATCCACACATGAAACAGTTCATGCTTTTTGTTGCAACAAGGACATTTTAAGCAACATAAAGTTAACTGTAAATGAAATTTATAAGGTTCTGCTTGTCACATTGTAGCCATGTTTGCCTTTAAAACAAATTCAATGGGAACAATTACAATTGACTTATCGCGGTCCAATCGCGTCAATGCAGCTTGTGAATTATTGTCCAATCACATCAATTATAATTCCACGTGGAACGCACAAAATCTGAGAAACAAAAATTACCACACAAAATTCCCATAGGGTTGTCTAATGGGCGTGGTTAACTCGTAAATGGCGATAGGTCAATTGTATTTGACTCGGAATTTAATATATTTTTTTTCTCCAAAATGTTGACTTTGTTACCCTACAAAGACCTGGGGAATCAGAGGAGGGTGCTCCATTTTGTCCAGAAAATAAGTGCTGCATATATGTCCAGATCCAAATTCTTGTTTCTTCACCAAAAATAAATAAATTGGAATATTTCACACGGTTTTAACACCAAAAGTATGGAGAAGGCAGGCTGTTGGGCTAGTCCAAAATTTCCCCAGAGAATATGTTGCCTGAGCATCTGTCACAAAACGACAGACAAACATGAATCTTGGGTAAAATTGGCTCCATTTTAATGGCTTCCCTTGGCCATTCTTGATGTCGGCTCATTTGCGTGGATGCTGAAAGACCCAACCAGATTAGCCCGAGGCCAAACTATTAAAGTTTCCAATGCAATTTCTAAAGTGATGATGCATTTATGTGCAATCCGAAACCACTTTACTTTTTCATAGCCCAGCTTGGACCAAATTTTTAGACATTTAGGGTCTAACTCAACTATTTCAAACGAGAGATAATTTGAAAATTGGTGATGTTGTACTAATCATTATGATTATTTTGATGGATCGTTTTCGGTATGCTTGAAAATCGTTTTGTAAAAACTTCCCTAATATGATAAAAAGTTTGAGGGGTTGATGACAAACAATACAAATCAAATAATGCCTGACATTTCTCAACGGAGAGAATTAAATTTTCCTTACTGAAAATGATCCTTCTTAACAGAATAATTAAAATCATGATTACATGAAACGTAACCTCAAAAGCACTCCAAGTAATATTAGTCACAAAATCAGTTTGAACCAATTTTGAAAACATCACCTCTAATTACTTTCAGACCCATCTAAAAATTAGGGATTAATACATTAGCTATTACTTCAACAATTCCATATTAGTTTCGTGTTGTCCAACTAATTGGTTTGCCTCCAAGTAATGTAAGAGTTTTTGAATAAGTCGGATCAGGTATCACCAGCCTCTAGACAGGATATCAATGGATCCACGTACAATCTGCATTGACAGTATCCATTTCACAGCATTTAACCACAGCTCTAAGACCAAAACCCTGGGGATGGTACGGCTTTGGGTCTGTTTTCTGTATTCGGCCAAAGCCGGGAAAGCTGCAGTGTGCGTGATTGAAACTAAATCACTCAAGTTCCCAGACGGCAACTTGTGCATCCAAATGTGTAGAGAGAACCTCTGGTTTTATAGACCCATGTGTAGCAACCATAATGTTTGTTAACCTTCGACAGGCATGGATTAGACCCTTTGTGCTTACACATACATTGTTTAAAAATGTCAACAATAAAAACATACCTCGGAGATGGCCGCTATGCATAAGACCTTACAGGGTGAGTGAAACAAAAATTCCCATAATTAGTCGAGAAATCCTGTAATTATTATTGTTTTTAATTGGATGGTTTTGCATTAACAAAATGCTATGAGTTGCTTTTTCATGCCTACAAGCTTTAAAAGGAATTTACTTAAATAACATGGATATCGGGACTGGGGAGATTCCCCAGACTGCCCATATTAAAAACGGTGTCCAAGAGACCCTCTGATGAAAGCCACCCCACACTTCAACTCCAACTACCTCCAAGCACTGCAAAAAAGGAAAATGTACCCCCATCTGGTTTCATCCGACCATCACCACTACTCAATCAGAATGATTAAAGAATGAGAGAATAAGCCTGTCACTCTGCACTGCTGGGGTACCGTAATCTTTACAGCACCGTGATGACGTCATTGCCTTCATGACAAATGTTTTCATTCTGAATGTAGCAGCAGAGATATACATGTACATGACAAAGGGACAAGGAGGAGTATATTCTGTAATCTTGGCGATGTCAATGTGAAGAATTCATATTGCACACAAAAAGAAGCTTCTTTCGGTACATTTCATTTCCATCCTTGGTTGGAAATTTTTCTTCTGAAGTTTCTGATAGGCAGATCATGGAGGAATCTTCCTCCATGGGCAGATAAAATGGCAACCTCACCTCGTATGGCTTCCATGCTGTATGTATGCTGTTTCCTACTACATGTATGTCCAATACAATGTACGCTCTTCATATGTTGATATTTAATTATGGATGAGGTTTGTTAGCCAACTATCTGTTATTTTCAATTATTTCTCTGACATTTTTGCATGCGTACACCACCATATGTTGGGGTGGAAAAAGTTCAAAATGAATGGCAATGTAAAAAAGGCGCCCAACTTTTCAAAATCTGCGCATAATAATTCATTAGTGTGTTTAATAGCCAATCAGAAGTGTTTCTTTGCATTTTACAACTACATTGTAATCTCTAGAGGCCAGGTCACATTACTATACCTCATACATATTCATGAGCGAGAGCTGGAATCCCACCTGTCAACTGGATGGGATGTTGCGCACGAGGCCTGCACAGTAGACGGGCGGGCCATACTTGAAGCGTCTGCCCGAGCTTATGAGCGCAAGTGGCGTGGTGCAGGCACATTACATCTAGCAGCATCTTATGCCATAGGACGGCTATTGAACTGATACTGGTCTGAGTTAAAAATTTTAATTTTCGACAATGAAAAAGATAACTGAATATGTATGAGGTATAGTAAAACAAATATTGGTTTATTTCGGATGGATAGTCGATATTAGCACCCCTCAGTATTGGAAGTTGACAAACTAATTCCCGAGGCAAATCCGAGGGAACTAGTTTGTAAAATTCCAATACAACATAGAGTTGATATTGAGTGCCTACCCTCAAACCACATTATGTCTGTGTAATGTACACCAATACGAAAGAAAGGCCAATTTCACAATGCCAACCATGGCCATTACATGGTGACGTTCACTGACAAATTTGTTTCACTCTCAAATTCAAGTAGGAAATGGCATTGATAAGATAACTAAAATGTGTGAACGCCCACATATGTGAAATACCTCATTCCAGAAGTCCGTATACTGTAATCTTGCAATCGTCATTTTTAAAGGTCTGTCAAGGTGGTGTCAAGCCCCAATGCAAGTCGCAGGCACTCTTATAGTCGAGGCGTGCGCACGATTTTCAAAGTTGCAAACACATCATGATGCGTATGGGGAAATTAACGCTTGACGCTCAAGACGCCAAGACACCAAGACACCACCGTAATACTGCTTCACATTTTAATCGGCAGATTAATCAATAAAGGCTAACAAACATTCAGCATCACCATCATGCTGGTTTGTCAGTAGCACTGAGAATCAGACTCCCAATCAGACTTATGGTGGTCAAGTTTGGCCAACTATAAGGAACTGATTTCAAGTCTAGTTTGTATCTGTATTTCGTCCTCCAGCAAAACGGCTTCAGCCGCATCCCGCTAGATTTAGAGTAGCTACGGGGTGGTATTGGCATTGAACAGAAAAAAAGCTACATATGTACATGTACCTCGTTGCAAGAAGTCCATGAACCAGAAACGCCTTCCCCCACTCTTCCCTTGTAAAAGGAACGCTGTCGTACAGCAAGATGTCTTTATCTGTGACGGCGACAAAGACGGGTTTCCAGGCCGAGCCACCAGAGTCTGTAGTGGTCTGCGGAGAGGTTTGGAGGTCAAATGATCAGAGCACTGGAATACGAAAACTACATAGTGACAGTGAGGCTGGTTTTTGAAAAGGTGACTGATGTCACATGCAAACACGAACCAGTGGCATTTTGGGCATCAAACCCTTCATTACATAATACACTGTCGCTTCCCAGGTGCAAATTTCATGGAACTGCTCAGCACAAAAAGGCTTGCTTAGTAAATGCAGGTTACCAGCCAAAACTCCATGTGATTTTTCATGCTAAGTAAGCAACAACTGAACACCTGTCACAGGCAATATATATCACATGAAAGTTTGGTTGGTAACCCTGTTTTTAACAAGGAAGATTTTTCATGCTAAATAAATGTTTGCAGCTCCATGACATTGGCCTGAGGTTCCACTGTAAAGCTGGGGCATGACCCCTGGCTTTACGACATTATGGATGTAAAAATGCACAAAATGGTTCCCGCAGATTTCATCAAGTTTTCAACCCTTTGCGTACGAAAGACGTCCTATGCCGCCAAAAAAAACAGTGCCACCAGGACGGATGACGCGTTTGCCGCTGTTTGTGCAGTTTTAATCAATTGTTGGATTATTGTGTATGTTACGCTTGACTGCACAAACACATTGTGGCCGTTTCGCTTGTCTGCCAGAGCGGTTAAGGGGTTAAGGACCAGAAACTGTTTTCTTTAAATGGTAGATGACCAAAGTGCATCCTGACAATTTCTCATATTTACCGGTTCCTTGATCAGTACCTGCTCACACAGCCAACCCATGTGCTTGATCTCCCGGCTTCCCGGCGTCGCCCTCAAGATGTCGTTAGCCTCCCCGACAGCCTGCAGCGTCAGCAGTGACACGTTGGCCTGCAGCGCGCTGAACCACTCACCAGCGCTCGTCGCGTCCTTGCAGCGTAGGACGCAGGAGCTCCGCCCATCAGGGGAATGCAGCTCAATGGTCCGATGCTCGGGGTCGCTCACCGTGAGGCTGGAGGTCACGTAGCACAGTTTGAGCGGGATGGTCCGCAGCTCAGTGAAGTTGTTGCGCGTGGCCCGGGGGTTGGCCCCGGGTTCTTTGATGACGTAGGGCGAGGGTGTGTCCCATCCCACCTCCCCTATGACAGTGCTGCGACGGAAATAGGGCGTCACCTCCCGCAGATATTTAACTGTCAATAGGAAATGACAATGATGCATAAGACAGGTTGCTCTGCACAACCTACACTGCAAGAACCTATCTACTGGTAGGGTTCTTGGGGTGGCCTTTTCCAAGTAAATAAAAATGTTCAAGAAGGTCTCAAGTTAAAAAAAAAATTAATCACATATTATTATGAACACTCATAAATGTGGAAATACATTTGCATAAAAATAAATAGATTCCGGGATGTAAGGTCCTTGTTCACAGCCTGAAAATATGGCAATGTAAGCCTGATTGTACACGTTAATTAAAGCCTGGCATTGGCCCAACATTTTACATTAAAAAGTCTGAAGTTTGCTTCAAGTTTGGCAGCCCCAAATCACAAATTAAGGACCCATGTTAGGAATATAAATCGACAATTCCACTTTAGGAGAGACAGCATGTGTCAATACATACAATGTTAATGGAATTGTGGTGTTTTTAATAATATATTCAGCCAGTGTACATGTATGACCTCAAGTTTGTCAAAACACAAGTCTTATAAATATTCAAAATTATTCAAAGAGTATCAACAACACACACCACAATCTGATTAGTCTCTTATGCTTTCCATGAAAGTCTCTCATCTTGGCAATAACAGAAAATAATTCCCCTGGTTGTCAGCTGTTTGTATCCTGCCAGTCGTTCTCGTCCCTTCCTCCGGGGCTGAATGACGTGAAACCACACGCGTTATAATTGGCTGACGGAATGCAATTTGCTCTATTCACCTCCACTCTGTACGGCTAATTATAAACGACCAGGCTATATACCCTTTATAGCAATATCCACCCCCCCTCCCTCCCCCCCCCCCCCCCCCCCCCCCGATTCATGGTTTGTGCTGATGATGGGGCCCAGGCTATCTAAAATTCAATAACTCTGATGTACATCTGTCTTATATCCGTGACAAGACATCGGACATCACTTTCATGCATTCTCATGAAATGAATGCACTTGATCATACACAAGGGCAGAACAAGTGAATTTCACACGTAAATATTGAACGCCGTGATTCTAAGATCAAACGCCAATAGTGGATAAGTGCAATTACAACTGAACAAGTGTACATGTATGTACACCTGAGCCCATATGTACATTGCAGAAATATTCCAAAAACCAATATTCAAATCACTCATTCCCACACTAGGGACTATCCATTGGGCTTATATTTACCACACAACCAGGCTCTATTTAAATATTGACCACACAACCAGGCTCTATTTAAATACTGACCACTTTTGATTTCACATGCAAGCATCACAATCAACAACTGTCAGAAGAAGGGTTTGTGTCACGGTATGCAATTTGAAATTAATGGTATTTTTGAACATTTTGAACGCATTGATGGTATTTTGAAGTATTAGGTATTTCACCATGAAAGAGGTAAATATAATTCTTTAAGCCTAATAACCCTGCTAAATTCAATGATATCCAACAGTGGGCACTTTCTGTGAGTTTTTGTTGATCTGAGCAGCGGACCAAAAAGACCCTTTTCTCTAGCTGTTTAGAGTTTGTCAGATTCCGCAGTCTCCACAATTTTCTGATGGGTTCATCAGCCAGACATCCAAAGAAAACCTTTTAAGTCGTAACTGCCCATCTTGCTTATTTCATGAGAATGGTAAGACTCAATTGAGAAACAAATCTTGAGCCATCTTGGGACTTCATTGATGTTTCTCATTGATGTTTCTCATTGATGTTTCTCAGAGTGCGGCAATGGGCTTGATTGTCCACAGCAGAGTGATGAGGCTAACGTTGGGTTGCCGGCGTTGATCGATGTGCCTCATGCTTGATTTCTCATCGACTGACTCATCGCTCTATCTTCAGTGACGATCGAAGATTGTCCTGAATGTCATTCATGACATGTAAGAAGTACTATGCGGTGACAGGAACTGCGCTCGTCGACACTGGAGTTGCAATATTGCCGTTTGGAAATGCATCTTGACCTTTCCTTTCCGGTTTATTGCTTTGAAGACTTCTTCAAAAATAAAACTGCATCCATACATTTGTAGATGATCGGGTATACTGTAGAAACTGGTCCAGGGCTGTTCAAACACATGCTATTAAAGATGAAAATATTACAGACCACATTATAGCGCTAAGCAAATTTTCAACAATAACCCTAACCCCCTATAGACCCTTTTTGCTAGGAACCATCCTCAATCCTCCAAAACCCTCCGATTACCCTGCCCCAAAAAATGCATTCATCCTCAATCCTCCAAAATCCTCATGTGCTTTAAAACACCGTTCATCCTCATTCTTTTTTTTTTAATACCATTCATCCTCAATCCTCCAAAATCCTCCAAAACTGCAAGGAGGATTTTGGAGGATTGAGGTGGGTTAGGGATAATCAGTCAGTTTTTATATCAATAATACAATGCCATAACCATTCGATTTTGTAAAACAATTACCGTCCCAACAATAGACTTAATACAAAAATGTACATGTAAGTTTCACAAGTTTGTTTCCTTCATTTAGTATCTAAAACAATTTAATAAACAGATAAATACACTGTTCCACCTAAATTTTAAATAACTTCTTCTCGTACAGCACTGAACTGACAAATCATTACAGTGAAAAAAAATACGGTGTAAACTGAGAATGACATTTTCTAGGCATCTATCTTGTATGCAAGGCAGGACGGAGCTGCCAAGATGGGCCGAGAGACCCGGCCTTATCGCCTGCCGCCTTGATCCCAGGTGACACACGGTGTCTTCTTATTATCTGCTCCATTGATTGTGGCAAAACACTTTGCACCATTGGGCAAAGAAGAACCCACATTAAAAAAAAAAGGACAAGGCACAGGGGGGCATCGACGGAATAAATTTGTCAAATTCCTCTTTGCCGAGCATGAAATAAGTATTAAAAATAGTACGGTTTTATCTTCACTGGTACATGTACATATGCGAAGGAGATGGGCTTTTTGCTCGTCACATATGGGCTGGTTCAGGTACCATGTAGAATTTCTGACTTGAAATGCATGAAATACAATAAGGAATTAATTTTAATCTTTGGCCTTTTTTCTCTTAAATCTTTCTTAATAAAGAAAAAAAAGTGATACATGTACATATATATATATCTGGTAAAATGGGGAAAGTACCGATTCTTGAAAGAAGAACAGAAAAAAATAGCAAGTATAATGAAATGATCTTTCCATTTATACCCTTACCCCCTTGGGATGCATGCAAAATCATATTAAAACGGTTGGATTTAGCAGGGTAACGTGGGGTTAATTTGTCAATCACAAATACTATTTTACTGTTTTTATTAGTTAAAGCTCGGCAAATTATGAAACCAAAAGAAAAGAATTTAAGTACATTGTACATTGTACTAAAGTACAAGTGTTTACATGATATCATGACCCTCAACTGTCGGGCTTATTCATTCCTGGATCTATATCAACTCCCTGAGAAACATACGCAGTTAAACGTGTATCGACCTCCAAATGCAGACATCCTATTGTTCCTCTTTTGTTTGTACTTTAACTTTTTCGGAAGACTCCCATAGATTTTGTACACGATCTCAATCGCGGACGTACATGTATTCTGGAAATCGCGGACGATATTGTTCCCTTTGTTATACGTCCACGTTTGTTTGGGAGAACAAACGCAGCCATGCTAGGCAGCCCTAGGCACTCTGGATTGTAATTGCACAATATTGTTACCCCTGATAGACAGGCTTATTCATTCCTGGATCTATCTCAACTCCCTGATCAAGGAACATACGCAGCCGTGCTAGGCAGCCTCAGGCACTCTGGATTGTAACTACATATGCATACTATTACAAACTCTGTCCTCACAGGTCCCCATAATACTCCTACATTGTATATAGGTGGAAGAATGGAGTATGGTACAGTATCTTGCCCAAGGACACAAGCAGTGCATGCCATAGTACATAGTACGATTCTAAAGAACTCACATTTTGCACTGTTGGAACCAACTGCTGATACACAGAGAGTTAACATTAAACTTGACAGTGTTTAATTGTCTTGATGGAATGAATGAAAATCTGGTGTTCAGCAGCACACACTGGCCTATACTTTGTACAATACATTATAATAGTACTTCTCTCAAACAGCCATTTCTTGGCGACATGCCAGGTTTTGCCGAGTGAACGAACCACTAATCCAATCCCAACTACTGATCATGACATGCCTTCATTTCTAGGCATCGCGTGGCCGACGAGGATCCATCTGTGTTGCCAACTCCTGTCAACGTGCCTGAGTGCGTGTGACCGAAACGGCATCAACTCCAGGTGTTCGGTGCTGCACTTGTTAGGTCCTGATGTAAAATGGAGCCGTTATTCATGCAGAATAAGGGGAAACAAATCTCAGGAAGATGTGAAGTTAAAGAGTAACTTCACTGTTAAAAAAGGACATTTTTGTGTGTGCATATAACAGTTTTGATGTTATTTACTACAAAATCATTTTACAAATTGGGTCAATAAGAATGTAATTATAATGTAGTGCTTAAGTAGTGTTTATACAAATGTATCAAAAAGCTTTACAATTCGGTTGATTCACAACTCGTTGCGCCGCCAGCGGCGCGGCAACCGGGGATAGGCCAAATTACGCAGTGCATCATAGGGAAAAGTCGACATCGCAAAACCGGAAGTGGGTTATCTTCAATGCATCGACCGTACTTCTTACACCCCTTCTCCGCTTAATCTATCAACTCCTCTCTCTTCTTTCCCGCACAAAGTATTCCCCGATTAGTCAAAAATTGCTTTAACTCATCCAGTATGGCATTCGCGCGAAATCCATACTGCTGTAATGCCCACCATCTAATACAACGCGATAGACGCGATGTCGACCCCGAAAGTGGGAAATTGGCCTTTCCCGGCTTGCCGCTGGTGGCGCACTGAGTTGTGAATTGACCGAATTATTACCCCTGGCCATGGCCCCCTTTGCACCCCCCCCTCCCCCTCCCCCCCCCCCCCCCCCGATACGCTATTGTGCACTACCAAAACTGTTTTTACTTGTATTAGAAGTCACTCTACCAATGTCACCCTGGCCAAATCTGTCAAAAAAATTGTACACGTACATGTATGCAGATTTTCTTTGAGGATGCATTTTCTTTTTTTAAAGATGAAAAGTTTCTAGGGCTATTCATTTTTTAATAATTTAGTATTCAATTATTCGAAACTTAAATTGACCAAATATTTGAAACTCTCCGATCAAGTTTTTCACGCATCAGCTACAACTGCATGCACCTGTTGTGTCAAGATCATTACGGGTACGTATAATAAACTCCAGCCTGCAGTAATTATTTTGTAAGTGTTAAGGGTTTTATGGACGGGAACAATACACCTCCGTCCACAAAAAGTTACCACCGAAAAAAATGCGGCATTTTGACACTGCCAAGCACCGTTACTTTTATATTTAAATAGCATGAGTCGTATCTGTACATGCATATATTTTTTTCCAAATATTCAAACCGGCAAAAAGGTATTCGAATATTCGGTTGGTGATCAAATATTCAATATATTTGGGACACTAGCCCTAAAAGTTTCACTGGTCTCCCATAAAAATCCTGCTCCCAGAGGCCACAAATCAGCAGTAGCTGCTAGTAAAAACACAGCTGAAAAACTGAATAACAGCACCAACATCAATACCCGTTCTCTACAAATGTAATGCTCTAAAGGCCTTTTCACACTACGAAAAATCTCGGTGTTGGACCCGGGTCCGACCCGTGTTAACTAGACTGACCTTTTCACACTGCAACATTTCAACACAGCACTGACCCGTGTAGAGCGCTCAACCCGGGTTGAAACTCAACCCTGCTCGGTAGGTGGGTTGAGAGCTCTCGACCTGTGTAGAGAAGTTCAACCCGTGTTGAAAGTCGTAGTATGAACGCCTCCGGGTTGAGTTCGACCCGTGTAACCGCGGATCGGAGTGCGCGTGCGTACACAGCTCCACACACTGTAGTTGTTAATTCAGCAACGAACAAACAAATAACCTCTGACCTGCGGCATTGCGCATGCATGCGCACCATACATGCAATACGCGTTCATTTCAATTGTGCATGCTACTTTTACGAGTTTCTTTTTAATCCGATACATGTATGTCAGGGAAAATGGGCCCCAAATCAGACAAAAGACCGACATGGAGTGAGGAGGAGGTGAATGCTATGTTGGCTATTTGGGCTGACAGCTCCATCCAAAGGCAGTTCGACGGAACGACCAGAATGCAGTATGGGGGATTTTCCGACTCGACCCGTGTTGAATGGCCGGCCGTATGTGTAGTGTGAAACGATCGCACAATACACGGGTTGAAACACACACATGTAGCAAAAATGCTGGCGCTGCGTTGAGTACATGTAGTGTGAAAAGGCAGCGTAATTGACCCGTGTTGAAATTTTAAGAAGTTTACATGGGTCGGACCCGTGTAGATTTCAACACAGGTCGAACGTACATACATGTACATGTAGTGTGAAAAGGCCTCAACTGTTCATTGCTCCATGTACAAATGTATGGGTTCTTAAACACAGGGCCTGTGCTACATGAATAAATACAACCTTCAGTACAACTCACTTAAAGGACCAATGATTAACTTAATTAAGAACCACTTAAACATACAGTGCATGTACATGTATGTAAAAAACAATGGTACATGTACTGTGCTACTACATGTACATAAACAATGGTGCAAAATTTATCCAACCAATTTTGTAACAAAACTTGATACAATGTACTTTCCCCCATAAATTATTGCATAATAAAACAATTGTGTTTGAAGCATTAATTACCACATAATCACATTTAAACCAATTTTCTCTGAATCTGTAAAATGAATTTTTGCATAGCTTTCATGTATGTTAATTCTTGTCCCGTATTCTACATAGAAGTTTGAAAAGAAAATGTCACTCTCTTTTTAGAGTGATGCTGCTGTTGGTACAGTACAGTGTAAATTTATCTCCCTATTCTACAGTCCTGGACATCATCTTGTGCCATTTCTCCTAATAGGACTGGACATAGGGAGGTACGTGCATTTTAATCACTCCCGATTCCTTCATCGTATAATCATGGCACATGAGTGAGTTATTATCATCCCAGTGTGAATTCTGAGGAAGAAAGAAAATGACAGGAGGAAGCATTCCTGAATAATATTACAGGCCAGTGAGAATCTGCAATGGTGCAAAATGTTACAATATAACAATTTTTAGAGAACAAAATTTGAATATTTTGAGAGGGTTAATCTCTGCTAGCGCCTGTAAACATGTAAACATCCAAGTTGTAGGAATTCCAACTTTAAATATCCCACTTAAGCCAAGCAGACTTATTCCTGTCAGGACTGACAAATACCAGACAGTTAAGCCCCTCTGCTTTCACAAGCTAGCAGTGAGGAACACAAATAAAGCCAACATGTCATTCAACGAGCAGTGCTGAAACCACAGAAGGTGTATCCTGCAAGGAACATTAAACTGAAGGAACAACGCACAACAACTATCAACACTATGAGAACAGACACATACTGTTCTCTGCTACCAAGAATTCTAAGAATATTGCTTTTGCACATTTTTTGCTGCACTCGAAATTTCCTGATGAATCAAGCAGTAACAAAACTGCATTATAGTCCATGTTAGCCACTTTTCCATTTTAATCAATATCAAAATGAAAAAAACAATACTACACGGACTAATGGGGGTATTAGCCCCCACTACATGTACATAACTTTTTTTATGATCAGGGTTAAAATTGGCCAAAAAAGACAAATCCACTAAAATAAATCCAAGAAAAATCCACGAAGACCCTAGATCAACATATAGATTGTATTTGCCTAAAGGCACCCGCTTAAAATTTGTATTGTTCTACATGTATATCCACTTTTACAGGTAAAAACACCTTTAAGGCCAACACCTTAGGAATTCCAGATTGCAAAAGAGATTCTTTTAAAATCCTGAAATCCCGACAAAAAATCCTGAAATCAGGAAAGATCCTGACAAATCTCACCCCTGAATGATACCTGTAAATGGCAAATTTATCAAAACAAATAAATACATCAATGAAAACCCCATTAACTCCCCTATGGTTTGACCTTTCCAAACCTTTCAATATCTGCTTACTGGCAAGATGGCTAAAAAAATAATTATGAACCTTTTAAAACACTCCAGAATTTGTTGCTACTGCTCTACCACACTTTTCAATACCCTTTGAAAGGTATTGAAACGTAGAACAATTGGGCTATGGTATACCAGTTTGTTCAGAGAGTTGTTACACCTTTCAAAACCTTACATAGGTCTCTTTTATCAGACAGTTTCCTCACCTTTCAAAACCCTTCAGTCCAGCAAACTTGAAAAGTTTTAAAAGGGCTGACAATTCTATGCCAACTGCACTGTACATACATGTACATGTAAGAGGGTTAACAAATCACCACTCAATAAAACAATAAATCAAATAATTTAGTAATTGATTGACATCAATAGCAATTAATTGATTGACAGACCAACCAGCTAGCCAATTTTCATATAGGCCTATGATCGTGGAGTTCTTTTATAGCCAATTCCTTTCAAGCATGCATTCAAAAAATGTTATAGCCCTCTGCCAAAGTACAACATAAATATGGTCCAAACCTGTCCTTCAATATTTTAGCTTTCTCACAGTCACACTGTTTAACATGTTTAACAACAAGTACCAAGTGGTACAGCCCACGGCGGGTATACGCGTTAAAACTTCACTGGTCCACGAACCGTACAACCGCGAATTTTGCAATGCAATGGGGCGTGATCTAATATGCAGATTAGACGTTCATTAGACGCATGCGCATCAGTGTTAACAAAAACACCATTCCCAACTGACTTGCATAGCTGTGATACACGCGGGGCATGGAAACATATAGACACCCGAGTAAACTGTCCACCCACCCACCCACCATCCAACCAACCCACCCATCCACCCACCCAACCACCAGCATTAGCACGCCGCCGTGGCAAAAACATATTACAGTGTACAATGTACATGTACCTGTATGCATCTGATTTTCACAACGAAATATCACCTTTTACATTGAAAGTACAAATGTACATGTAAGATTGTAAGATGTCTTATAAGATTGTACTGTGTCCACTGTCTGATTTGCACTGAGCGTTTTAAAGGCAGTTTACATTTGCAAACATAAAAAAAGAAATTTTAAATACTGAATTATTACAAAACACCATACTACACTGTAAGTAAATAGCAGTCTCAAGCATCCTCTGAAATCACGGCACCTGGGGGTGCTGTCGTTCTCAAGAAAAGTGGAAATTTATATCGTTTTCCAACAATTGTCGGAAATCGTTGGAAATCGTCTGGATCCCCAACCTGATAATTCCCATACTCTGTAAATTGCTCCGTTTTATCTAAAGTATGGTCAGGGAACCAGACTACTAGAACATAATTTGTTTTCCCAGCATCAATGCACACAAATCTTTAAACAGCTCAATGTTCCAGTATTTACTAGCACGCTATAAAATGCTAACTCCCAAATCCATTTCTTTCTGAAAATTACAGCAAAAGCAAACGATGTATACTACCTTTAAAAGAACTCGGCGGTCGGCTAGGATGCATACATTTGTTTTTGGATATTCTGGAGGCACTATACGGTGGGGACACAAAGTCTATGACTGTAGGCAAGCTAATAATGATCTGGAGCAAACGACATTCCCTGCATCCAAATACTCCCCATGCATGCAGCAGCAACAAGCATTGCCACTCTTCAATGGAAACAGCTAAAATAGAATCAGCATGGAAAATATCCGCTTACGCACGTTGACACTTTTATTTTCTAAAGAAAACAAAAATGTCTTCTTGAGTAAGCAAACAAAATTATAAATGAGCAGAAAATGACAGAGAAATTGACAAAATGGGAAAAAAAATACACATTTAAATACCTTGGGTATCCTACAGACTAAAAACCATACGTTTTATGATTTCCTCAAAGCCGCTGAAGTGCCAATTCCTTATTAAATATCATAGATATTTTTTTTTGAATTAGCTCCAAACATTATTGGAATATGTTAGAGGTGGCCAAATTACGAAAGGTGCATTTACTGCATATGTTTAATAGGCTACGTGTACAAGTCAGTTTGCTTGATAATTTTGTGTCAATTTTTCAAAGGTATTTTTTTCTCTTATTTCATTTCCTTTTCTCACTTGCTTTTCAAATCTGTAACTGAATACAAAGAAAAACCGACCCACACAAAGTTACATCATATTTTGGAAACTTTAATCCAAGTCTGTTCCCTGCATACCACTGTAGGCTTACACAATATATTGCTGTGTTCAGGAAATTTCTCCTGCGATTAAAGCAACCCGAATGATGGTGTCTTGTGACTGCAATGAAAAAGTACAGCTAAATTAGTGATCAGTGATGGCAGACTATCAAGCACAAAAGTCCTGACTCACTAGCATTTTTAATGGACGTAAAATGGATCAAATCCGTTATTTATAGTACATGTACATGTAGGCCTACGTTGGCAAGGACATTATACAAATCTACAGATGCTGTTTCTATGGAAATAAAGAGTATACACTGGTTACTCGAAGTAACTTTGACTAATTATTCAACCATTTTTGTAACAAAACTTGATACTTTCCCCAATAAATTATTGCATAATAAAACAATTGTGTTTGAAGCATTAATTACCACATAATCACATTTAAACCAATTTTCTCTGAATCTGTAAAATGAATGTCATTTTTTTGCATATCTTTCATGTATGTTAATTCTTGTCCCGTATTCTACATAGAAGTTTGAAAAGAAAATTTTTCTTTTAAGAGTGATGCTGCTCTTTGTACAGTACAGTGTAAATTGATCTCCCTATTCTACAGTCCCGGACATCATCTTGTGCCATTTCTCCTAATAGAACTGGACATGGGGAGGTACGTGCATTTCAATCACTCCCGATTCCTTTATCGTATAATCATGGCACATGGGTGAGATATTATCATCCCAGTGTGAATTCTGAGGAAGAAAAAAAAAATGACGGAAGGAAGCATTCCTGAATAATATTACAGGCCAGTGAGAATCTGCAGGATATGGTCCGTTGAAAAGCCAAGAATTTTCCATCATCAATTTGAGAATTGGCCAACTACAAAAATACATGTACATAACGTGGATTATTTGTTTGAGGCTTCTCGTCCTTGAAATTATGTTGGGCGGATAATTTCTGGTGAAATTTGTGTTCACCTTGCTGTTTACTATGACCCTCACCCTCCAGGGTATTTTGGCTAGAAACCCTGCCAGACGCATCAGATTGCATACTTTGTCACATTGACTTGTGTGCAGAGTGCAGCAAGGTCAAGCTGTCACCACAGATGCACTGAGCTGCGTCTGGCAGGGTTAGGGATAATGTAAATGATGCAGCACCTGTAATACTACAAAAACAATCTGAAGTAAAACTGACTATTCAAATAATAATTTCTTGTGCAAACTGCTTACAACAACATGTACATGTAGAACGACTTGAAAGTGCAGAGGGCCGGACGTTTTCAAACCAAAAAGAATTTGTTTCTCAGCCCCCACAATCAAACATAAATGACAAATTCATCCCAAGGACCATTTTTTTACTCTACAATTTTAATTCATTAAAATGCTTCCAAAGTGGACAATTTCTGTTGCAAAATACAGCACAGATTAATAGCAAACCATTTTGTCTTCACTCTTACATGAAAAGCAGGTAACCGCAAGTGCCGGTATACAGAATATTATTAAAGATATACCCGATCAATAATACAAGAGAGTCAGTATCCCCAACCGAACGTCTGTTTTCTTAACATCTGCCTCTAAGTCCTGAGCCTATGTGTCCATCGACCCCCAACCCTTGCCCGTGCTTTCACCACATTGGTACTTGACACTTGGACGGGTTGTTTTTAAACCAACTGGCATCATGCCTACCCAGGAATGCCATCTCAGCCGCCTCTCTCATCCCATTCATCACCACGGCGACGAATTCATCGCTTGACCCCAAGCCCAGGGAGGATTGCATTACTCACATTGCTTTAAACCACAGTAATATTATGATCACACCTTAAGGTGGACTGGCCCTGAAATGCGTCCAGGAATTGGCCACAAGAATCAAAGAATTTCATTGCAGATATGGGGAATTGTGCAAACTATCTAATTTTACAATTTTATCCTATAGACATACATGTATGTACACCCCTGAATGAATGAGTATAACCCCATGATGACAATCCATTGCATTGCACACCATGTGTTTATAAAAATCACTTTTTTGGGGGGAGGGGAGCTGCTAAAAATATACTTACAAAACAAATACCAATTTTTTATTTTTTTATTATTTAGAAACCAAAATGTTGTGTAGCCCCTACATGTATACAATAATCCAGCAACTGCCATTTTTTTAAAGGTCTGTGTGGTGTCATTCCTACTCACCCACTACAGGCATCCCTACACCCTTGGTCAATAGTGTGTGGACTGTGTGATGCTGAAGATGCAACAGACACCACAGCAATACTGCTAGTCTATAACATGCCTCCTTCAATTTTAATTTGATCATTAACCCCAAAATGCATCAATAAAAACTACAGAGGTTCCACGAAAAAATATTCACCTACAGTGTAAGTAACGAATGCATAGTATTAGTTTCCAGTATAATAAAACATGTTATACAACGCCTGAATAAATCCCCGCCATCCGATTGGTGGATCGTCGATCACGTGCATTGAATTATTCGACCCATCACACGACGCGAACCCACACCGCCCAAAACGTTCTATCACATGGTTCTATCAAACGGTGCGCGCGCATTGATAGAACCGAAAGAACTTCCCTAATTTCACGGTCACTATATATTAGTGGCGCTACAACAGGGCTGTCATTCACACAACATGGCGGCCGAGTTTCCCGAACTGCCGCGGTTAGTTCTCCTAACAGACGACGAAATATTGGATCTCGTAGGCGATGCTGACGCTCCAAATACAAAGAGACAAATCAAATAGGCCTATGCAGTGAAACGATTAGATGAATTTGCAAGACACGCAGGAACAACAATTGAAGCTTTAACTGATTCGGAACTCGACGGTTTTATGCGGGACTGAGAAGGTAAACGGCACGTTGTAACGTTACACAAAGAAATCCATGCATGCAATCTGACGGATTTATTCAGGCGTTGTATAAAACAAATAATGAATGTTTCACATTCGTGCAATGGTAAGAATAATTTCATTCGGTGACAGGTGGAATGGAACATGCCATCTGTCACCTCATGAAATTATTCTTACCATCGCACTCATAAACATTCATTATTTGTATATTATACAACAGCTGAGTAAATCCCCGCCATCTGATTGGTGGATCGTTGATCATGTGCATTGAATTATTCGTCCCAACGCACGGCGCGGCCACACCGCAAAAATAGAAGTTCTTTTAACGGTGAATAGAACTTCCATTGCACGGTCACACCATCGATCGCGCTCTGACCAATCAGATGAGGAGGAATTATTCAGGTGTTGATATAAAACAGATAATTAATGTTTCACATTAATGTTGTCACCTCATGAAATTATTCTTACCATTGCACTCACAAAAATTCATTATGTGTATACTACTGTGAACAAAATTCACATAAACTTCTAGAAAGCTTCTTCAAGACAGAATGCGCTTGTCACATACTAGTCCCACTAAAATACACACGACATCTTGATTTCTACAGCATCCCTGAGCACAAAGCAAGCACCAAGTGACGCCATAGCCACATTCTACAAGCGTTCTTACACTTCATAAAATGCTCCTACATGAACAACTCAAAGTCACAAGGTCTAACATACTACTGTACATGTACATGTACATGTATGTAAGATTGCAATCATGCCAAAGGCATTTCCATTTGATCAACCTCTGCCACTCAGATCTTGAATCAGACGTGCCAAATCAAGATAAAACGTCTCCAAAATCAAGACTTCTATACTGGTCAAAAATTGGATGACCAATATTGTTTAGATTATTTGCAATGACCTTGAAGTGAGTTGAATTTCCGGGCCCATTATGAAATTAACAAACATTTGCATATTGACACAGGAATATGCAAATGTGTAATAATGTAAAGTACGTGTACATCAAAGATACAGCTTACCAAATCCTAATAAAAAAAATTACACAATGTACTTCTTTTTATAGTAAATAAAATGTATCAAAAATGTTTCTCAAAAGACATTTTCTTTAATAAAAATCATATTCTCAAAAACTAGTTACACCTTCAAAAGATAAAAGATGCACCTAACCAAAATCTAACCCCAAAACAAATTTGAGTAAAATGTTCCTTTACAAAAATTTCATTTTTCATTAAAAAAAACAAACTGGTTTCACCTGCAAGAAATTATTCTAGTTTCACAAATAATTTCCGTTCAAGAACCGCAATTTCATATCTCCACTCCCTAAAACTTAAAAGAAATTGGTTGTAATTTATAGCAGGGAAAATGATGGTCTGACATTTTGATCTGAAGAGTTAATGTGCCATGAGATTAACACACCAAGTCCATTTACCCAATTATCTAAAGTGTAGGAAAATAAGGAAATCGTGTGGATGACATTTAAATGCAGAGTGCATTATCACCCATGACACCATGGAGTTAAGATGGCTCCAATCATTTACATGTATGTACATTTAAATGAACTAACCAGAGGATGATGGTTTTTCTTATTTAAATTGATGAATACCCTTGATTTTTTAAAGATGCTGGCAAACATTGTGGGTTGGACCTATGTTCATGTACTGCTCATGTACTACTCTTCAATTTGATGCACTTGGAATAGGCCTATGTAATTTAAGCACTTTCTACCAAATAGAAGCTATCCCTTGTCGAAACAAAAGCCGTGTTTCCATTGGACTTATTTTTGTCAATCTACCACGACTTTCCTTTAGAATGACAAAATTAAGTCCAATGGGGACACGCGGTAAACTAACGTCCCTGTCAACTTACGGCGACCTTGATGTAAAACAACCAGGCCGAAAGCGGTCGCGGAAGATATCCGCGCGGCCGCGGAAAGTCATCGGGGACGATAAAAAGTCCAATTGAAACAGCCCCTCCATATACATGTAGAACTCTGCGACCACACGGAAACCACTGTGTAAACAATGCGACTTCCTGCATCGCGTCAACTACACAGCGATTATCGCAAGCACGCGGGCGAAAATGGTGGTCTGGTTCCATATCTCCTTGTGTTTACTTGTGATTACATGTACATGTGTACAGTGCAGTTGTGCTAGTTTGCAATGGAGCGAACTGACCGACGATCGGCCACGTTTATGTGCAACAGCTACGTTTTTCGTTCGTTCGCTGCTTGAAACATGGCAGATTTGATCGATTTTGTGAGAGGTTTAAGTTGAGTTAGATGTCAGTGAAAATAATGGGGAAGGCAGAGAAGAATTTCGAGGAAAACTGCCTCAATAGGGAGGCCCACATGGGGGAGTTATAAACCATCCCTTTGAAACCCTCCTGGCGCCTGGTGTTCGCGAGACCCCCAAGTCGCGATCAGCCTAACAGTTTCTGCGTGGCCCCAGTTCTTCTTTCTCTTGGAACTACCGTAATTTCCGGAATATAGGCCGCGGCTTATACGTTGATTCTCACGCTGAAAAATGTCCTTGCGGCTTATACTCCGGGCGGCTTATATGGCAACGTTTGAAGAATAAAATCAGTCACAGAAGCCGCGCCTCAGCCCGGCCTGGGCCACGAGTGCAGGCGGTGCGCGCTCCGGGCGCCGTTGGTTGCCGTTTACGTTCGCTCTACTCACTTGTTGGAAATAAAGGAACCCAGTCCAGAGGGACCGTACAGACTTGCAAAAGTACCGTTCACACCTCACAAATCGTGTGGTGCGTCTGTTCGTTTTTGTCCGTTTCATCGTTGTGTATGGTTAATGCCTTTTCACTAGTTCGTCGAATGAGGGCGCTGTCCACATAGAAACCGCACTTCCATGGACAGTACGTCGCTGGTATTACGCAAAGTCTTTTGTTTTAACCAGAGCCAGAGCCTGTTTATTTATTTACATATTTAAGGCTACAGATCGGCAGTGGGACTGGGGAATAGCTGGAGCCCAAGCCAAGGTTTGGAAAAGGGCCCGGTACTCGTATACCAGTGGGATTATTGCTTTGTCCGTTTGCCGACTCTCAATAATTGCGTTTTCAATAAGAATATCTTATTAGCGGGAACCAGACACTTAAATAAATTACATAAATAAATTACATTTTCATAACTCTTTCACGTCGAAAAAAACATAATGTTTCTATTTTTCAAAATTAACTACATGTATTAGTTCATCATCCCCGTCCGCGTAACTTTTGCTGGCCGCTTGGAAAAAAGTTGCCATTTTCTTTTTTATCCCCCCCCCCCCCCCCCCCCCCCCCCCCCGCGCCCCATCCAAAAAAAAAAAGAACCAGAAGAACTGCCGCGCGGCCCACAGCCAGGACACTCATCCAGCCCGCCAAAATTGGCAATTTTGAGGACATATGAAAGTTTATTGGGCTCCGTGCGCTTCGAATGAGGGCGCTGTCCAAATAGCAACCGCACTTCCATGGGCAGTACGTCGCTGGTATTACGCACCGCGCTCCTCGTTCATTTGATACTCGTATACCAGTGGGATTGCTTGTCTGTTTGCCGACTCTCGATAATTGCGTTTTCAATAAGAATATCATAGCGGGAACCAGACACTTAAATTGAAGTCAGGTAAGACGGCGTCGATATTGACCCGCCAACTCGCCTTTTCTTTCCGCTGAGATGAGGGGGTAGTTAAGTTGTGCAAGGAGCCTCGTGGCACTCGTTCGCAAGCCGCTTACACATTTTTTACATACTAGCGCTTCAGCATGCAGCACGACTTTTGTGGTTGGACGTTGTAAGCGCCGCGGCTAATACGCCGGTGCGGTTAATACGCCAACTTTAAATCTTAAATAGCAGATTTTTGCGTGCTGCGGCTTATACTCCGCGCGGCCTAGATTCCGGAAATTACGGTACATGTACCACCAGTAAGATTAACCACCAGTTGGGTTGGCTTTTCTTTTTTTCGAGGAGGCCTTGGAACTTGGCGGTACATTTGACAACGATGCCATTCTCTACATGTACACTAGACTAGACTGATCTCTTTGTGTCGAAGTGAGCGCGTCAGTATGTGTACATGTATGGTACATGCACATGTAGCTGACTATACAATGCAATTCAGCGCGACAAATTACGCCAGGTCACCGCGTCTATCCCGTTTAGGTCAAAGGTGATTGTGCACAGTGCCCGCAACATTCTTCCAGCCTCACAAGGCGAATAAATGTTCTGTCGTGGCTATAAAAGTCCAAATGGGAACGCACGGTAGAATTACGCAAAGGCATGTCGCGGCAAGTTTCCGCGAGGTCGTGGAAAAAGAAGTCCAATGGAAACAAGGCTTAATTAAGGTTGAAAATTTCAACCCGGATTGAAAGTTAAAAATGTATGGTACATGTATGTGATTTGAGATAGGACCACACAGTGAACAGTAGCATTTTGAGAACTCGGTTTTGGACTCAAGTTCCCATGAACAATGACTTTGGCTTTAGACTCAACCCAATAGACTCAGATAAGATGGACTCGGATTTCTCACTTGTGGCCCGAACTCAACAGCAATGTGCTCAACATCTGATATTTACATGTATTTGTTTTATATTTTTTTTTTTTTTTTTTTTTTTTTGCAAATGTAAACGATAACACAAAGTAATTACAGATTACAGGCCAAGGATAACCCAAAAAAGCTGTTTAAAACACAGCTTATTTCCATCGGGGTCCACAGAACAAATATCTTCTGCTGTGGCTGTGTACAGGCTGTACTACCTACTTAAGCCGGGGACGCAGTGTAGAGTTGAATAACATTCACGATAGCACGTAGTCTGAAGAAAATGACTTTGCACAATGTAAATTACAGACATGTATTCCAATCATGGTGAAATATTACATCCATTTTATTTTATTATATTTATCAAATCCAATGAAAAGTTGTCTTTAAGTGTTCAGTTTCCTGGGACAGGAAACTCAATATGATAGAAATAATAGAGCTTCCATTGTCGATTTCCGTCTACTTAAGAAACGTGCATGACAAACTACATTGTAACACAAGCATTAACAACCCCCACTCATTTAAAGCATCCGACAGGCTGTCTGTCCATAAATTGGGCATGTTATCACGGACGGCCATGTGTTGGGGACTGCAGATGGAAGGAAAAATGGAATAATTGAACAGCAGCTGAGAGAAAATGTTTGATGCTGTAAAAATGACTATAAAGTTGTAGGTCACTTGTACTCTCTGTGGATGTGGGGATTACGTCATAGGCCTGCGTCAAACGTCGTGCTTCTGCCGTGTCGAACTCAAATATCGGGACATTTTTCAATTAAATGCGACAGAAGCACTACGTGTGACGCAAATCGTTTATTTCAGATCGACTCTGCCGTGTAGCACGACAGCCTCTGTCGTGCTACACGGCAGTTGCACGGTGTGGCGTCAAACGTCGTGCCAGCGTCGTGTCGAATTAAAATAAATTCCTACTTCGGCTTGACGTAGTTGGAATGCGCATGCGTACTTAAAAACTTGAGGAAGGAAATTGCAAACGAACGAAAAGGTTTCCCGAGTCAAAACTGCATGGGTATATGTTTTCATCAACCAGGGTGTGAAGGGAATGCAGAATCTCCCAGAATAAGTGGAAAACATACACCCGTCAACATTTTTAGCATACGAAGGGACTATTTGCCCTTGTAGTTTCTCCCATACATGTAGATCGATGAGGGACTGCAAAATAATAGAATCGTGTAAATTCCCTAGAAAACCGCAGCCTGCCCAAATAAATCTGTACCTGGCGTCCAGCAATCCCATCGGGACGATCAAATAACAGTTTTTAAAGTTATGGTATTCCTTGCACATTGGCACTTGAATGGAATATCACAACCGTCTATTGCTGCCCAACAGCAAGGAAATTGCCAATGTTTCTCCACCTCCAACATCTTTTCTTGGACTATAGTTGAAACTGTGGAAGTGCCCACTCCAGCCATTTCCGCTTTCGTGTAATTGTAATCTCCCCTGCCCAGATGATACAGGCAAAATGCTAAACACATGTCTAGGGTAATGAGGTCTTCGGTCATCGTCTGACGTTGTAAGTCATGTTCTATGTTGTTGAGAATGAAATTGAAAGTTGCTTTCGACACCCCAAATGTTTGCTAAAAACCCTTTGTTTGTGTATGCGTCCATAATTGTTTGAAACCAACCTTTATTTCTAATTAAACGTCTGCAGGAACGGGCGCTCTGTATGACGGTTGCCTTTTCTCGACTTGATAAAAGCGAAAGTATCATGTAAAATGCGACAGATATTCTCAACAAATTATGCATCACGAAAGTCTGCTGCTTGAAAAGTCCTCTTTCCTGACTGCTCTTATGCTATTTAAAATAGCAAAATTACGCACCATTTTGTCTTTTACAATTAAATACGACAAGCATTTGATGGATTAAATTTGACGTTTGACACCAGTACAGAATTCGTCACGCTTTTGCCGAACCGAAATGAATTACATTCGACACGGCAGAAGCACGATGTTTGACGCAGGCCATCAAAATGTACAAACAGCTTTAGTTTAATCCATGAATATTTACATATACTTAGATGTACACGTAGATGACGTGAACATAAGTTTTACCTTATACATTTGCTTTTGCTGTAATTTTCAGAAATGAATGGATTTGGGGGTTAGTATTTTAGGGCCTACCGCCCTACTGTAAAACTGACATGTTTAAAGTTTTGTGTGCATAGATGCTGGGAGAACAGAAAAAAATGCTGCTCTAGTAGCCTGGTTCCCTGACCGTATACATGTATATTTGAGACAAAACAAAGCAATTTATAGACATCACAGAATTATCAGGTCGGGGAACTAGACTATTTGCAATGATGGTCGGCCAACCATCACTTGAAATTGATACAAAAAATCCACTTTTCTTGAAAATGATTGAACACCAGGTGCCATGATTTCACAGGATGCTTTAGACTATTAGTTACTTACAGTCAAATTATCTATTTCAAAACAATTCTGTTGTTTTGTTTTTGATGTTTGCAAATGTTGTATATTACCTTTAAAATGAGAAATTCTTACAACAAACAGAAATGTGTACCCACTATTAAATAACATCAGTTTTAAAATCACAATCCAAAAAAAGAAGATTGCAAAGTGCAAGTCCTATATTATTTACTGCTTTCAAAGAAGAGAGAAATACATGTCCACTGTGTAAAATGTGCATGTAAATTAATTTTAGGAAAATCTAAACTACATTTACATACATGTACACTGTACCTGCTAGGCCAAGCCATATTTTTGTTTGGTCCTCTCTCCCATGCACTGGAAACAGGTAAAGCATCTTGGCTATCACAAAGTTTAACCAAAACCTGTACAGCTGTAGCTGTTTGTAAATAATCATGGTTGGTCTGTGGCCTGACCTTATGACCTTATCCAGGGTTATTCTTATAACATTTGACCTCATTGCTTTATTTACACAGTGACTGATCAAACTTTACAGAACACGCTCAGGAAAGCCTTTTATTGGACTTTTTTTTGGTGGTAAGTTGCCCAACTCACTGTCAACATTCCTTAGTTGCGTAATCTTACAGCTGTTCCCATTTGGACTTTTGTTTACACAGATGGACATTTGTTTACACGGACCGACTGTTAACCCCTTGAGTATGTTTTTACGAGGGCGCGGTGGCTTTGGCAGACAAGCGAAATGGCCACAATGTGTTTGTGCAGTCAAGCGTAACATACACAATAATTCAACAATGGATTGAAACTGCACAAACAGCGGCAAATGGCACTGCTTTTTTGGGCGCCAAAGGACGTCTTCCATATGCAAAGGGTCAAGTTTGCTGTATTCTTGTCATATCCTAGATCTTTTAGTTTCTGGGATAGTCATTTATATTTTTTTGAATTTCTTGTGAGAAAATCATTGAGGGCACGCTGTACATCCTCCTCAGCCTATACCGCTATAAGCCCTTCACTTCTCTTCTTTCGACCAGTTCGCCCCACACGGTCTACATGTAGATCGATTCTTGGTCGCTGGTGACGTCGAAGCCTTTGCCATTATAGTGAACAGTTTTGGAATACTTTCAACAACTGTTTCAAATCAATGATTGACAAAAACATATCATAACAATCGACTAATGGAAGGGGAAAACCAAGAGCAGAAAGATGCTCGTGAAGGCTATTAGCAAAAATGGCGGTTGATAGCCCGCGAAATATGCTGTACATAGGACGTGTCGCTGGATGTGACAACCATGATTGTTTACACAACAAAAAGCATGTCACAACAAGGGTTACCTAACACATTCTGGGTTTATGACTTCTGACTAGCGCCCACTGAGCAGGACTCGGCCAATTACCGACTGGGAGCCAATCCACGATAATGCTGTTTTCGCGGGTGCTGCATGGTGAACGCAAAGTAATCCATGGTCAAATTACACAAAAAAAACTCCCTCCCGACCTGCAGAAATTAAAAAGGAAGGATGCTAAACAACTATTCTTTTTACATGGCCTAATCATAACTAATTCATAGAGATTTGCAATTTGGTTTCCAAGTTCAATAATGTCTAGGCACTTAAAACATCTGACACTTCATGCGCTTGCATAATGCTATGCACCATGTACAGCCCTTTGAAAGACACCTCACTTTTCACATTAGATAACCTTCGTCCCGACTCTAGGCTGGCCCACATTTTGGTAAGATAAGAAGTTCTAATAATCTCATGGGCTTTCCCAAGTGTGACAAGTGATTTTGCAGACGCCCAAGGATTCAATGGGTTTAGTTTAATGTCAGTTTCCCTGTGGCTTGTGCTCCCCCAAGCTCCCCCATGTCTTCCCACGACCAGCACTGGAACTAGAAAGGTCTCCCAGGTCTCTGGTGCATAATTCAAGAACTCTAAAGATCAGAAAAACAAGCAGAAATCCTAGACCTTTGATGCGACAGATCTGCTCCCACGACTTGTTTGCAGAAATTTGACATACATAACCGAAAGTTAAATTCCATGGCAAACCTCATGTGGAATATAAATCACAGAAAATTCCATCAATTTGCAGTGATTTCCCAAAACCAGCATTATTTAAACTTGGGAATGTTGATTTTAAAAAAACTGAACCCCTCTTTGGAAAATTGATGCACCCTTTGCATCAAATATAGTAATAAATTCCAGAGGTAAGAAAGATGAATCGCTCTAGGACCTAGAGTAGGTCACATTTCACAGCTTATAAAGTACATGGACATGACCAAATTGTTTTTCTAATGCATGGGCCTAATGCTAAGTTAAAGGTAGTATTTTGTTTTTGCTGTAATTTTCAGAAATAAATGGATTTGGGGGTTAGTATTTTATAGCATGCTAGCAAATACTGTAAGACTGACCTTTTGAAAGTTTTGTGTGCATAGATGCTGGAAAAACAGAGAAATAAGTTATGTTCTAGTAGTCTGGTTCCCTGACCATACCTTAGACAAAATGATCAAGCTGAACATACTGTACATTGTAACTCTTGGGATGAAGGACTTCACATTACAGAGCATTAGAAAAATACATGCCTGGCTCAATATATTGCAGAGGAGAACGCACCGTTTATTCTCATAAATCACAATCATGCACATCACATATTAATAATGATTGTATCAATCAGAGAACATTTTTTGCCAACACTTCTAAATTCCAGTAATAGGCCTTTTGACGGAGCTATAATGTACATGTACTACGACTACAAGTGTACTTTGAAGATATGGTACACTGCAATGCAATATAAATGGACCAGTTTACGCAAAATTTTCAAAACAAAATTCCACAAGTAGGCATTCCCTAAATGTAAGGGTTTATAAAAAAAACATTCAGCATTTCAGGAAAACGACAACAATTATCAAAGTAAAGGAAAGAGTTCCATATCCGGCCATCACTTGGACCTCGTGCACAAAGTCTATGGGCCATGACAGAAAAAGTCAAAGTATTTTCAAAGAAAAAGTGGAATTTTTTCCCTCCTAAATTCGTGTTTCTTCATTAGATTTACACTTTTTGGTAGTTTTTAAGTCATATTAAGGGAAAATAAGTGATGGCCGGATATGGAACTCTTTCCAAAGTAAATAACATGTGTATATTAAAAGTGGAGCATTACTCCAGATAAATATGCTCCAATCATACTGACCCTGTGGTGGTGAAAACTATGGGTCTAATTTTCATCACATTTAAAAAAACACAATGGTGCACAATGTACCCAATTATTTTGCAAAAAAATTGCTGTTTTACCTACAAGTAGTTTACCTAGTTTGGGACAACATACCCGTTCTACAGGTAGTGCATCATGCATGTCGTACAGTTTGTTCCCCTCAGCTGTGGCACTGAATTAAAGAATGTGAGACTCCCTTATATACTACTCAAAAAAATTAAAGGATCAAACTTAATTATTAATATTTTTTAACCCCTCCTGTCAATTTGACTTTGAAACACCTGCCTGAGCAATTGCATCATCTCACATTCTGTGGTGCTTTTCCCAGCATGGACATGCGCTGCAGTGTACAATGAGTAAAATCAACTTCAGTACACACCTGACTGAAATTTTCAAAGGCAAATGTCTGATCCTTTAATTTGTTTGAGTAGTATATAATTATGATAAGATTTTACTTTAATCCCATCCCCCAACCCCCCCCCAAAAAAAAAAACATTTAATAAAAATAAAAAAAGCTGAACTATTTTTTTTGGCCTAAGCTTGTTTGTAGGTATATTTTGCTAATGGCGATTGTGGCATTTAGGACACCCCCGTTTTTTTAATTCTTACAAAACTTTTGTTGTTCCACAGTTTGGAACCTCAGACAACGTTCTTTTAAATACTGACCCTATTTTTTCCAAATTTGGAAGAGTATTTTGGGAGAAAACACGACTTTCTTACCTGGTTTTCCAGAGCATGCGAATCGACACTCGCACTGCCGCACAATATGCTCCCCTTGCTTTTCTGGACCAATCAGAGAGTGGCTTCTAAATAATACTTTCATCAACCAAATCAGCGATGGTCTACCATTAGTACCAAACTAGTTCGGGCACAATCACCATCAGTTTGTGCCTGTTTGTTGCTGTCGTTTTACCCTGTAATTTCCCTCAAAAATCAAGATCCTGCCTACTTTCCACAAAATTATTCCTGTAGATATTCAACTTGGTGTCATCGCACTACCGTCATCGCCATCTACTACATGTATACTGAGCATTAGTCCGAGTAACTTGGACCCTTTATCGCCTTTTTGAACATTTATGATCATGTCCAAATGTTAAAAAAGGCGATAAAGGGTCCAAGTTTATACTCGGACTAACTGAGCATGCCGAGGTGAGTCCAAAAAGTGGATTTTCGTTCTCTTGTTATACTAGAAACAGTGTCCTGAACTCCACAATCGCCTTGTTAATAGCTTAAAAAGTTAAATGGCTGTTATTTTTTATATGATGGACTTGTAGAATTTTAGCTTAATAATAGTGCTGCCTAAAACAAATTTTAATAAACCAGAATAGCAGTGGCGGATCTACGGGGGGGGGGGGTTTGGGGGTTTAAACCCCCCCCCCCCCCCCCCTTGGGCTGAAAAAAAAAGAAAAAACCAATGTCGGGTGTCGAAAATTTGGCACGCTGGGGTGTGTAGGCCAATCACCACAGGTAAACCCCCCCCCCCCCCCTTAGTTAAAACCTAGATCCGCCCCTGAATAGGCCCTAAATAATAAAACAAGTCAATTTTCAAACATGCTTAAAGTTTTTAACAATTGGCTACGTGTATCCATAAAAACTCTAGGGGAGCCTTCATGTTCTAGGCCTAACCTGGCGAATGCCACAGGTACACAAATTCGTACAACTTTATACCCCAATCATCAGGAAAACCAGTGCCCAACTGACTCACCTTCAAGGGATACTTCCTTGCCGGCCTTCTTGAGCGCTCGCACCGCCTCGTCGTGCGTGGCGTCTCGCAAGTCTTCCCCGTTCACGGACAAAATAGCATCCCCCACGTAAAGGCTTTCCGTGTGGTCCGCAGCCAGCCCCTTGAAGATTTTACTGATAATGATGGGCATCTTGTTCTCTTTGCCTCCTTTGATGCTAACTCCCAGCCCTCCAACTTCATGTTTGACGACTTTTACAATGCGTTTTTGGTTGGCAATCGCGTCGGGAATGTTATCTGGGCCTTGTACGCCATGCATGTAATCGGAATGGCGGAGAGAATCGTTTTTGCTGGGGTTGTTGTTCTGCTCGGAAAGGTCTGTTCCTCCACCGTTTGAGACGCCATTTGGTTCATATCCATCCTCTAGACTAATTGTCAAGGTTTCTTCCTCCAGTGTGGCCAGGATTCGGCACCATTGGTCCCTAGCAAGAACCTCCAGAAGGCCAGATTTTGCTACGCCGGCAGCTGCCATCATGTTGACCAAATTCTGCACGATGTTTTCCTCAATTTGCAAAACGCCTCATTAGTACCTTACAAAATTCCAACTGCACGTCGGGATTGACATATGTACCCGAAAGATGCGTAGGAAACCAAAATATTTGTATTTACTCTAGTCTGGTACCCTTTCGCTATATCGTATATCAAATTCACGTACACACGTACACAGCATCAATTTTCACAACAAGAGGGATATGGCTATTTATTAAATTTGTAAAACCGCCGGCCGAGCCGCGCGCGGGTGAAAGTGGGGAGGCCAAGTCGTCTGCATTTTTTTTTTATGAAAAAGCGGACTTGGCCGAGGCCTACTAATCACGGAATGACATTTTTACTATTTCACATTTTTATACAGCATTAAAAAAAAACAAAGGTAAAGTGTGAACACCTAGAAACATAGAGTGGCACACCTAAAACATAAACTAGTGCACCCAGTCGCCGCAGCGGCGGCGATTTCTCGTTAAGGTTAGGGCATGGAGGAATTGTTTTCTTCCTCGAGGCCTCCATGGTTAGGGGGAAGGGGAACAGAAAAAAAAAAACACAAATAATCGCTGTTCCTGGGAAATTTTTGAAAATGTGTGCTGATCTTTGTGTATTCCGGTGTATACTGCTGCATGTAAAAGCCAATGACAAATAAAATGTTTTATGACAAGGGGGAAATTATTGGGGGACACTCTACTACCATAGCCGTCCCCTCTCAAAATATTGGGCTAGGGACGTGTCCCCCTCGGATCCCCGTCCCCCGAGATCGCCCCGGCGCCCATGCACACAGTCGTGCCTACCTAGATAGGGACATTATGAGAACTTCCTATTGTTCCCTTCTTTTGTTCCCATTGTTTGTACTTCAACTTTTTCTAAACAAATACCACAAGGCTTGTAGAGGAACACTACGGAGAACTTGGGCTCAGATCAGGCCCGTCACCAGCTCCAGGCATTAGGGGGGGGGGGGCCACAGTGCCTGATAGGGGGGGCCACATCACAAGAAAAAAACACAAATTTATGCTTTTTGGTTTGACAGATGGGGGGGGAATTAATCACCAGGGGGGGCCCGGCCCCCCCCCCCCCCCCCCCGGCCCTCCCCCCCCCCCCCCCCCCCCCCTTGGTGACGGGCCTGCCTCAGATCCTCCGTTGTATTGTTATCACTAATCCTCTTTTGTCCCAAGTCCTCAAACGTAATGGATAACCTGTACACACACCACATGCCCAGCGGCCAATTGAAAAGTGAGACCCCGGTCCCGCCCACTTAGAAAGGTGTTCTCGGGCATTTAACAAATAACGCAAACGACATACCTGTTGGTTTGTAATGTGGCTAACTAGTTTGGCGATTCCAATAAGGCAACAAAAAATAGTCTGTCTCTGGTCAGACCAAAGTTTCGGAATTGATGCGGCGATGCGGGTTTGTTTTTTTTGTGTGTTTTTGTAGGTTTTTGTTTGGGGGGGGGGGGCCCTTTTTTTTAAAGCTTGGATTGTACTGCCAATGGTTCAAGCCAGCTTTTAGATATTGCTTTATTTTTTTGTAAATGCGAGTATGCTACATTTATGCTTAGAACATAAAAAGCAATGTGGTTTTAATCGCTAGCTGGGACCAAAGGCATTTAAAAAATCATTCAAATTCATTATTGGGCAGTCATTTGTGGAATTTGTGCCACTTAATTGGATTAACTGTTTGTTGGCATTTTTTCTTTTACTTTAATTGTCATTTTGCGAAATTAAATGTATGAAAGTAATTGGGCTGCTTATTTGCCGAAATTGACCGAGAAATTTCCCCAGTGAAAGTTCTAATTATGGGCAATTGGGCATGAATGTGGGCTGGGCATTTCTAACCCCCCCCCCCCCCCCCCAACCCTTTTCTAACGCGATCCACCATCATGTTCGATAATAATTTTCAGGGTGGAACATTTACTCCGCGACCATTTATAGCCTCCCCCACTCCTTTCTCAAATTCTTGCTAAAGCGAAAACAATCCCAATATGTGAAGACAAAAAATGTAGGCACGCGCAACAAGTTCCGATCCGTCTTGGAGCAGCCCCTTCCCCAAATTTTGTCTTCACAGTAGGGCCTTTGCCTAATTTCAGCTGATCTTTCTCTTCATGTGTTGAAATAAAAGTTTTGGCCCGACAATATCGGATTTTCACTGTATTAAACAAAACTACAATACAAAAACCTACATAAAACCGGGTAATGTTCTTTATCATCTTATTTTGAATTCCTAGTTTTTGTGTAAATTGTTGGCGCTCTTTCGGGGTTTGTTGATGTTTTGGTTTTGAAGACGAGAGGGCGCCCTTTAGAACATGTGCACTGATCCCGCGCCCGGTAAATGGAACTGGAAGTTTCCCGGCAAATGTTACACTTTGTGTAAGTAGTATTAAACATTTTATATTATTTATTTCCGTACCATTGCTAAAGAAACATTACAAGTACTTGCTGATCACGTAAAGGAAACGCCCGATCTAGTCAAATGATGTCATTGGTGAATATAAAATAAATAGCGCGTCACTCAACATCAGCCGGTTATGCCATGGAGTAGAATTTGTGTACAAAATTTAGTAATGCAAAAATACACGCAGTGCAACGACGTGAGGCCCCTTCTTCACTGTGTACCCCGTACCTCCATAGACAAACCTTTGTACGATCATGAAGGAAGAAAATATGGAAGTGTGTGAGATTAGTAATTTTGAAAATCTCCACCTTAACGCTACAAAAGTGTGACACTAACAGGTGAAAATGGTTTGTTTTAATGTCTTCAATTCATTTCAAAGTTGTAATGCATGATCGACATAATTCAAATTAAATTGTGACTCAGTCTTTGGACTCAAATATTGGAGTAGACAGAAAAATCTTTGGTGAATGGTTGTTACTTTTGTCTATCCTTGGCAACACTTTTGTTTAAAATTGTCAAAATATTTTAACCCATTCATTCTGTCTGGCTGTTATTGATGGCGTGCTGGTATGCCAATACGGGCGGTTGTGTAGTGTAGGGCCCTGTTCCCTATAAGGGAACAAAAATCTACTTTTAGGTTATTGGAATTGCCAAACTAGTTAGCGACATTACAAACCAACAGGTATGCCGTAGATAAAGGGCAGGGTTTTAGTTTTTGAGGGAAATTTTGGGGTAAAGCGGCGATGAGGATGACAAAACGCAACGTGAAAATAAAGATGGCGATCACCGCGACGCACAGTAAACACGCAAAACCGCATTCATTCGCATGGCAACTGCCGTAAAGCGCATAAGAAAATTGCGTTTTCTACCGAAATAAACTTCAAAATTACAAAAAACGATGTCAATAGAATTAAGAGAAGTCTGCTCTAGGTTGAAAAAGTCATTTTGGAATGAGAAAAAATACCCTTGACTCTAATTTCATCCAAACTTAAGAGGGGCCCTAGCCGCCCTACACTACACAATCGCCCGATGCAGACTTGTGTAACCAAGCATTACTCACACAATAGGCAAACATTAGATTGAGTACGCACAGGAAAGTGCATATAGATGACACCCGTTCAGGTGGGCTTTTTTAAACCACAGCTATATGGTCATCATCTTTATTCAGTTGGTTAAATAGAAATAATAGATTTCTTATTTTTGTTTGTTTTGTTTTGTTTGTTTTTGACAGGTCAGAATGAACACCCTTCATCAATCAAGGAATGTCAAGATATGAAACAAGAACTGGATGCCTAAATGTAGATGATTGACTATCATGGAGGCAACCCTGACCCAAAATTTAGTTAGACTTTTAGCTTTGCGACCTCACCAGATGTCAGCCAAACTTCTCCTCTCAAAAACAAAACTTGGAGGTGTTCTAAGCCAGAGGATTCATTCACGACCTGTTTCCAAATCATTTGAACTAAGGACCCTATACTCGCATCCTACTAGTTTAACAACAGTAAGAAACTCTCACGTTCTCTCACAGAGGGACTTGAAGTCAATGCATTGTTACACACGATTCGGGAATCATGAGAAGATCAGGGTGGAGAATGGAGTTTATCTCCATAGAAGGCATCTTGTGTCTGACAGCAAAGATGGAGACCGGGAGGCGGGAGATTCTGTATCCGACAGAACAGAGGTCAAAGGTGAAAGTGGGGTGATACAGTGGAACGCTGCTATAACGAGCATCGCGGGATCCACAGATTTTGTTCGGTATAGCGATCGTTCGGAATAGCGATTTTCAGCCGCCGGTTACTTAAGGACGACTTTAAACATGTGCTGGCAATCATGTAATTACATGTTCATACTTTCTAAGCTTACCGAATTCTAAAGCAACAGTTTGCTTTTCCCTTCTATCCCTTGGGGAACCACTTGTCACTCTTCAACATATAGCTGCGGCCGTTTGGGAATTACAAACAGCAAAAATGCCCAGTACATTTATTTTTAATCCGTTGCCTTTTTTCAACAACAATGTTCCGTAAGTTTTGTACGCAAAATGTGGGAGCCAAGGATGGTACTCGTATAGCCGAGTGTTCGGTATAGCAGTGTTCCACTTGTACCTACCAATATAGAAGCCCAAAAATATTGACAAGAGCTGGATTTGAACCTTAGAACTCTGAAGTACCATATCAGTGCTCTACTAACTAAGCTATCTTGCCCTATGTAGGTGGTTTCCTTGTACTTGAATATTTTTTGTTGAGGGGGACGTGGAAAAAAAAAATCAACTGAACTGGCCATAAGAAGTCAATTTAGAAATCACCAGACTATAATTGTTAGATCAAATTGGCCAGCAGACGCATAGATATTGGTTATAATGATGTTAATATCGCAACAGAGCAATCTTACATTTGATGTCGTGACTGACAAAGATTTTCAGAAATTATTCAACTGGTAACATATAAACTTTTTATCCAACTCTTTTGTAATGTAATTTTGTTAAATTAAAGACCAATCTGCAAAGGTGAGGGCAGCACAGCGATTCCAAAGCATGCATCAACTCCTAGAGGAAGCGCAGGTACAAGACCCAAGCAAGGACTTTGACTTCTCAGATGTTCCTCATCAGAAAGAGGACACACGTCAGCCAAAGAGCAAAGACAGACCAAGGATTGATCCAAGGGAGATGACCGTCTTTCTGTTCCCTGGTCAAGGTAAATCTCCAAAAAAAATATGCCAATATTAAAGGCAAAGTGTACATGATTGGTCATTGTTGCAATTTTCAGAAATGGGCAGATTTGGGGGTTAGTATTTTATAGGAAATATCGCTCCACTGACCTGTTCAAAGTTTTGCATTGTTGGGTGGCGGAAAAAACGAGAGAAAAACGGCGCTCGTTTTCAACCGTCGGGCAGATGATAGCCTTTAGTCGAGGCGCGCATGGTTATGGGCGCGTGATGCGCCCCGGCTATGCCATGGCGCCATCATGTCCGGGGCGCGCCACTCGTCTGGCCGGGTAGCCACGCGCGCCTTGACTAACGGCTACAGGGCAGTTTTCCAGCTGGAAATCGTTGGAAAACGATATACATTTCCACTTTTCTTGACGACGACAGCACAGCTGGTGCCATCATTTCACAGGATGATTGAGACTACTATTAACTTACAGTCTAGTAAGTTATTTCGTAATAATGCAGACAAAAAATTAAAGGATTACCAATCGTGTACACTACCTTTAAGCACTTAAATTTCCAGTGTCAAATCTTGCAGTAAACGTCTCCCCATGCAACAGCGTGCGGAGACTGGTGGCGGAACAAGGGGGCCACTGGCCCCCCCTACTTTTTCCACTTGGGGGCAATGACCCCCCCCCCCACTTTTGGCAGTTCCGCATAAAGAAAAACATAGCACCGGCGCTGCTTTGGCCCCCCCCCCCACTTTCAAAAGTGTTCCGCCGCCGCTGAGGGGGAGGCCAAACTCTGGAAGCTGTGCTTCTTCCCAAACTGCCTGGTTAACCTCTTGATACGGGCGATGGCCATAGCTGCTGTTTGAAAAAGACCACCTGGCTGGTTGTCGTCTATATGCGCATTCCTGCATGTACTCAATCCATTCATGTTTCAACTGTATTGTTCTTGGATGGGAGTGTAATGAATAGATGGAGCTTTCATTCACATGGGGGGGGGGGGGGGGGTGGGGGGGAGGCTTCAAGTGCAATGAATAGGACCACTCTATTAGAGGAATTTCAAATTAGCCCCATTTCCGCACTTCCGGGTTGAAAGTGAGGATGTCAATGCTAAACTGAATGAATCATGCACACGTTTAACCCCTTGCATACGGATGACGCCATAGGGCGCAAAAAAAACAGTGTCACCAGGCCGGTTGACGCCACTGGCCGCTGTTTGTGCAGTTTCAATCCATTGTTAGATTTGTAGCAGCAATTACATGTTGCGTTTTCGGTGCTCCATACACAACCGTAACATTTGTAGATGTCTAGCGTTTTTGAATTTGGATTCACCCCCTTGCAAGACCTCATGTTAAAGTTTGCAACTCAAGTTTTTGCTCGCTAAAGTTTTGATCTGTGCAGTCAGTTTTACTGCATATTTTGCACCGCGAAGTGTTGCGACTGAACACTAACTGTTTCTGGATTTAATTGAGCTACATTCTACGGACATTTACGCAGTTGCGACGTCGTAGTGCCGGCATAGAAAGTTGGCTTTGTTAAGTCACGTTCTACAGTATCGTCCGTTTGTATACGCATAGCTACGTATCCAGACGCCATCTTGTTTATTCTAGTTACACTAACGTTACATGTAATCGTCATCGCTAATCGTAGGTCTACTGTATTTATTTCTCGTCGTCTTGTTCATCATCGTTAATACCTCGTCTTTGTTCCGACTTGTGAACTTTGTGAACTTTGTGAACTTTGTGAACAACATTGGGACCTTCATTGGACCTGCTCTCGTTCCGAGCCAAGTGTGGTTGTTGTGGACTTGGTTTTGAACCCTTGCTTGAGTTGACAAGTTTCACCCTACGGATATCGGTGAGTCATACTTTGTCCTTTACCGCAAATGTACATTTGTAGTCTAACACTCCTACAGATTATTGTGTATGTCATGCTTGACTGCACAAACACATTGTAGGGGTTCGATTTGTCTGCCAGAACCGCTGCAACACCCTGACGTCTCCCGTAAAATACCGTGCTCAAGGGGTTAAGCATAGTCAGCTGTTTACTTAGCACAGAGCCTCTTTTACAAAACCAGAAGTGCGCAGATTGGTGCTATTTTCATCAGTTTGGAATTTGTCTATTGCTTGGCTGCACAGCCCGTTCTTGGCATACCAGCCCCTCCCCCCCCCCCCCCATCGTCCCCCCTGTCCCCCCCATCAATAACAGCCGGACACAAGAGGTTAAGCCTAGCTTGAAAAATCAAGATGTTCTCAGTAAACTTTTGACTAGATTGCTAACTTGACGTAATCATTTTTAAAGATCTTCATCTTTCCTTTCAACCCCCTTTGGTCAGGAACCCAGTTTATCGGCATGGGACGTAGGCTTCTTGACTATCCCAATGTCAGGGAGATGTACAGTGTGGCATCAGACATCTTAGGCTATGACCTCCTCGACCTGTGTCTGAACGGCACGCAAGAGGAGCTAAATCGCACGATTCACTGTCAACCTGCCGTCCTGGTCTGCTCATTGGCTGCTGTGGAAAAACTTAAGGAGGAACAGCCCAAGGTATTTTAAGAAAATAAAACATTTACTGTGCCAAAAACAACACATTTGACAACCTTGTCCCCTTACATCCTTTCATCCTCACTTGCATCCTTGTTCTCAATAGTACCCGTTAATCACTGTGTAGTCATATAGCTGTATATAGATGCATTGTGAGTACAGCAACCGATTTTGTGAAATTAAACTGTGGGGTGCCATTTTGAAACTTTTCACTTTTGAAACTTCTCTGCAAAAAGCAAAAATTGGTGGCAACTTTCGGAAATACATGTTCCTCACAGGTAAACCTGCAGCAGATGATCATTTGATTATTCGCTTAAATAATCTAGTTTGTCACACAATCCACAAGGGAAACTGACTAGGTAAATTTGAATACATTTTCAAAGTGAACAAAGAAACTGGCACGAGCGGGATTCGAACCTGCGACCTCCGGGTTACCGTACCGGCGCTCTACCAACTGAGCTATCTTGCCCTATGTTGGCGGTCTCCCAAATTGTCAGTATCTTTGTTCGAGTGGGCGCTAGTCAGAAGTCATAAACCCAGAATGCCGTGTAGCCAGGGATCACACCCAATTTTACGATACAACCTGGGAAGCGACATTGTGGAGATCACTCAATGAGGATACGACTTTTTAATTTATAATTTGTCACACAATCCACAAGGGAAACTGACTAGGTAAATTTGAATACATTTCGCAGGTTCGAATCCCGCTCGTGCCAGTTTCTTTGTTCACTCTGAAAATGTATTCAAATTTACCTAGTCAGTTTCCCTTGTGGATTGTGTGACAAATTATAAATTAAAAAGTCGTATCCTCATTGAGTGATCTCCACAATGTCGCTTCCCAGGTTGTATCGTAAAATTGGGTGTGATCCCTGGCTACACGGCATTCTGGGTTTATGACTTCTGACTAGCGCCCACTCGAACAAAGATACTGACAATTTGGGAGACCGCCAACATAGGGCAAGATAGCTCAGTTGGTAGAGCGCCGGTACGGTAACCCGGAGGTCGCAGGTTCGAATCCCGCTCGTGCCAGTTTCTTTGTTCACTTTGAAAATGTATTCAAATTTACCTAGTCAGTTTCCCTTGTGGATTGTGTGACAAATTATAAATTAAAAAGTCGTATCCTCATTGAGTGATCTCCACAATGTCGCTTCCCAGGTTGTATCGTAAAATTGGGTGTGATCCCTGGCTACACGGCATTCTGGGTTTATGACTTCTGACTAGCGCCCACTCGAACAAAGATACTGACAATTTGGGAGACCGCCAACATAGGGCAAGATAGCTCAGTTGGTAGAGCGCCGGTACGGTAACCCGGAGGTCGCAGGTTCGAATCCCGCTCGTGCCAGTTTCTTTGTTCACTTTGAAAATGTATTCAAATTTACCTAGTCAGTTTCCCTTGTGGATTGTGTGACAAATTATAAATTAAAAAGTCGTATCCTCATTGAGTGATCTCCACAATGTCGCTTCCCAGGTTGTATCGTAAAATTGGGTGTGATCCCTGGCTACACGGCATTCTGGGTTTATGACTTTTGACTAGCGCCCACTCGAACAAAGATACTGACAATTTGGGAGACCGCCAACATAGGGCAAGATAGCTCAGTTGGTAGAGCGCCGGTACGGTAACCCGGAGGTCGCAGGTTCGAATCCCGCTCGTGCCAGTTTCTTTGTTCACTTTGTAAATAATCTAGTGAATAATTTGAGCAACTAACGGCTCTACTTTGCTCACACTCAGCTAGCCAAGTCATAATTTCGTGGGTTTTGTTTGCGGACAACTTAAGCCACCTAAAACGAGTGCGTAAGTTACGTCATAATTTGTCGTGTAAGTTGTCAACTTACACACTGCGTACTTTCGTGAAATAGATTTTAATGATGTCACAGATGTTGCGCAACTTACGCAATATATCATAGTATAAGTTGAGTTATGCAATTAACATGACTCTTTCACAATAATGTCTTAGGGGCCGTCCATAAAGTACGTATGCACAAAGGTGGGGGAGGGGGGTTGTTGACATTGCGTACACCATGCATACAGGGGGGAGGGGGGTCCAAGCCAATGCGTACTGTACGCAACCGACAATCTGCTTTTAATGAATTGTCATGAAATAAATGTACTATCTCATATAAATAACTACCAGGACCAGCTTTTGTGCATCAAAAAACAGTTATAACACAGTACCCTTTACCCCAACCAAAAGTAAATTAGTCTTCCGTCTTCCCAGCGCCAACTCCGGCCTATTTTTAGACCGCAACAAAAAGACTGCTTTATAAACCGGCAGTGTACACCGGAAACGTACAGGTGTACTTGTATCAATTTCACCCGCGTGCTGTCCAAAATCGCTTTTGTACTGGAGGTAAACAAAAGAACAAAAAGATATACATCTTGTATATCAACTGCCTCTTGTTCAAACACATATTTTTGTGAAAAGCGTTTTTCACTACCTCAATAAACCACTCATGAAACGTCAAGAGCAAACTATGCAAAAAATAGTGTATCAGGAAATAACTTTTTTCCTTTTTTGGTTCATGTCATCATTGACTGCTGTTTTGGTTCAAAATATATCACTGTTCAATCATTTCCAGGTCCGTTAATAGAAATATTTGCATTTTTTTTCTGTCAACATTATGTGATTTATTTTAGTCTTTGGATGCGACATGCGAATCATACTACTACAGCAGGTGTACTGTGACGTTTAATGATGCTAGGGTAGTCTGAGAATTCAAAAAGAGATGTGGAATGCGTATGCATACAGGGGGGGGGGGGAGGGGGGTTGGAGCCACTGCATATGCCATGCGTACAAGGGGAGGGGGAGGGGTGTACGTACTTTATGGACGGCCCCCTTACGTTATTCTTTTACTCTTGTTTTAGCACCCGAGTCCTAGTGCTATGGATGATTCTGGACATACAACTTGCAAGCAATATTTGATTTGTCGTTTAACCCCCAGGCTGTTGAGAATTGTGTATCTGCCTCTGGCTTTAGTGTCGGAGAATTCTCAGCATTGGTGTTCTCCGGTGCCCTCACGTTTGAGGATGGTAAGCTGGCACACACATATATCCCCTAGTCACATTTTTTTCAATGTGTGCTGCGATGTATACATTTGCATTTTTGACAGACAACATTTATGAGAGATGAAAATGGGATTGGGGGGAAGGGTTTGTATCGTTCGGTCTTAACCCCTTGCGTACGGATGACGCCATATGGCGCAAAAAAACAGTGCCACCAGGCCGGATGATGCCATCGGCCGCTGTTTGTGCAGTTTCAATCCATTGTTTGATTAAACAGTGCCACCAGGCCGGATGACGCCATTGGCCGCTGTTTGTGCAGTTTCAATCCATTGTTGGATTATTGTGTATAGGTTACGCTTGACTGCACAAACACATTGTAGCGGTTCGCTTGGCTGCCAGAGCTGCCGCGGCACCCCGACGTCTCCCGTAAAATACCGTACTCAAGGGGTTAAATGATGTCCCTGTATAAAGAAATGTAAATTTAATGTAATGTTTGAAATAGAAATACGAACCATTTCACCAAACTTACGACGAGTTCATCGTGTTGTAAGTACCCTGGCAGCGGTAATGAAACACGTAGTAAATTAAGACGTATCTGTGGGTCATCGTAAGTTAATCTTTTTTTTTAAAGCCAGTTTTACGGTATGACAAGCACAGAAACAAGACCAACAGCAAGTAATAATGTATGTAAAATTATCTCTGTAAGATATAGTTTAACTTGTACATGTGATGTATCTGGAAAAAACTAGCAGACGATTCCAGTCAAACAAGTGTGTGTTTCGAGCATTCTTTTGTAGTAAAATCAACCGCCATTTTGTTTTACGATTTGAAACTTTTTTAGAGAAAATCCGACGACTTTTTCTGGTAACCAGACAACTGTTTGTTGTTCAGAGAATGCATACATGAAACAGTTACCGTAAATGTGCTAAAAATACTCTAAAGACACAATGCCATTATGAGGAGATCTGTGAAATGGATAACAGGACACATTGCAGTTGCGATGTATCCCAGGGCTAAGACGCATCACAGCCCTACGACACATCGTAAGACACGATGAGTTTCAGGAAATCGACCCCTGAAGGAAATCTGCCATATATCTGTTCTGCCGTAACCCATGTGCAAACCGATCATTGGTCTCCTTGTCACACAGCCATACAGCTAATCAAAATCCGTGCCGAGGCCATGCAGCGAGCGTCAGAGCTGGTACCCAGCGGTATGCTGTCCGTGGTCGGTCGTCCAGGCGTACGCTTCAAGATGATGTGCAGGGAAGCTATGGATACCTGTATTTTGAATGGAATGGAAGATCCTGTGTGTACGATCGCTTCGCATCTATTCCCAGAAGCAAAGGTCATAGCTGGACATATAAAGGTACATGTATATAAACTTACCTCAGAAAATTACCCGCTTTCTACTGCAGTAGGTCCATTAAATTGAGGTCAACAGAGGGCACAAGTGGTTCGTCCATGCAAGGTAACAGAGAAGGAATTGAGGTTTCCTCAACACACACATACAGCCCGGCCCTTGAAGCTTTGAATGATTCTTATGCCCAGAGTAGGCTGGTGCCAGTGTTGTGGTGACCGATTCCATGGTGATGTTACCATGCTCTGTAGGGAACTTGACTAGTATGGCCGAAACTCTTAACAGCGATTTGAAAAAGACCACCTGGCTGGTTGTCATCTATATGCGCATTCCTGCACGTACTCAATCCATTCATGTTTTAACTATATTGTTCTTGAATGGGAGTGTAATGAATAGATGGAGCTTTTTCAAACAAAGCTTTCATTCACACGAAAAGGGGGCTCTAAGTGCGATGAATAGGACCACTCTATTCAGTGTGGTGCCTATTGTTTGCATTTACGCTTGGCTGCACAGCCTGTTCTTGCCATACCAGCCCATCAATAACAGCCAGACACAAGGAGTTAATGCACATGCAGCATGAAAACTTGTAAAACTGCTTGAATTTAAATAGTTAATAACAAGTACTAAAATGTCAGTATTCACGTACAGTCAACCTTCTACTGTGGCCACCTTGATAAAGAGGTAACCTGCATAATGTGGCCAGCCTGCGATGGTCCCAACCGTACATATTACACATACCCAACCAGCACAATGGGGGCCACTTTGCACAGGTTTGACTGTGATCCACATTGTCCATCTTACCCAGGCTCTAGATTTCATCCAAGAGATGGTTCGTCACTATTCCCTGCGGGTAGCCAAGCGTGTGCCGGTCAGCGGAGCGTTCCACTCCCAACTCATGGCCCCCGCTGCAAGCGCCTTCTCCTCGGCTGTTGATAAAGTCCCCTTCGAAGCGCCTGCCATCGCTGTCTATTCCAACGTCGATGGGAAACGGTACCGGTATGCCAAGCATATACAGAGGCTCCTGAAACGTCAGCTTCTAGAACCCATCCTCTGGGAGCAGACGATGCACGAAATGTACCAGCGGACAAAGGGGGACTCCTTCCCAAAGACGTATGAGGTTGGACCTGGTAAACAACTGGGAGGCTTTCTGCAGAGAAACAACTTGAAAGCGTATCACTCTTACTTAAAGGTCGACGTTTAACCCGAACCCTCACATATCCTTCAAAATTGAGAAGTTTGGGAGGATTTTGGAGTATTGAGGAAAGAGCCTGGCCACTGTTACATCATATGGGCTTTATGTCACGTGATTCTTGATGTACAAAGAATGCGCCACTAATTGACGGCACAGTGGTGGATTGTGGAGGATTGTGGAGGATGCAGGTGGTTCCTGGCAGAGAATTAGGGTCAATATAGATACATTCTTGGTAGTTTTTAATTTGTGTGAATAAATATCTATATTCCGTGTCAAATAGCAGCTGAAATTCTGCTTAAAACTTTCACCTTTGGCACTTGATTGTGGGGGTCGACCCGTTTTGTTAGATAATGCCATATTTCCCTGTTCTTGTACGTACTGTCACAATTTAGAGCACTTTTATTTCAGGATTGTTTACTTAATAGTCCATACCTACCTCTCTTTTAGTGAACTTGGCTTGAATGAAGGAAGACATCTTGTTTGCACTCGTAGCTAACTATAGCTTAACCTAAACCTGAAATATTACATGTTATTATTTAAAACAGAAAAAATGAAAATAGAGAGAGTATTAAATGTGGTTTGCATGAACTGAGTTTCTGTCAATGATGCCGCAGCTTCAGAGAGTCACATCATCTTTCACGTCGGTACCTGGTATAACCTGGGTTATTGCTAGATGCCTTTAGATCCGGTATCCAGGACATACTCAAAGTATGTGGGTCTGGATGTTAACTGCATTAACCTCTTGGATACAGAGGACGACCATAGCCAAGGTTTGAAAAAGACCACCTGGTCGTCTATGTGCGCATTCCTGCATGTACTCAATCTATTCATGTTCTTGAATGGGAGTTTTCATTCACTTTGTCAAACAAATCCACAAAGGAAACTGACCAGGTAAATTTGACTAAATTTTCAAAGTGAACAAAGAAAACTGGCAGGAGCGGAATTCGGACCTGCGACCTCCGGAACACTGTAACGGCGCTCTACCAACTGAGCTATCTTGCCCTATGTTGGCGGTCTCCCAAATTGTCAGTTTCTTTGTTCGGGTGGGCGCTAGTCAGAAATCATAAACCCAGAATGCTGTACAGCCAGGCATCACGCACAATTGGCACATCAGCCCCATCAATAACAGCCAGACACAAAGGGTTAAGTACTGTACAAAAAGGGTTTTTGACAAAAGATATTCCAAATAGCAAATAGGCAACTTACCAAATAATATTTTTTTTTTTCCCAAGACAAATTTATTTGGCCTTTATGCAAAACTGGTTAAAGATACTTTCTGGCTCCATATAGCTGCTCTTTTCTAAAATATACTCAGTCAGCTCGCACTCCTCTGGAATTGTGTGTCTTAACTACCCCATCAATTTCCACCACATTCCTTTTTCATAAACACTTACTTGGTATTAATGTTTCTCTATGTACATGCATGCTTTTTGTTTTTCGAAAAAGAGTATGTGTGGAGATAACCAGACCTTATTGTAAAACCCCCACCTGTGAAAACTCATTGTTTTGTAAATGAAGTGAAACACGGGCTCACGCCATGATGTGGAAATTAAATGGAAATTGGTTTCTAAATGTATTCAGGAAATTGCAACGTTTTGCTCTGTAAGCCAATCTTTTGGACGCATGCGTTTGGCTTTACAATTACAAATACTGATTGTTCATTAGAATGTATTAAGTTGCAGTTGTTGAATTATGTAGTTGTTTGACTCAGGTTTTTATTTGAATATTTAAATGTAAAACATTACTACCACTGACGTCAATTCAAAATGGATTATTTCTCAGTTTCTGTGGACTAATCCGGAATACCGTTAAATAATGTTGAGACATCGTCTTCAATCTTTTCAGCATCAAGGGTTACTTTGTGAAACCAATCTTTCGGCCGATGGTGTATGTGTAAATTGGCATAAGAAGCATGCGCCTTGAGTTTAAGAATGCCTGCAATTCACGTGCAACAGTGACACTTCCGAGAGACATGGGCCCATTTCACTGATGACACGATTTTATGCTAACGAGTAACAAAACCTCCATCCATTTTATGGAGACCGTATACAGGAAGACGTTCTCTAACTTCTGAAGCAAAATTTGTTTAACATCATGATTCAACAAGACTTGGGTCGTGAAATAGTGCCGAGGTTGGAAAAACATTTTCTGGTATGATAGCACAATGTTTTTGCTAACCGTTAGGCGGCACTGACCCTTGACACAGAATTAAATAGCACATACAAACTTATTACTGTATTTACAGAAGCGACAGAATTGTTTTGCAATTGCTGTCATTATTATCCAAACTACTGTGTTGAGGTCAACATTACGTCTTTGGTCTCGTTCAGGTTTTTTGTTTGTCCCTCAGGAATTTTTCAACCTACTGGGCCAAAACTTTCAAAAAGCGTCTGCATTTTCAAATCAGGGCCCCCCCCCCCCCCCCCAAAAGACAAAAGAGAACTTCGGGAGGGAGGGGTTGGTCAGTCGGTCGAATGTTATTTTATGTCATGCTTGACTGCACAAACACATTGTAGCGCTGCAACACCCTGACGTCTCCCGTAAAATACCGTGCTCAAGGGGTTAAACTACTGCCAAGTTTGGTTTAAGTATACCCAAATTGAATGTTTTTATTGACATGTATGCAGCTTGAATAAATATAATTTTAAATAGATCATTGTGTTGTGTGGCTGTTTTTCTAAAGTTCTTTTTTTTTTTAACCAGATTTCAGAATTCTCAGGTCAAATTCTTAGTTACAAACATGAAAGCTCACAAATTATCAAGGAATGCTAACAAATTCGCAATTCAATTTTTTTTTCGGGGCGATACATGCCCAAAACACAGAAATAGCTTTTTATAATTTCCGATCCTGCACACAGCTACCTCAGTATATCCTGGGTCAGTGGGTGTTATGTGGGCGACATAACTCTGGATAGTCCAGCTACGAGTTGAAAGGCTAACGGAACATACACCATTGACTGTTGAACTTGAAGCTGCCATCCACCATATTAGTCAACCAATACAACAGGTAAAACATCCTACTTCTCAATAGTAAACATGAATCACTGTTGATACCATGTGATGGGAGTGTTAATATGACCGCTGCAGGCTTCCTTTTTTTTGTACAGCACGCAATGGCCAATGAGCTATCAATTTACATTCTTGAAGGATAATTATAATGTTCTTGTTTTCTCCACATATTGAAATAAAGGCATACAAGACTATTAAACACTTAAAAACACTGCATCAATATCTGGTTAATTTCAGTAAAAGTTGAAAAAATACGGGTTTCAAACGCAGGAACTCGGGAAAAAAAATCGGACATTTATCACACATTTGGGGAATCAAATGGAATCCTTTATTTCAAATTTTGGCGAAAAACTGATAGAATAGGTGTGATATGCAGTCAGTACTCTCCTGGGGGAAAAAATCTGAGGGTTTCATGTCAATATTTTGGGATATACATGTAATTTTAAGTTGTTACATACACTTAAAATAATCCACAAAGAAAAATACAACTGAAATATAGGGGGGGGGGGGTTCACATGCAATAAAATACATTTTTTGGTTTATGTTTTCAATTTTAATTCAATTTTTTTTAGGTGATTTTGTTTTTTTACAGTCCGAACAACATAGAATGTTCAAAAATAAAACAAATGTTGCCAATATTCGTCTCAATTCCAAGCATAATGTGATGATGTTGAATTTCACTATTGACTACATACTGTGATACCGCAATTACTGATCAACAATATGCACAACACGTACTTCAAGTGCTGAAGTGGGCCTACGGGAACAGTGCCATATGGCAAGACTCAATTCTCTGACGTAATGGGATCTCTTTAAATTAGTGGAAAACGTGGTCCAAATTGTAGATTATTTTACAATGTAGTATACTGAACTCATCTCACTTTTCCTGTCTACAAGCTACAGACGATACACGATAGATTTCCTCACTGAACAAGACTGATATGGCTGTAGACCAACTGACCAAAGGTTTATGAGCAAGATAAATGCGGCCATGATAGGGGGCCTTCCATACTTGTGCAGTAAGCTGTGCTTCGCATGACTGCAAGCATTGGTTTTATTCAGTCACCAAGTTGGGGTTCACAAAAGGATATACGGAAGCCCCCCAGCAATGGCTGCCAGTGTCAGATCAGTACAGGCCAACAACAAAGGTTGGATTCATCTCAAGCCATGCCAATTGCACAGGTTACACACTATCCCTTGCGTAATACATGCAGTTTGAAACGATCATATTTTTGAATCAGGACTGTGGATTGACTATACTTTTTGCAAATAACTGATCCCCACCTTTCAAATTCAAATATCCAGTGCCATTACAATGAGCACTATGTTTTTGTTTTTAAATAACACTCGCAGGCTATTTAAATAAACACTTTTGATATGTCAATACATAGCACTATTTGAGACCTATATCATTGTCAAAAACATGTACACTTCGTCATTGTCAGTAGCTCCAGGCTCATGATCACAATGTACAAAGACGCGACGAGACCCAAGGCAGGCGAAAGCCGCTCAGAAAACTATAAGCGTAACCTCCTCATCTCTTCCTTAAGGTAAAAATTGGAAAGCATTTCAAAATATTCCGTCGGGAAAAAAAATAACAATATTCACATATTTATAATAATTACTGTATGACCTATCTATAGAATTTACATAGCGATAAGGTACTGTACATTTGACAGATGACGGACTGTCAGCAAATTGTAATTAGTTTGATCAAGAGTTGTACCCTGCATGAATATATCCGAATTTCGTATTTAATGTCCAACTTCCTTTCTTAAATGGATTTCTTTTCAAGTTTGAGATTGTTTCTTATGCTATGTACATTAATTAATCCCAACATAAGGTTAACTTTTTCCCCGTCTATTAACAAGTTGTTGATTTTAATGATGGTGATGCTATAAAGAGCAACGGCATTACTTGCTTATAACACTTTTTTGTTTATTTTTTCCCTCTCTATTCAATGACTTAATTTCAACTTTTAGCTCCCAATGCGTGAAATATATAGACAGTTATGTACATAGTTAGAAACCAAGTCATTACTTTTGACTGGATGATCGTTTTGAATTCGCCCACAAGGACAGAATCTTTTAAGAGCATTTTTTTCATGTCTTTGTTGAAAAATGCTCATTTTAGGTGTGGATTAGTTAACTTTGGTGTAAATTGTGATGCTACGTTTAAGCTAACTTCCCTCACAATTCTGAATATGTATACATAATACAAGAATATATAAATATTCATATTTGAAAATGGTACATCTTTTTATACGCTTTACCTCTCAAATTATTATATTTTTAGTGTGAAATTTCACTAATCTCAAGACGAAAAGCCACACTTTTTTTCTTAAATCACTCGCACTTGCATAATCACACGTCAACTCGTTCTTACAAAGTGAACAAAACACACATGACCAACTGATTACACATTATTACCTAAAATTCATAAAAACATCCAAAAGCAAAATAAACTTTCAGCGAGAAACACGTCAAGAGAAATGTACAGCATTAACAAAATCTTACACCATTTAAAAATGTTAAAATCTTCAATTAACAAAAAATGCAACAAGTGTCCAAAAACACTTAAAGGTAGTATACAACATTTGCAAACATCAAAAAACAAAACTACTGAATTATTACGAAATACAGAACTAGACTAAGTATTATAACAGTCTCAAGCATCCTGTGAAATCACGGCACCTGGGGGTGCTGTCGTTTTCAAGAAAAGTGGAAATTAATAGCATTTTCCAAGGATTGTCGGCCGACAATCCTTGGAAATAGTCTAGTTCCCCGACTTGATAATTCCGTGACTATAATAGTATATAAACTGCTCCATTTTGTCTCGGGTAGAACATTATTTTGTTTCTCTGTTTTCCCAGCATCTATGCACACAAAACTTTAATCGGGTCAGTGTGACGTATTTGCTAGCACACTATAAATACTAACCCCCAAATCCATTTATTTCTGAAAATTACAGCAAAAGCAAATGTTGTATACTACGTTTAATGACTGTCAGCTAACCTAATGCTGAGAGATTTCTTGGTTCAAGCAATTGGATGAAAAATAAGTTTCATAATTATTCACAATGGCAACATGTGAGGAGCAAAAAGAGGTCCAAACATTTCCAAGTCAAATTGTTGACAAGATGTTTTAGATCTGCCGTGAAAACCATTTTCCTTACCTGCAAATTACTGTATCAGAAACAATGTTCAAATCAATGTACACGTATCATTATAGCTAGTCTAAACCTTAATACCTATGCGCTACATATATTAGGCTCAGAAAACACACATCTCCTTCCATTTTATCATGAAAGAACACAAGTTTCACATCCAACCTACATTTGTAGCTCTAAGTAAATGTTGACAGCAATGCACATGTACGTTAATTATGCAACTGAAATCAATGTACATGCTTCCAACGTCAATCCAATATTTATAAACAACCAAATAGGTTCAAACATTCGTTGCTCAACTATCATCTAAGTGAGATATTTTCTAATAAACGTTGCTCATTCTAGGCTACAGTAAAATAAAATATTTTCCAAACAAAAATCTGTCAAATTACAGGCAAAAAAATATAGAGTAAATTATCTGATATACATATTTCGTTGAGTATAACGGGAGTCACACGCATGTTTGCACCGACAAAACATTTTCTGCAAAAAACCATCAAAGGGAATTTTGTCTGTTCAAGATCTCCAAGCTTTGGAGAAGAAAACAAAGAAAGACGCAGAAACCTTGAAAAGTCTGCTGGTTCCAAAAACGCTGTTGTCACCACAAAAATCATGAACATTATTTAAGATTTGTTAAGATCACACACATTTTTTCGGACACAACATCGAGACAGAATGACGATTCCATATCGACAATTGTTACTCAGCAAAAAGCTATTTAAAAAATAAAAAACATCAAAAACATCATCACAATAACAGATTCACATTTAATAAGATCTTTTTTTTTGTCAAAGGTTTCATACACTAACTCGGAGGACAGGTTTAGTGATTGTTTTCCAAAAAACACTACAGGTTTTTTTCTGAAACAACTAACAAACTGCTATAATAATGAATCATTAATCTACCAGACCATGCACGTACACATTTTTCCAAATGTGCACAGACGAACTAACGTTGGATGGGGAATGAATATTACACGCAAGACATGCATAGCCCACAACTTTTGAATGTAAAAATAAAACTAAGTGCCAATTTTATTTTTTTCAGAGGATGCCAGCATTTGTTTGGATATCTTTAAAAAAAAAAAAAATCACAAAAATGTGTAAAGAGGAACATGACTACATATATGCCTATCTTGTGAAAGCTGTCTGCACATCCTTGGTTGAAAAAGACTTGAAAAAGGGCCAAGGGCCAGGGGCCAAGGGCCAGGGGCCAGCGGCCATCTTTAAAAAATGAGCATGGCAACCAGTTAAAAAAACTTTTCCTTTTAAACCGGGATGCTAAACATATATTTGTTTTGCACATTCGGAATGGTGATTACAAGAATACAGGGGCCACTTGTCTTGAGAAGACAATGTAATGGATGGTGACATTTAAAACAGGTTTACTTGGTTATGCACTACCGAATAGGACTGTATTTCCTAAAACAATACACTGATAAAGAAATGATGTCCTTTGTTTACATACATGCTTTAAATAGGAGCAAGGTGCAGACTATGTCACACCCCAGAAAAGTCATTTCGTTGAGGGGTCTATGTGTGTGGTACGCACTCTACATAATCTGACCAAAACCAGCAATTTGTAAATCGTCTCAAAGGACAGCCGCTTAGACAGTACCAAATCTGCTCACTGTCACACGGTCATCTTCTCTCGGTAATTTGCGTTACAGCATAAAAAGTAAATTTTCCCTCGCAGCATCATATAGCAATGAACATCATCATTACAGCATCATGCTTTTCACAAAGTATAAAAAAAGGCACGTCCAAACTTGGTTATGAATGTGGAATACACCAATATTGTTACTCTGACATAAACACAAGGGGGCAAGGGGTGAAGGGATATTCTGCAAATTCCACAGTGAAAAATTATCAGTGAAACGCTTCCATGTATGTACATGAAATATGGGCTTAAGTCGCGGCTATACACAACTACCTCACAAAAAATGAAGACATGTATGTAAAAATGAAAACATACAGGTTTTCATTTTCATTTACAATTCTAATAATATAGCAATGTGTATTTATATGTACACTGACTGGGGATTGGGGAACAAAAACTTACAATCGTACATTTTCACAATGATATCTATTTTTTTCTTCTATCTTTTGGTTTTACGGTATCTAAACAATGTTAATTATTGGAAGCATTTACTTGATTGGTCGAAGAATGAACTGCTTTTCATGTTACTATTGCTGATATTCTTGGCTGAAATTAAACTAACCAGACAATTTTCTCTGAATTACACTCCCATACACTGAATAAACACTGAATTAATTCAATCAGTTTTGTTTTTCTAAACTGGAAGTCTTTGTACATGTCGTGTCTTTCCGAGAGACCTATTGGACAGCAGGCATGGCACTGTACGGTAAAATGCTTCGTACGTGCAATTTGATACCTTAGTCAGGTCGTGTTACCCGGGACATCAAAGATGCTGTGCTAGCTGCCAACAAGATCAATTTTTTTATTTTTTTGGGGTTGAAATAATGGAAACAATGCAATTCCCGTTTCCGTAATAAAATCTTAGCTTTGGGCAGCAAATTAAATACTCTACCCCAAAATTGAAGCACGGTTATCTCTTATAGGACATTAATCAATATTCTTTTTAATGTGACTCGCAAACATAGATGAGCAAGAAATTGATCGAATTTAATCACTAAATACCTTTAATTTTCATTGTTTTTTTCCCCTCTTTTCATTTTAAATATTTTTTTTTCATTTTCTTGATAAGTGTTTGCTTTTATACACAGGTACCCTAAGAAAAAACGGTGTTATATTTGCATGTGCAATTGATTATTTTGGAATTTTTTTGTCATAACTTTGATTTCCGGTCAATGGCTTGATTTCCGGACAATTGTCTCCATGCAAAATACATGTAACTTTCATTTGTGATCAACTGTGGTTGGGATAGCTATATGTATTACTATTGTTGTTCATTAAACAGCAGTTACATGTAAGTGACGTAATTAAGCATTTAAATAAATTATAGCATACCTGAGTTTTAAGTACAAATACGTGTAGGATTATTGTCTTGCAGTGCTGAGAAATGTACAAGAATCACTAGCTTTAAGATGACTGCACTGAGTGAGTGCTCGAAGCACCAGTCACATCAGTTTGGCAACTTTGTTAAATTGTTGTCAGTAATTTTGACGTATCAGTGTAGGCAATCAGTTTCAAGAAGCTATAATGATTATGGTACAATAAATGTTAAGCACTACAACTGCAACTGATTTAGATGTGGCTTAATTTCATTAACCCTCCTATACTTATAACTATCACAGCCTATCAAAAACTCTAAACACCAACTCTCACAGTTTGTGTGTGTTTCAATCTGACATTTGATAGGTTTTGATCTGTACAGCACCTGGGTCGATTTTGGCTGGGTGCATAGGAGGGTTAATGGTTGCACGTTGGGTCTTTCTGTCAATTTGAAACATGCAGCACGTACCTATCTGTTCATGCCATTCTGTAAGTGACTTCATCTGAACAGTTGGACTCTTAACTTAGAATCATGCCGCCTTCAACTCGTGCATGCATAGTTTCCATTAATATCAGGCCTGATGCATGAACCCATTTTGTTGTCATAAAAAAAGACAACTTTGCTGCTCATTTCAGAAGATTTTAAATGTAGACTTTCCTTGGGAAGCTTAGCTGTGTGTCATCAATTAGTTTTCTGTCTACTGATGCGCTTAAATTAAAAACAAAAAAACCTTACTGCAAAAATTTTCTAGCAAAAATCTTATGCCTTTCTCATCTACAATAGCTTTTTTCCCCAAACCTCAACTTCACCTAAAATCTTGGATTTCTCTGCACTGTACACACTCAAATTAGTTTAATATTGTCAAATTCCTTATATGATGAAAAATGATGTTTGTGGGACTTCATCTGATTAACAGTACCACAGCCATTGGATTGAGGACATGTACAGCAATGCCGTGCAGCACAATCATGCCCGCAGAAGTTTTGAACGTTAAAAAGTAATCACAAAGTAAAATCAACAAATCAACAATCTAAAAATATATCCTTTAATTTACAAATCTCCCCATCCCCTTGTGTCCATTTCCATTCGAAATCCACCCAAGATGTTGTTTCCGGACGCCTAATGTCCAAATCATTGTGCCACCCCATATTTACATCACGGCAGCACCTTTACACAGTTTCATTGTTTTTCATTCCTCCTATTTTCTTTTTGGTATTTCTTTTTTTACAATACTTTTTTTTAAAGAGCGCAACAAGTACTTTAATTGTTGCATAGACAGTGATGCATAAATAAAGTCAGACACAATGTACAATTACCTTATTGCACCCGGTTACAAAAATATACAGTCTGATATGTTCTGAAGTTGTCGTTTGTCAAACGTTGTTCCAGTATGGGTGTCGAGATGTCTACAGACAGAGAAAATTTGTTTACAATAAAAAAATTAAGTAAGGCGGTGAAGTGGCTCTAATTTTCCAACGGCAACTCAAGAGCTTACAGGGAACCATTTAAAATGCTTCAAAAATAATGCCAACAAGGCAAACACAGTGAGGATTTTTATGCGTAGGTAATTTTGGTCTTACCAGTTACCACATGGGAATATAGAAACACCTGACAACTGCTGCAATAAGATCGCTAAGCGTCGCTCATGTTACAGCAAGTCATTTGAAGAACTTGAGCAATGCAGGGCTGGTGCTCCTGAAGAGTAATCTATGTATCCCAAGGTTGTTCTAGATCTTTCTATCCTGATCTTGAAACTGCTCTCATGAGGTTGCACTCGTGGAGCATGTACCGATTGTATGCACATGCGATCATCAACGCACTGAATTGGAGTTGCTGTCACGCTTGGTCTTACGCTTTAATTTCTTACTGTTGACGTTGTTGTTGTTGCTGCCTCGGCTGTTGTTGCTACCATTGGAGCCAGTGCCGTGACCTTGAATCCCACCGCTGCCACCGACACTGCTGCTGCGGAACTTACTGCCTTGCTGATAGCTCTGATGGTGGTTGCTGTTGTGAAACGTCCTTGATGGGAAGCCGTTAGATGTAGTCCGGTGTGACTGCTGCTGAGCAGTCTGTGGAGGCTTCGCGGCATCATCCTTGGCAACAGGCGTCTCCTTGGATGTCGGAGCATTCTTGGCGGCTTCCTCCTTATGCGGCTTGGATTCAGACACTGGTTGGCTAGAGACAGGCAGCATCTTCACTGTTCTGTTCTCTTTGTCCTTTGCAGCACTGGACGGGTCCACCTTCTTAGTACTCCCTTCATGACTGTTCTGCTGGGACTGAGGGACTTCCTCTGTTGACGGAAGTATCGGAGTGGAGTCAACTGGCTTTCGGAGATCCGGACTATTGTCTCTGCTCTCCTTGGACGAGCCAGACACTTGTGATGACAAATCAGAATCCTGCAGGACAAATACAAACAGGAGCAAGTTGATAAACGATTACAAGCAGCAAAAGATGTTATTTGAATCTACCATATTTGGTCAAACTATTTGGCCTAACTATGGCAGACTATTTTGTTGCAAGCACAGCAAAAAGGACATAAATACTCATTGATTTGCAATAACCCTTTTGTCCCCTCTGACCAGCAGTAGACGAATAGATAGTGTCAGGCCAGCTTTTACCAAGGACATTGGGTTTACCCATCAACAAAGGTCTACCTTTGAGTAATCTGTACCCAACTTCAACAGTCTCCTGAAGGAATAAAATGGTCGTTACACTTTAACCCTTTGCGTACGGAAGACGTCTGTGGACGCAAAAAAAACAGTGCCACCAGGCCGGATGACGCCTACAGCCGTTATTTGTGCAGTTTCAATCCACTGTTGGATTATTGTGTATGTTACGCTTGACTGCACAAACACATTGTGGCTGTTTCGCTTGGCTGCCAGAGCCGCCGCGACACCCCGACGTCTCTTGTAAAAAAAACATACTCAAGGGGTTAACCAAGGAAAATAGGGCAACTCCGAGTAGACCTAATCAAATATTGAACATTTTCTGGATGACGTCAATTACCTGCAAGAACAATTGATACAAATCAACTATAATTCAACACGGAATGTGCAAAACGCGAGACAAAAACTTTTGCACAGATTTCCAAAGTTGTTGTCTAAGGGGTTGTCTAAGCCACGCCCCTTGGCACATAGCCACGTGCCAAGGGGCGTGGCCATGTGCCAAGGGGCGTGGCCATGTGCCAAGGGTGTGGCTACATGCCAGTGAGCAATAGGTCAATTACGTACTGTATCACTAGCACTTGACAGAGCATCCGGTGTTGACATCGAAGACTGAAGAGAATTCAACTCCGACTCGGTGCTACCATGTACGATCAGCCCCACCTCTGTGTTAGCATTACTAGTGTCCTCTGGTGTTTCGTCCTCCCTTCTGTCCACGGCATTGTCCAGGGTGATGTTCACCGTGGTGTTTGTCAGGGGCACACTAGTATTGCCTAACCTGAATACCATGTGTGGGGGAGGGGGAAAGTGGGTGACAAAGTTCCTGGGGTACAGCATGGGCGGGGGAACTTTGTGGGCCCAGTTCCTCTGAATCCATTGCCTGTACTCGATGACATCGTCAGTGATACGCACAATTCGACCGAGGACACTGTGCAGAAGAAACGGGTATGATCAATACAATAACAATCTCTAGCAACTTCAAGCTGAATTGCGCAATTCCATGTACAAAACTTCTTGGTTAACATTCATTATTAAAAGGCTGGTTCATACTTCACACAAATGTGAACGTGAAACAAATTTGACATCGTAAAAGTGACAGCGAAGACTAGCACATTCGCAGCACAAATATTTGGCAATGATGTTACAAATCTGCTTTGCTTTCGCATACACATGAAGTATGAAACGGCCTTGGAAGAGATTACCAAAATATATGATAAAGCCTTCCCGACTATTGCAGAGAAAGAATTCTATAAACTAATTAAAAACAATACATGTAACATGCGGTTTTATACTAAAACAGGGTATCTGCACGTTTCAGAAAGTCAAACGTGAGACTTTTTAAGACCCTCTTGAACCCTCCTACTGTTATAACTATCACAACCTATTAAAAAAACAAACCCTCTCCTCTCCCACAGCTTGTGTGCCTCAACCTGTCACTCGATAGGTTTTGATAGATAGGGTAGTTGGCTCCAATTTGGCACCGAGAGAGGGAGGGTTAATGCTAACTTAAAACAAAATTTAAGACCCCAAAATAAGCCGACAATAGCTTTTGGGGAGCTGACAATGACTCAAGATGATGTCCTCATCAGAATGTGTGACCGGTTTGCTGAGCTGCAGCTGCGATTACAAAAGGCACGCTGGTCCACTCAAAGATTAATATATGTGGGAAAGATCAAACCTTGCTGAACTAGCTGGAACGAGGCATAATTCATAGAACGTTACAATTGATAGTGGAGGGAGGAGGGCCGGTATTTCACAATAATTCAGTAGTTTTTGGTTTTTTGATGTTTGCAAATGGTGTATACTACCTTTAAGCTAGCAAAGTTGTTAGCACGTCTTTTCTGCTTACCGTTAAATTGGGCTCTGGAACAAGCCTATAGCAACATTTTTGAGCCAAGTTCATACAAGTAATACTGCGGTATTTTTGTAACGGCATACCGCGGTCTCCTAAAAGGCAATACCGTCCAAGCCTAGCATGTATGTTGTTAGTGATTGACATACTATCGACCACTTGTCCTTTCCTGAACTTGCTCAAAATCTGAAACCAAAGAATTGCCACTTTTGCTCCTGGATCATTTTTATTTTTAATTTGGCCTTCAAGAGTTCATCAGAACCTTTCTTACTGTACTAACGATTTGTCAAGTAGCATAGAACCACCTGCTGATGTATTGGCTCCATACCTGGTCATGTATTCCTCTTGATCCAGTTGGCTCAGAATGCCTTTATTCAGAACGCTGTACGCATAGTGAAATGCCTTCCGCACTTCCATGAAACCGTACGAATTCTTGCAGATATCAGTGCCTGTAAACATACGGAAGTTGTAATTACTCACATTTAAAGTCCATTGGTAGCACAAACTAGTCATTCAACTATTGGTTGCTTCTTGGGGATGGCATCCTGAATAGAAATTTTTAAATTCAATTGCTAATTTCCTAGCATTACTGAAGTTGCTAGCTTTACAATAATAATAACAATAATAGCCTTATATAGCACCAAATCCGTCAAAAAGACCGCTCAAGGCGCTTTACATTCATCAGAAAAAGTGACCAAAAACCTCAATTCCATAAAAAAAAATAATAAAATTAGACAAGGATTTTCCATTAAAGTTAGGGTCAAACAAATTGAACGAGACAGTTCAGCTCATTATTAAATGAGACAATGGAAGAAAAAAAAGTAGCCAATGATTACTAATCAAGTAATTGATTCCAACTTTTGAAGAAGGAACATTTCACTCCAAATTAATGCACTTTAGAAGCCAGGCGGGATCCATTATGCACATGCAGATTTGCAACAATCAAAGAAAAATATTCAAACCTACCCCGCAGTCAGTGATGGTGACAAACAGAAATATCATTCAAAGCCGTCAAATATTTATCCCCCCAATCAACAAAATTATGTGAATATCAGTAATAGAATGAACATACACTGTACCTATTCATCTTGACAAAACATGAAGTTCTATCATTTCCAAGCTAGAAAAGGCATAAAACTACGAGGGTACATAGTTTTCAAGTTGCCCGTGTTTCATACTGTGGTAAAAATTGCAACTTCTGCATTACATGTATTATGAGGTTCATTGAAGTTCAGACGGACTACAGTTTTCTACAGTTGTAGGCCAATACTAAAAGCATGCCTTGTGTAAGCAATGAGTAAGAACACTGAAGGCATCTATTTGCACACGTGTGCCCATGTGCACCAGTGAAATACATGGGCGACCCACGTCCATGGGTACCAGTACTCTGAATAAACAAGCTGCATTAACTGGTCTCCATTTCAGCTTCGATCTAATTCTTAAGCATGAAAACTTGTGCTTTACATGTACAATGTTGTTTATGTTTGGAATGGAAACTACATTTGTATGGCGGATTGTAATTTTTTGTGGTCCCGACAGGTCTTGGGGGTAAAATCCGAGACTGAGACCGAAATCTGCACATTCAAGACCGAGACCAGCCCTCCCGAGACTGAGACTTTGCTAGGACGAGACAGACTCAAAAAAAGGTCTTCAGACTGTCTCGAGACTGAGAACAGGTCTCGAGACCTACAACACTGGCTGAGGTATGCCTGGTGAGACCGTTGACCGTGGCTTCACCCAAAAGACAAAACAATCACCATGACATTTGCCATTAGTGTTGGTTATTAAAGCCTCTCCAACTAACCTGGATTAAGAGGGTCCTCAATGCACAGCAGGGAGGTACCATAACCCTGTGCCATCTTCCCACGAGCATCGTCTTTGGAGAAGTAGCACCCTCCCTCCGTCACGCTGATGCCCGTCTTGAAGTAGTTGAAGTTCACACCATAGAGCTCAAAGAATTCAATCAGCTGTACGCCAAGGTTGGTCGGCTCCGGATGAACATGCATCTGATGAGAGGATGAGATGAACATTTACAAACAAACATTTATCACGGAAGATTTATAAACAACAGCAGACCTTCAGCTACGACACACAAATCACACCATCCGAAATTGAAACCACTGGTGCATGTAATAATATACAGCTCTACAGTCTAGTTAAGGGGGGTTACTCTTGGCCTACTGTATTATTCATATATGTACATTTCCCAAACCCCTGGCTGGGGCTCTGGCTTCGGCTTCGCATAATTTTATGTACCCAGATTTGGCAAGATCTTGGATACTGTTTTTGCTGTATGTACATCAAAATCTTATATTTTAATCCAGAGCCGGAGCCTGATTATTTATTTATTTACATATTCAAGGCTTCAGATTGGCAGTGGGGCTGAGGAATAGCTGGAGACGAAGCCGAAGCCCAAGCCCAAGTTTGAGAAATGCCCTATGTGTAGAGCTTCTTTCAATAGACATATTTCAATAAACCCTGAAAAGCTGAGGATTAAACAGTGTAAATAAACTTGCCAGAAAAACATGCTGTTCTCAAAACAAGTCGTTCATTTCAACTTTCTGTCAGTTGCACTTTTAACTATTTACATTTACTTGTAAATAATTAATTTCTCCTTAACAAAAAAATGCACATTATAGTTTACTAAAAGCAAAGTTTACAGTCTTGTGGTTTCAATCATTTTCAGGTTTAATGGGTGCCTTTCCCTTAGCTATTGACCTACCTCACCCTATTTTTTGTTCCTCTGTTTGGATTAAGTTGGCATGGTAAGCTTTAGCCTAGGATTTATCACATACATGTACCTTCAAATCCCACACTCGGGATTATCTGGGATAAATATATGTTACTGAAAGGGTTAAAAATAATATACAACATTTGCAAACATAAAAAAACAAAACTACTGAATTATTATGAAATACCGTACTTGAATGTAAGTAAATAATAGTCTCAAGCATCCTGTGAAATCATGGTACCTAGTGTGCTGTCATTTTCAAGAAAAGTGAATGTTTGTATCAATTTCCAGCGATGGTCGGCCGGCCGACCATCATTGGAAATAGTCTAGTTCTCTGACCCGATAATTCCCTAATAGATATAAATTGTTGTTTTTTTGTCTGAAGTGGGGTCAGGGAACCAGACTACAAGAACAGCCTTTTTCCGTTTCCCCAGCGTCTATGCACACAAAACTTTAAACAGCTCAGTGTTACAGTATTTGCTATAAATTACTACCCGCCCAAAATCCATTCATTTCTGAAAAATCACAGCAAAAGCAAATGTTGCAGACTACTTTTAAACCAACTATGAAAAATACTGCTTGGTTTGGAAGAACAAATCCATCACCTGTAAGAAGCTGACGGCCATGAGAATGAGACTGTAGGAGCTGATGCCTCCAGTCCACACCTCATTCAGTTCTCGTTGTAGTAGGAACTGCTTCAAGACAAAGACTAGAGGAGGCAGGCGGGGATATTGCTTGATGAAGTCTTCGATCAGCTTGGCGCAGGCGATGCCCGACCGCATGTTGAAGCTGATGTCCACTTTGACTTTGGTGAGGTTGTCGGTCAGCTTCACGATGGGAACCTGGGAGGGGATGGGGGGGGGGGGGGAGGAAATAAATAATTACTCAACAAAATATCTTCTTTAACAAAAATATCAAGACTTACACCTCAGTACGGCCCAATTTCATGGATTACATAATAATGGATTCTGTGCTTACACCTGCAATTCGGCGCTACCTGATGAGCTGGCAAAGAAATTCTGGGCTAACCCCTGAAGGCACAGAATTCTTGGTTACAGGATGCATGCTCGCATGCAAGCCAAACTTCTTTGCTAACCAGTGAAATATACTGACCATGAGCACAGACATTTTCTGCTATAGTTACCAAAGTAACATTGGGCCTATACTTTTAGTTTACTGCCATTCTGGTGTGTTGCTTTCCAGTCAGGAAGCATATCATTGGCAAATTAGACAAATTATTAACAAGTGAAAACAATGAATTCTAACATTTGGTGATTTGTTTCCTCACTGAATGATACTTGATGCGTTTACACAATAAGCCAATTCGGTATTTCAACTGCGCATGTGCACAATGAAATTTTAGCCTGAATGACCCGCGTGACCTAACGCGCACGTATGAACGCGCAAGGTGGTCGCACAACGTGCACGTGTCAAATTCAATCAGAATGGGCGTTCGCGTAACATGGCGTGACATTACGTCAGCAATTTTATCCCAAATAACCTTTGACCTTTGAGATACCAAAATGGCTTATTGCATTATCGCAGTAAAATCATGAACGCAGCTTGTGAAATATTTCCCAATCACGCTATTCAACACAAAATGTGTCGACACAGAATGTGCACAAAATTCAAAAATTTCCCACAAAATTCCATGGCTATCTCACAAGCAGCGAGAGGACAGTTACAGAAAGCACACAAAAAACATTCAAAGTTTTGCCAGACTTTACTTAAACGTAGTTTACATGATTGGTCAATGTTGCAATTTTCAGAAATGGGCGGATTTGGGGGTTAGTATTTTATAGGAAATATCGTTCCACTGGCCTGTTCAAAGTTTTGCGTTGTTGGATGACAAAACAAATGATAGAAAAACGGTGCTCATTTTCAACCGTCGGGCGGATGATAGCCTTTAGTCAAGGCGCGCGTGGCTACCTGGACGCGTGACACGCCCAGAATGCCAGCATGTCCGGGGCGCGCCACTCGTCCCGGTAGCCACGCGCGCCTTGACTAAAGGCTACAGGGCAGTTTTCCCCAACGATTTCCAGCTGGAAATCGTTGGAAAACCATATAAATTTCCACTTTTCTTGACAACGGCAGCACACCTGGTGCCATCATTTCACAGGATGATTGAGACTACTATTAACTTACAGTCTAGTAAGGTATTTCATAATAATTCAGAAAAAAAAAATTACCAATCGATTACCAATCGTGTACACTACATTTAACACAACATGACAAAAGTCAACAAAACACCATAATATCAATACATTTTTTTCACAGTGAATGCACACGCTTCACTTTAACTATAATCTCAATATGTATGGCCCTGATACAAGCAATACTGCCTTTGTGCAAATCCCAATGGAGCCGACCCATATAGCCTAACACTCCATAAATCCATCATAAGCACACTGAGTGCATACATATGGGTTCATACTCACCGAGGCTTTGTCAAGGACTTTGATGGAGCCCATTTCTGCAATGTGGCTTTTCTCAAGCTCATTGCCGATCCTGAAATAGGGGCAATCTCCTAGATCTCCAAACACAACAAGGTCAATGTCACTGCAGAAAGAAACAGAGAACCAACAAAAGACACCAAGATTAATTTATGGAGCTATTTACATGGTTAATGCAGGCTGCTTCACAGTATTCTCCACTTTTAAAAACCCTAACTCCCTAAGGGTGTATGGAAAATTGTATTGAAATTGGAGGATTCGGGACTCTTACCGAGTGTTAGGGTTTTAATGTTTAACACTCAACAATGTACAATGTAGGTCAATTTATTTAATTGGGCCATCTGTCATAACATGGAATGATAACAGTCTGTAGATATTTGCATGTATTTTCAGTCCGGGTAAAGAAAATGATAAGCATTGCCGCCAACTTCCCGGTTAGGTGCGGCCTGTGGCGTCTGTTTGTTTTTCTCTTTAAAAAAATGAACAAACAAAACAAGGAAGACATGGGGACACTTACAACCTTTTTGAGGACAACAATGCAGTCATCATTATAAAGTAACAGTCAGGAACCATCTTGGAAAATGATAGCCAAGAAAGGCCACGTACAACAAAAATGCAGTTCCTCTTTTTAAAAAAAAAAAAACATTCATATTTTTACTTGGCCATGGATGCCTGCATGCTGTTGTTTTGTTTTTATGGAAGTCGTCACTGACAAGATGGGAAAGCCACTCAAGAAAGTGGCAACATAAAAGACAAATGGAAGCACTCGGATGCATGGAAAATGTTCTAAACTTTTTGTTTCTAAATGAAATAAACATGCGACATATATAAGCATGCATTTATATGTACCTTAAAGATCCTTATGGTAATTTTACTTTAATTATGTATGTCATCTTTTCTGGTGAAGGTGTCCCTGTTACACCTGACCTGTGTAATTTCCCATCAAGTACATGTATCATTAAAATTCACTTCACACTATTTTTTACTTGTTTGGCAGGTACTTTGCTTTACATGTAATCACTCTTGGTGATGTAGAAGGCATTAAAGAATGTGTCCTGAATGGCAAAATCCTATACAGGTCAGCCGTAACAGGGGACACCAAAATTGGACCCCTAATTTATAGAATATCCATGTGTACATGTACTTGTAGACACGTGATAGGAGCATAGAGACAGGAATAAAGTCCATGAATAAGTACACATGTACATGTATTAAAGTCTGATGCACTCACTATAACATGGTATACAAAGTGCTTCATTTCCATGTGAAAATACATGATAATTGGTTAAAGATGATGAGAGAAATCTGCGTCATTTTAATTTTTATGTAGATTGCATATTGTCATTTCAAACAGCAAATTATTTCTGCCATGAAATACCCAAAAAACTGACTTTTCAGAGCTATTTTTTATCAAGTCCCCTCTTGCGCAGCACAGCCATTTGTCTAAAAGTCGTCGCTGTAGGCAGCAAACAAATCAACGTCATAAGAAGAACTCACCTTTTGTGCCTAGTGCTAGACACAAAAGGGGAGATCATCCTATGACGTCAAATTGTTTGCTGCCCGCAGTGACGACTTTTTGACAAATGGCACCAGTGGGCTGGAAGGCACTTGTTAAAAAATAGCTCTCAAAAGTCTGTTTTTTAATTTTACAATACGCAATCTACATACAAATTCAAAATGAGGCACACTTCTCTCACCACTGAACTTCCTCTTGAAGTTATTGCTACCAGTATTAATAGCTTTCCAGGTTCACTATGAAATATTTTGTCTATGTACACAAAACTCGCTTCAATGACTGAGTACAGTGTACATATCATTCTAGCATTAAGTGCATCCAGGACCATTAAACTTGTCATCCTGTCAAAAAAGGCTGTACAAGTACATGAACTATGTACATGAATATGTTAGCACTTGAGAGGAAATTGCCCAGTTCAGATGTTCAGATGTACATCTGTACATGGAGGGCACATACATAGTAAAAGTACATGTACCAGGGTAAATCCTTCAGGAAGCCACAGATCCAGGAAAACAGACCATCGATTGGTATGACTTTATTTGTTCACAGGGCTACTGGACCAAACCAAATTTGTTTTGTGTAATGGCGTTTTGGGGGGCTGGAGGCTGACATGACAACAAAGAATGCCTGTTAACCTCTCGACTACGACTTATATAATGGGGCGCTGGTATGCCAGACGGGTTTGTGCAGCCAAGCGTAACGCACACAATAAGCCAGTTTTAACTGCGCATGTGCAGTGACATTTTATCCCGCGTGACCCAACACGCGCGTGTGAACACGAAAGGTGGTCGCACAACGCGCACGTGTTAAATTCAATCAGAATGGGTGTTCGCGTAACATGGCCTGACATTTTATCCCGAATAACCTTTGACATATCGAACTGGGCAAACAATGGAATGAATACGCATAAGAATGCGGGTAAAGACGTCAACTGGCCAGGCGTTGTTTTTTTAACTACGGCTTTAGCCGTCATTCATATTCAATGGGTGAATATGGTTTTTGGCAACCAACCTGTATAAAGTTTCGAGATTTGTTTAAGTTTGGCACAACTAACCATGTTGTATTTCAGCATGCACTTGCATTAAAGAGGAAATAATGACAACCTTGCCCTCAGCCAGACTGCCTCTGGCCTTGGTGTGCATTCTGCTACATGTACATGTACATGTACATGTACATGTACACACATGTAAACAGCGTAAAGAATATGGAGGCCAAAGGCAATAGGGCTAGGGTTTGCATGACGTAAAAAGCCTACAACACTAGTGCCAAAAGTTGATATTTGACGCCAGTATTTTGAGCGGCTGTCACAGTAACTGTCACAGAGGTTAAATATCCATATAATAATGTACACATTTTGTCAGAATAAAAAACAACAAATGTACATGTAATGGAGCTTTAAACTCAACAAGAGAACTGCTTAAAATACTACTGAATGTACTAATAATTACAGCACGGTAAGCAAGTGAATAAAGAAAGCGCAGCCACATGTGTGACCTACACATGTACATGTACATGTACCTGCACAGAGGAGGTACATTGTACATGCCAACAGTTTGTTTTAAAACCCTAACTCCCTAGAGTGTGTGTAAAATCATATTAAAATTGGAGGATTCAGGACTGTTGGGGTTTTAATGAGGGGCGTGTCCACACTTTACTGTGGTACTGGTTCTACATGAACATCAAATGATTTCACTGTACCATTTCCCCACGCAAAAATGACCACAGTGAGTATGGTTACACCATGGTTACACGTACAACCATCAGTAATGATGGGAATCAAAGTTCTGTTGTTTTTATTCCGCAGCATGCATGAGTAAGCATTGCCTGCATTCAGAATGTCCAATTGTTATCTATTAAAAGATAACAACAGTGACTCCAGAATGACTACCCCTGTAACTTACATCAGCAACCTCTAATGCTCATAGTGTTTTAATGTTTACACGGCCTTGCTCATATTTACCCGAGTGAACTAATTACAGTCAGAAGTCAACACAGTTATAGCCTTAGGTCTTCTGGTGAAGTTTTATTTAAATACCCAAATGACAAAATGTCGTCAACATTAGGAAAGTGTGCTTCTATTATGGAAAAAAACTACCACATGACATCCGCAATTTGTACTCAGGAAAGTCTGTAAACTCCAAACCTTTCCTTTTTAGGAAGGCATTTGGTGATGTGTAATGTGTTTTTAATTTAAATTTACGCTAATGTTTTCTCATTTATGGTAATGTTTTAGCCTCATCTGGTTATAGTGTTTGTGTGTACTTTTGTGTATTCTTTATATATATTTAGGAATTTTGATGTAATTTTAATGGCTCTTGTATCATTGTTAATCATGAATTTTAATGTGCCCTCGAACAGGCTGGTCCTGGAGAGAGTGCAATATATCTTCAATAAAATATTATTATTATTATTAGTAGTCGTCAAACAAGCTTTGAAAATGTGTTATTATTAGTCATTAGTGAAATTACAAAAAACTCTTCAATCTGATTGGGCCCAAAACCAATTAAGATTCCAACTGACCTTGTGGGTAGGTACAGCATTGTCCGGTAACTGCCATAAATCTCCACCTGAAAGGAAACAAATCAAAGTCCATAATCTGTTCAATCTAGGAGCACCAAGCAACATCATTCCATTTGTAAATTCTTGTCTAAAACCATAAAAACTAACATACATTGTAAATATAATGTAATACATACATTTCATTTAACATGTCTTGCAAAGAAACTAATAAAGAATGCTTTAAATTCGGTAACTATATTTTTTTCTGAGTGAGTTTTTCTTTCTTTCTTTCATTCATCTGTTCCACAAAACTTAACATGCAATCCGAAATATCAATAACACAAAAAATTAAAGAGAAATTGAACGGCCATCGATTGGCATTTTCATAGGCATAGAATTATTGTTTTCAAGAGGCAAGGTCACTTTTCCTTGGTCACTTTTCCTTGGTAATGACCACTCTCAATACCCGATAATGTCTGTGGAAATATTTCAAGGAGCTTTATAGGCCATAGCAGGGCTTGGGAACTTCTTTCATCTTTTGGAGCTCAATCAAACTTATTCAAGGCTCTTTTCTGAAACTTCATCTGTTGGTACATGTCACTCAGTATTTGGAAATACATGCATGTTGCAGTTTTTCTTAAAATATTCCTATATATTTTTCTCTAACTCTTCAAAAGCCCTGACATTTTTTCAGTGACATTATGTAAAATATTTGTAATCCTTGTCATTTTAACAATTTAGTAAGTAATAATGCTTTCCTTTCTTTATTTCATGTAATAAGCATACAACCTTGCAGTTAAAGTTTGAATATTTTTGGCGTTTGGGCCACCTTACCAAATTTATCATAGAAAATTTAATAAATAATATTTTCTTTAGCTTTCAAGCAACTTTTCAGCCCATTTTAATTTACCATACTTTAATCACCAGACTTAACACAAAAATGTTTTTTAATTTTCCGAACTGTTTATTTTTGATTTGATATGTTTTATCATTTTTATGTACAGTGACTTGAGTCCTTTCTGTTAAGATGGAAGGTGCTTTCGAAGTAACATTATTATCAATAAACCAAAATAATAGATCTGTGCATTGTATGTTTTGCCATACAATTTATCTAATAAGGGACAATGTTGTCAGACAATCAGTACGACCAATACTTTACATTCTGCACAGGTTACTGTAGTACATGTACATACATGTACACACCCAACTCATCTTTGTTTTCTTGGCAGTAAATTCAATGCCAAATATATGTCAGGGCACCTACAATAAAAAAGCATGAACTTTATCTTCCATACAAAATATCAGTTCTTCCTAGGTATATACAGTTGGTGTGTGTACATGCATATCAGATAAGAATGTGCACTGTGTGTATGCTGCACTAAAAACCACCAGTAAAAATTTCTCATGCATGGGGATTTCCCAAATTTCCCAATAGCACGCAATGCACCTGTTAACAAAAGCAAAGCCCAGTAAAAAAATTTTAAATGTAGTATACATCTTTTGCTTTTGCTGTAATTTTCAGAAATAAATGGATTTGGGGGTTAGTATTTTAAAGGGTGCTGGCAAATACTGAAACACTGACCTGTAGTGAGAAAAAAAATCTGTTCTAGTAGTCTGGTTCCCTGACCATACTTTAGATAAAACGGAGCAATTAATGGACATCAGGAAATTATCATGTCAGGGAACTAGACTATTTCCAAGGATTGTCGGCCGACAATCGTTAAGAAAACAATATAAATTTCCACTTTTCTTGAAAACGACAGCACACCACTGGTGCCATGATTTCACAGGATGCTTGAGACTGCTATTTATTTAGTCTAGTTTGGTATTTTGTAATAATTCAGTAGTTTTGTTTGTTTATGTTTGCAAATGGTGTATACTACCTTAACCCTAACCCTGCCAGACACAGCACAGTGCATCTGCGGTGACAGCTTGACCTTGCTGCACTCTGCACACAAGTCAATGTGACAAAGTATGCAATCTGATGGGTCTGGCAGGGTTTCTAGCCAAAATACCCTGGAGGGTTAGGGTTAAGTCTTTGCACACTTTGGAACAGCACATTCGGCCCTTCATTTTGTATCACCCAGTTCTAAATCTTGGCAAAAACATTATAGGGATAAAACATTTTGATAGTTCCTATTGATTTACATTGTGCAAACCATTTTTAGCCCTGACCCTTCCAAATCCAAATAAATCCAACAGAGGTCAAAAGCTGTTGTAATTTGTTGCATTTAGCAGTCATGCCAAACTGGCTCAGTGGATTTGCAACTCATTTTCTTGGATAAGGTCACATTTGAATAGTCTATTGTACACAATATTTTTATTAGGTGGTACGTTTGTATTTGGGTCTTTCAATGGTAACAAAAGTGTGACATTTAGAGGGAGCCATGGACAAGAGTCAATACATCAAATCATTTGCCACTTTTTTTCGCTTTTCTAAATCCCATATCCTTGTAAGAACATTGCCCAGCAAAAAGTTCGGTAATTTTTTTTTAGTATTCAAGAACTTGCAGAGGATCATCTTGAAAATTTAACACAACATGGACAGACGTTTTATCATAAAGTGTTGGGAAGTAATAATGAAATGCATAAATTGTGTTCCTAATGCAAAGCTATCCATTGACGGATTGCCACTGGCCAATCTTAGGTTAAACATCTAAGTTTTTTTTTAACTACAGGGTGTACATCTTCAAGACTTCATGTTCATAACAGGGACAGACATTTGTTACAAATTTATGTCCATGTTATGAACGTTGTTCAAGCCGCATCCTAACTTCATAAATAAATATGTGGGCTGCTTAACCCCTCGAGTACGGTATTTTACTGGAGACGTCGGGGTGCCGCGGCGGCTCAGGAAGCCAAGCGAACCGCTACAATGTGTTTGTGCAGTCAAGCGTAACCTATGCACAATAATCCAACAATGGATTGAAACTGCACAAACAGCGGCCAATAGCGTCATCCGGCCTGGTGGCACTGTTTAATCCAACAATGGATTGAAACTGCACAAACAGCGGCCAATTGCGTCATCCGGCCAGGTGGCACTGTATTTTTTTTGCGCCATATTCCGTCATCCGTATGCAAGGGGTTAAGTTTTGAGTGATAACAATCCTACATTGAACAAGTAACATAAATGGAACAAGGTCTGGATTAATGAATCAGCCTATTTATTTTACAGTGCAATCGCGAATTAATTCAGTTTTTCCCCTTTACAAATCTTTTATAAAGTTTTTTTTTTTTAGAAAAACAAGTAGACCGTCTAAAAACAGCAGGTAAGATGGCAAACAAAATTATTTTTTACTTGGCCTATAAATCAGACACTACTCAATAAGTATGTACATGTCTTGTCAGCATCAATTAGAAAGAATCAAAATGTCCGCATTACCCTAGCTTCTGGCCAGATGCTCTTGACGATGCCTTGTATTCTGTTGACGACCTCATTTCGCATGAGATGCTCCTCAGCACGAGGGAACATGAAGTAGTAGAAATCATCGATTTCACGACTCAGCCTAAGAAATTAACAAGGTCAGAATTATCTTGTATGGATTTGGAGACTACTTACAGAACTAAAATTTCTTATACAGTTGTAGAGCCAATGATATTCCATTTCAGAAAAGTCAATTTTCCGTTTTGACAAATCTTCATTTCCGTTTCGCCCATTAGAACAGTGTACACAAATCTGTTTCATTTCCATTTGACATTATTTCATACATGTAAATGAATGCACAATGAAAGAGGCCAATTCCGTTAATTCCGTTTGGTTTCCACTAAAACGGAAAATCATTGGCCCTACAGTTGATGAATTTCCCTTTCCAAAATGTAAATTTTTCATGGAGAAAAATCTTAGTGGGGAATCAATTAGTAAACATGCAAAAAAAAAAACCTTGTTCATCTCTATTTTTGTTCCTGTCTACTTTTAATTAGCAGTTCCAATTTTACCAATGTTAGTATTTCTCATGTGCTGTAAAGTATTGTGACATCTCACGTGATTAGATTAACCCTAACCCTCCAGGGTATTTTGGCTGGAAACCCTGCCAGACGCATCAAATTGCATACTTTGTCACATTGACTTGTGTACAGAGTGCAGCAAGGTCAAGCTGTCACCACAGATGCACTGTGCTGTGTCTGGCAGGGTTAGGGTTAAGATCAATAAAATTTAACCCTCCTCCTATTTAAAAGGTCAAAATCAGTCAAAATTTTCTTCCACCTCCCCTGCTATACTTTTACACAGACATGATCAGATTACATGTGGTTTTGTACTATGGCAGGAGGGTCAAAAACAATCACCGTGACCGATTTTGACCCATACAACAACATGGCTCAGAATGTATGTTTGCATAGGAGGGATTTATTAAACAATTTGAAACAAACTGTCACTTCCCCATCCCCATAATAGGCCACATCTTTTGTCCTGTCAGCCCAAAATTCTGTGTCACTGTTAATTCAAAGCAAAGATGACTTAACCCTAACCCTCCAGGGTATTTTGGCTAGAAACCCTGCCAGACGCATCAGATTGCATACTTTGTCACATCGACTTGTGTAGAGAGTCCAGCAAAGTGGAGCTGTCACCACAGATGCACTGTGCTGCGTCTGGCAGGGTTAGGGTTAATGCAAAAGCAGAAATGAAATCTGAGACAGCTTCTTGCCAAAGCACCATCACTTTGCATGGGACTTGATGCCCTGATTTTGTCTAAAGAATGTGCCATTGGTTTACTACACAGTGTTGGAGTTTGTGTGGTTAGGGAAGGATTCTAGTAAAAAGCCTTGGGCCGTTAGGGTTAAGATAACTGGGTTCAGATTTCTTAGTATGTAAGTTAACATTCTGCTCCAAAAAGTACACACTGATTTGATCAAGTTTTAGCACAAACGTATTTAAACAAAATTTGAACGCCTTGTCTGAAATTGAAGCTGGCTGGTAAAAATTCTGCAAGTTCAATTTGATTAATACATTGTATGTGCGTGACCAGTTAGGTATGTATTATGTTGTACATTTCATGTGCCAGTAATTTGAGGGAAAACAAAAAACTATAAGCAGGTTTCTTTGTTATAAGCACTACGTGTTCTATATTACCAGATGTTTAAATATGTTCTGAAAAATCTACATTTCTCTTTGCAACGATAATGTACACTTTAAGAACAAGTACATGTATTACCATCTGTCAAGAGAAAGGTTTTTAATTAATACCTGATTTGTTTATCTGAAAATTCTAATCATCAGAATGCATTTTTGTTCACAGCGTTCAAAACAAAGAAACTGCATCATAAATTCATCATCTAGATTTTCAAGGTAATTTTCAGATGCAAGCACTTTCAGATTTTATTTAACTTTTTACCAATTTAAATTTGTCAGGGTTAAAAGTATTTTCTAACATTTCTGTCTGTTATGTTCATTGCAGCACGCATCACATTTTTATATTTTTTCAAAACTGAAATAAAAACAAAATTGAAAGGCCTCCGACTAAATTTGAAAGGGCGATTGTGCAGTGTAGGGCTCTGCTCCCTACATCATGGGAACAAAAATCCACTTTTAGGTTATTGGAATTGCCAAACTAGTTAGCAACATTACAAACCAACAGGTATGCCGTAGATAAAGGGCAGGGTTTTAGTTTTTGAGGGAAATTTTAAGTTAAAGCGACGGAGACGACAAAATGCAACGTGAAAATAAAATGGCGATCAATGCCACGCAGTGTGAACACGCAAAAGCACATTGATTCGCATGGCAACTGCCGAAATGCACTTAAGAAAATTGCATTTTCTACCACAATAAACTGTTCAAAATTACAAAAAAAGTGTCAATAGAATTAAGAGAAGTCTGTCGTAAAAGGTTGTAAAAGTCATTTTGGTATGAGAAAAAATACCCTGGACTCTAATTTGATCAAAACTAAAGAGGGGCCATACACTACAGAAAGGCTTTGAAAGTTTTTACTTGAAATTTTGAATGCAGGAAAGAATAACCTAATTCATTCTGCATGATCATAACAATTCAGTCAAAAGCAAACCAGCTTCTGACACATGAAATCTCGGAATCAACACCCCGAATACTACTTCTACTAGCACAACTGAAAATCTACTATTTTTACAAATTGTTCCACAATCGAAATAGGCTTTTTCACTTAAACTGAGAATTTGTTTATAATCATATCATCACACAGAAGGAATGACCATCATCAAAGCATACCCTAGTGCAACATTGTGGTTAGTCAAGTCTGGGTAAGGTGACCCGAGATGATTGCCCACATTTCGTCTTGACAACCAGGGGGTTCCACCCTCTCGAAGCTTCCCCGAATTGTTCCAGTCGTACGTGCTGGCGAGATTGTCTTTCCTTCGCTTGTTGAACAAGTTATTGCTGCTCACGTTAGTTCTTTCCTCGTTTTGGTAGCCGTGGTTCACGGCTGAACGTTTCGTGGCCAAATCGGTCCCCGAGTCGCCGTGCAAAGGGATAAAATCCTGGTTATCCCGAGGGGGGAGGGTGCGAGTTCTGGCATCGTTGTCGTGCAATCCGTTGCCGTCGCCATTGGCCGATTTACCGTCGCCCATTTGAAGCTCGCGAAGACTCCGGGTTGCGCTGTTGAAAATGTTCGTCCAAAGTTCCGTGGCTGGTCCAAGTTGCTCGGGCTGGTACCAGGTGCTTCTTGGATCCATCCAAATGTCCTCGAAAAGCTGGAAGCAACTGGAAGGGCAAATTCGGCGAAGGTTTTGCGGCTCCAATCTCTAAATCCCCATTCAGCAGACAGTCGGCAGATGGTCTTCACCTTTTCGAATTTCAAGATGGCGACCGCAAAATGATAAATACCAGAATTTCAATATTAATGAATCACATCATGAATATTTATAATTGTGGTTAGCGCCTGCGCAGTACGTTCATTATTCTGGTCTAAAAATAGATTCTAAGAGTTCGCCGAGGTTAAAAATAGAGGGCGCTATTGAATTAATTTGTGCTGCAGCAAGCTTTACTGGGGCGGAACGTCTTTCTCTCGATCCTAAAACGGACATGGCAATTTGATTTAAACATAAAAACATCTGAAAGGGGAATAAAGGTAGAAAGAATTGTCATCATGTCATCATGGAAAAATGCCCAGATTCCTCTAGCCCAGACTCCCTTAGCCCCTCCCCTCCCCCACCCCCAATGAAATTTATTTTATCACTTACAATTTATTTTCCAAGCTACCCGAAGAAAACTCACTTTTACAATCAAAAAGGAATTTGACACTGCAATATCAGATTTTGTCTACTGTGTTATTCCAATCTTTCAATCTTTGACAATTAATTTGATTTTAAGATCACTCACAAATAACAGTCCAAACCAATATATATATATATATATATATATAATTGATTTACATACATGTATATGCATATACAGAAAAACTTATATAATAAACACTAACCACACTTGAGAAGAAGCTCTTAAAGATTTCTGAAAATGTACGAAAATTGTCAAATTCTTGAAACAATAATTCACGTAAAAAGGCACAGTTTCCTGGGGGAACAATCTGAAGGGGTTGTGGCCATCCTATCCCCCTCCCCCCAATAGAACCACACATGACTCTTACAGCCTAGGATATCATAAACTCCAGCACTTGGCTAACTCTTGGAGGAAGGATATCCTTCCTCCATGGCTAACTTCATGGCCTGAATTTGAACCCAAATAGGAACCTAGTAATCTTGACCATAATGATTTCTCCTGCTCAAGTGACAGACGACTGGTTGGCTGTTGAAGACATCCCATGTCGAAAGAAAGCCTTGATGTTATTTGCCACTGGTCTCCCAACAACCTCAGTTAAATCCTGTTAACAAAGACAAAAAATACCATAAACGGGGTCTTCAAAATGATGCTTTGAAGAACAAGTTTCCTGTTACGTCCAAAAGTGCATTAACGTTAATCGACAATCTCTGCAAAAGTCTAGGGTAGACATCAAACACAACACTTTGGATATTTTCTTTTCACTCCCTTTTCTTTTTACTTTAAATTTTGTAAAGGATTTTTTTAATTTCTGTTTTATTGTTGATTTTTTTGGGGGGGGGGGGTAGAGGAGTGGAAATGGGAGGTATTACTGACAGGTAGAGCTCTGGGGAAAACAAATCTGGGAGGAATACATTACTCGTGGGAAGTAACTAATTTTGAAAATATTGGAGACATTTTGGAAATATTTTAAAGATTTTAAACTTTTCGAACAATGTTACACAATCCCAACCAATTTCATTTCCTGAAAAGGACAAAAGCTGAGCCTTAAACAAAGAAGTGCCAACATTTTCGGGGGAAAATCTGAATTTTAGGGGTTACCTTATATATATATCTTCTAAGTGCTGGGCTTAGGGGGGGGAGGGAAAAAGGAAATGCCTGTCAGTGCACTGAAGGGTAAAAGTCAGCATTTTTATGGTATAGGGTAATTAATTTGAAAAATACAGTTAAATTGGTTGTCCTCCACACCCCTTCGCCAGTGGGGGGCGGGCGGGAGGAATTTTTTTTTACATTCCCCGGAAGTCCAACTTCAAACACACGGACGTTGTTAGGCTTTTAAACAGTTTAATCTACGTAATTCGGCTGCCTCTTCAGCGATGGCCGCTGGGTCCTTCACTCCATCCGAACAACACATACCGTAGCCTTAAGACTGCCAGTGCTGACACTATCTCCTGGGGCTCAATGTCACTATATGGACCACTTTTTGGTGGACGCGACCTTTGTGTGTTTCAGCTGTATTTGAGCTGGCTCAACATTCGACCCAAAAACCTCACAAAATTTTGATGTGGTAGCCACACTGCACATACAATCAAACAAGACTTTTACACCCAGTTTGCAATGAATGCTGAGCGCGTATTAAAAATGCCATCTTGGCTTCCCCTGTGCATAGTACGTTCAGTTGATGCATTTTTTTGAATATTTATTATTTAATCGTTTGTGTAAATATACAACAAAAAATTCCAAATTAAATATTAAAATAAATAGTGATTAAAGAATTTAATTAGAAAAATGTTGAGATTTTATTTTTCATAAGTTTATTTCTCAAAATGCGATTTTCATAACATTTTAGCCTCGTGCGTTATACATGTGTGCACTGTGGGATTTTTCCCAAGATCTTGGGAACTTTGGTGGGAAAAATATGGATTGCACATGCACAAAGTGCTTATTCCGATGCTCTTTGTACATTGTTTTTCCATCGCCTTGGGAATTCTTGGGAATTTTACTGGATGAATCTTGGGAATTTGAAATTTGATGAGTGGCCACGCTGCATATGTGTATTTCTGTACCATGTGTATTTCCATCAAGATATTTATGTCACACACTGATACTAAAATATGAAATTTCAAACTCTGGAGTAAAAGGTAGGGTCGTGTTTGTGCATTACAAATAGCAAAATAAAGATGGAAACGAGATTGGAACGAATCAACCAGCGAAATCAATTCGAGTTTTGGGATAAAACTGAAAAATAGGGGCGGGCGGTCGAGGACAACCAAACCATTTTCTTTTTTGTGGCCTTATCAACACGGAAATTTTCAGATGATTTCAGTACTTACACCTTCCGGTGCCTCACAGATGCCTTTGATGCTGCCAAATCTCTGCAATAATGCCTTCGCCTTGACTGGACCAACGCTGGGGATGAGCTGTACTGTTGCCAGGATACCCACATCAACGGGTTGCTTGGATCTCTTGATGAGGAAAGGGTTAGTCTGGGGTTTGTGTTCTTCGTTCACCTAGGATTCCAGGAAAATTTGAGAAAACACTCGGCTTGGACCAAAATGTCAGGCCTTTATCAAAATTTTTAAAATGATAATTTATAGTTGCCACAAAAATGTGACCGGATCTACAAAATGAGTTTGAAGGACATTTTTCATAATGCATAAAAAAAAGATCAAACTCAACTCTTTATTTTGATAAATCACTCACTCAGACATATTCATAATTACGGACATTATTTCACATTGTGAAGACATTGACAGTTTCTATTGATTTCCGTTGTTTAAGATTTGTCAAACAATCTACAAGGGAAACTGACTAGGTAAATTTGAATACATTTTCAAAGTGAACAAAGAAACTGGCAGGAGCGGGATTCGAACCTGCGACCTCCGGGTTACCGTACCGGTGCTCTACCAACTGAGCTATCAGATTTGTCATAGGACCTGTAACTCAAAAGTGTAGCAATTTGAGACTCATTTTGTTGGGTTGGCTGCACATTAAACATGCAAATGAAAACAATGAGAAGCATTTTCAGACTTTTTCTAAAAAAGAGAGGAAATTTCAGACAATTTTAAAAAAATTTCATTTCTTAAATAAAAAGAAAGAAAAGTGTTGTTGAGGTGTTTATCTGAAAATTGTGCCTTTTTTTTACCATTTGTATAAGAAGATTGGCAGCTTCTATCTGTGATGCGACAAAGAGCAGCTTGAGTCCCAACTCCAAGACTACAAACTTCTGAAGATCTCCATAGTATTGCTCACTGATTGGGGTACGCTCAGCTAACACGATGCCCCTGATGCTAATGGCCTTAGATAGGAGGAAGATAATATGAGAACGGTTAATTTTGCTGTTAGACATACGAGGGTCGGCTGAAAAGTTTGTAGGTTGACTCTGAAGGAGTAATGGCAGATCAATGAAACTTAACAGGCATTTATTTCAACCCTTTTGATAACTAATTGCATTGTTTGTTTGTTTCAAGGTAAGGCCGTATTTGGTGGTTTGTAGACGACTTCGTAAAAGTGGACAAAATCTGGCATCAAAACAATCTTGGCCTTCTTTGGAGGGGGTGAGGACGTGTGTTTCCACTGCATGGATTGCCTCTTTGTCTCTGACTCAAAGTGATGGACCCAGCACTCATCCTGGGTTAGGAAACATTCGATGAAATTAGCTGGATCTGCTTCAAAAGGCTCCAAGTTATCCCTTGACATGACCAGCCTGGTGCGCTTTTGATCAGGGCTCAGAAGACGCGGCACCCACCGAGCAGAAACCTTTGACATTCCAAGTTCTGTACTTAGAATGTTCACAACTCTCTCACGGGAGATTCCAACAGCATGCAATTAGTTATCAAAAGCGTTGAAATAAATGCATTTTAAGTTTAAGCAATCTGGCATTACTCCTTCAGATTCAACCCACAAACTTTTCAGCCGACCCTTGTAAGTAACGTTGAGCAACAGAACAAGTACAAATTCAGTCTACCATGTAGTTATTTTACATTGTCAGCTTCAATCATGTCAAGTTGAGAGCTAGGCAAAACGTAGTCAGGCAAACTTGGATCAACTTTGATAGTCAGACAACTTTGTCAAACCAAGTTAGACACAGACAATTCCGCCGAACTGAGTAAGGATTAGGTAGTAACTGGTTAGAGATTAGCTATAATATTCACAGTGTTTTTACACAAAGTAATGCAAACTAGTGCAGCATTCTGAAATCTTATTTCTGCCCAAAATCAGAGAGCTTTTGATGCTGCGTTTGCCCGACTCTCTACATACAAACGAAAAATCTTCAGATAGGATGATATGCCTCTGCCTGTTACCCCTTACCTTCCTGAGTTTGACTAGTTTCTGTTTGTATCCACTGGCAGCCACCAAGTCTGTCTCGGAGATATATACAACACCAGCTTCATTGGATGGATGAAAATCAATCACGCCCAGCCTGTCCTCCGTGATAACTTTCAATTTACCTGAAAAAAAAAAATATTAACAAAGTTTTAAAAAATTGAAAAAATAAAAAGTTTTATTGAGTTTGAAAAGGCCAAGTATCCTCAAGTATAAAAAGGGTGGAGGATGTCATCTAAGAAAACTGGCAGTTACTGTAGGTGCAAAAAAAAAGGTGGGAATCATACAACATGTCCAGCAGAAAATTAGCCTAGTGTTTTTTTTTTAAACACAAAAAGGAGGCTTCCTCCATTTTTGTTTTTAAGTGGGACACTGCAGCCTTAATCCCTTGTATCCCGCTGATGGGTGGGATGGTGTGCAAAGAATGGGCTGTGCAGCCAAGCGTAAATGTACATAATAAGCAGTACACTGAATAGAGTGGTCCTATTCATTGCACTTGGAACCCCTCTTTCGTATGGATGAAAGGTTTGTTTGAAGAAGCTCCATCTATTCATTTACATTCCCATTCAAGAATATAGTTGAAACATGATTGAGTGATAACTCAAGTTGAGTCATAACTATAGCTGAAACATGATAGTTAAAACATGGATTGAGTACACACATGAATGCGCATATAGATGACAACCAGCCAGGTGGTCTTTTTCAAACCGTCATCCATATTCAAGAGGTTAATTTTGAGACGGCAGGTCCAGCAAATTTATCTACTATCATTTAAGTTGCTGACTGCTACTCGGATATCTAAAACTGACAAACAACCACCTTGCAATGTCTTGACCAGTTCGGAACCTTTCCATCGTTGACTAGTGACGATGGATCCAGGAGGCACACGACCCCCTTCGTTGACTGGAGTGCAAGGTATCTGAGAAAGATCAGCACTGGATCTCCTAGTCCTAGATGATGATGTCATAACTTAATTGTCTTCAGGCTTCTTAATTCAGCATCTGAAAGAATTTTTTTTCAATATAGCACTGGTAAATGATAACAGTGATAAATTTCACAATGAATGCATCACTGACTGGACTAGTATTATACACTTTTCAATGAAAACTGTTGATGACACCTGCCCCCCCCCCCCCCCCCCCCCCCCTTCCCTGCCGCCTGACACCAGATTAATTCCTGCCTGGTCATGCCAGTGCGCTTGCGTTTGGCTTCCAGCCTCAAGGATAAGCATGGAGAAATTATTTTTCCCATGGGATAAGCAAGATGTATGAATGGAAAGAATACAGTATCCTGACACCAAATTTATAGGCCTAACGTTAGGCTAGTTTTCCTACCTTCATGGTACAAAAAAACTACAATCTCTGGCAAAACAATCATTGTGTTCCATGCATGTTCTCACCATGGCCCTTTCAGTCCCAATTTTTTCCACATTCTTAAAATTAAATACAGTGACTGATCAACAATAATGATATGATGACAAAGTGGCCGCAACATTTTTTCGTACATAAATAACTAAAATGGCCTACCATATAACTTATAAGTCTGCCGCTGCCATCGAGTGCCGTGAACTTGACGTTGAAGCTGCAGTACAGTGTTTTTGTTTCGCGGGGGATTTTGTTTGGTTGTTTTGGTTAAGCGCCCTCTGCAGTTCAAGCAGTAAAATTAACCACGCATTTATAAGTTTAGAAAACAATTACATGATCTACTTTTTCTAACAAGTTTATTTACAGATATAAATTTCAATGATATTGCTAACGCCATTATTTTAAAAAGGGAAATCGATGTAAAACAATTTGTGTGATTTGCTTCCTTTTTAAATGTAAAATTGTGGATTGAATAATAAATACCTAACTATTAAATGCAGGGCAATGAATTTCGCGCGCTGAATTTAACACGTGATTGAAATTACACTGTCGACTGCAAGTGAATCGCGGGAAAGCTAAAGCCTGCAGTCGAGTCGGGGCTGACAGTGTGACAGGACATTTACAGGAAACGACATTCTTCTTTGATTGTTGGTAAGAAATCTTTAAAAAAATATCTTTTGCAGATTTCTGGCTACAGTGACATTGTTGAGTTTTCTAGATGGCATAGACTAGTCTAGTTTTGTGAAATGTTTGTTGTACTATTTTAAGCCGGCACATTACATTGAAATTGTAAATGGAATAGACCAGGCTAGGGGGGGGGGGGGGGGGGGGGGCCTATCGCAAATACCGCCTGGATGAGACGTCACAATGGTTACTAACAGCATGGAGGTAGTAAACACTACCTCCATGCTAACAGTTAGGGATTTTGGAAAGAAACGCGCACAAAAATTGATCCCATTTTCTTCCCACAATCCCTTGTGACCATTGTGACGTCTCAACCAGGCAGTATTTGCGATATGGTCTAGTATATATAAGCCTATAGGCCTATATAGACTTTTTTTAAATGCCCCGTCTGAGTCGATGTCGCCCGGTCCGGGTTTTTGTGCGCACGGTGCATGAAAATCGGTGATAGGCCTACTATTTACTGGAAAAACACCGGAAAATATGGGAAAACTACCAAAAAACACCGGAAAACTACAAAAAAAATACCGGAAAAATACCGGAAAATACCAGGAAACTACCGGAAAACACACTGCATACCTGAAAACACACTACATATCGAAAAACACACTAAAAAAAGAATTTTAAAAAATCCTTGTGGATTGTTTGACAAATTAAATAAATAAATATTGGAAGAGATTAATGGTTTTGTCTTGGACGAAGAAATTATATGATTCTTTGAATATTGATTTTGACGAGGTTGAAATTTTATTCGCTGTTGAGTTTTTAGGTGTTTCCGGTATTTAGTGTGTTTGGTTGTTTTTCGGTGTAGTGTGAGTTTTTGGGGTGTTTTCCGTTAGTCAAGTGTATTGGGTCATTCTATAAATTAGGGGTCCAAGGTGTGACATTTTTTGCTGTCCCTGTTACACCTGACCTGTGCAATTTCCCATCAAGTATTATTAAAATTGACTTCACACTATTTTAAAATTGTTTGGCAGGTACTTTGCTTTACACAATCACTCTTGGAGATAGAAGGCATTAAAGAATGTGTCCTGAATTGCAAAATCTTATACATGTATGTCAGATGTAACAGGGACACCAAAATTTGACCCCTAATTTATAGAATGACCCATTTGCGAGTTTTTCGGTGTGAAGTGTTTTTGTTGTTGTATTTTCCGGAATTTATTGTGTTTTTTGGTGTTTTTCAGTATTTAGTGTTTTTTTTGTGTGTGTTTTCCAGTATTTAGTGTTTTTTGGGTGTTTTCTGGTATGTAGTGTGTTTTCCGGTATGTAGTATGTTTTCCGGTAGTTTTCCGGTAATTTTCCGGTGTTATCCGGTAGTTTTCCGGTATATAAAAAAAAAGTGTCACCCATGAAAATTACATTCGTATTCTTGCTGCAGAAGCCTATGGGAATATTGGGCTTCTTTCTATGGGGTTCTAGGGGTACAAAATGGGTCAAGAACAGCAAAATCTTTGAAAATAACTAACCCTGATGTTCCAGACCCAATTTGGTGGGGATATTGAAGTAAAATCTGTTCAACCACTGATTGAGTGCAGCAATCTCCATTACAGAAATTATTTAGTTTCATAAATGAACACCTAATGCCCCAAATCATCCACTTAAACAGGGGTAAGATAATCTTGATGATGTGCATGGTGATTCTGGGTCATCTTGTAGACCGTAAGAACAATTATGCTATTTCTTGATCATTCATGTCAGTGTGAGTCAAAAATCATAATTTTATGCACTGTTTTCAGGTAGCCGAATCCGTCGTCACAATCATGTCTTCACCAAGTAGTTCAGTAACCAGCAGCCCAGGTAGCCGTCGCAGCAGTAAACGTAACCGAGCCGACGATGACACAGATGTTGATAAGACTCCTAGCAAACGAGGGCGCAAAGGGAGCCAGCAAACTGAAACCCCCTCTCGAAGGAGCACGAGGGGTGCTGCCAGAATCACTAATGGCACACCAGGAGGTGCAAGAACTCGTAAGAACACTTTAGCTTAACCCCTTGCGTCCGGCTGTTATTGATAGGGGGCTGGCCAAGAATAGGGCTGTGCAGCCAAGCGTAAGTGCAACATAGGCACTACACTGAATAGAGTGGTCCTGTTCATCGCACTTAGAGCCCCTCCTTTTGTGTGAGTGAAAGCTTTGTTTGAAAAGGCTCCATCTATTTATTACGCTCCCGTTCAAGAACAATATAGTTGAAACATGGATGGATTGAGTATGCACAGGAATGTGCCTATAGACGTCAAATGGCCAGTTGGTCTTTTTCAAACCGTGGCTTTAGCCGTCGTCCGTATTCAAGAGGTTAACTGGTTGTCATAAACAGTTTACAAAACAATGCTTTCATTGAAAAAAAGAAAACCTCAGTGTAATGGAACAAAGCAGTTGGGAAGGGAGAAGATAGACGTAGTTTCTGGTGTTGCCTGTGATGAAGAAATGGTTGACCATGTTCAACATGAAACTGCTTTATACCACTCAAACATTTTACAAAGATGTCTGTAACTAGATTCTCAAAATGTGTGTAGCAATGCGGTATTGTTTTCTGCATGTCCCATCCGATGGCCCTGCTTACATGTCTGCTCAGGCCAGTTTACATCTACCTATTTATCTGATATTTGAAGTCTGTACTTAAATTCTCAGGCCCAATGTGACTTTCCCAAAAATCATTCCCTTGGGTTTTCCTCCGACTCTGTGACACAGCAACCAGTCGAGCCAGCAAGCGTGGGAGTGCTGCGTCATCCCCAGCATCACACACTGGAAGGCCGTTGGATTCCTCCCCTAGTGGTGACCTGCGCCCGCTGCCTTCATCTCCGCCTTACAGTGGGCGGCAGGATACCTCCGTGTTTTCGAGCCCTGGTCTCTCCAGAGCCGGTAAGATCACATGATCATGTCATCCCAAATTCTGGGATTGGTCAGACTTTTCAACCTTTTCATTACCACTGATGTCCTGGCATGAGCACAGCTTATTGCCTTATTCTCACGGGGATTTTCAGAACGCATTTTAAAGTCTATCAAGTCATAATATTTGTTGTATATTTTGAAATCCAAACATTTAGGTACCAGTGATATTGGGATGAGCTCACCCCTCAACTACGGCACACCAAGCTCACGGATGAGTGGCACGCCGGGACGCATGGCGTATCCTTTTATCAACTTGGTGAAACAAACTTTATTTATTTTTAATCACAATTGGATTGAGAAATTTTTGTACGGTTTCCTTAACCTAATACATTTGCAGTGGCACCCCAGTACGACCTCGTAATGACATCACCAGTAATCGTAAGATGCGGCAGGTCAACTTGCAGTCAGATCCTTCGGTGAGTCAATTCTAGCGGGCTGTAGAACTATTCTCATCAACACAGAGTGGAGAGGGTTTATACATCAATATTTATCATAATATGAAAAACATCTTGTCAATTCTCCAAACGCTGTTGTAGAAATGCATGGTCAAATTTACAGCATTCACTTAGTACGCCACAAAACATAGAAAATAGTCGTAACAGTTACTAGTGTAAATTTGTTTTATTTCTTTCTTATTTAGCCCAGGTTTCCGGATCAGTGCAGTAGCACTTAGCTCCCTCAAGTCCCAGGTTTTTGTTTTAATTGAGAGAAGACATCTAAGGGAATTTCAGTTTTATTTTCCATGAATGCTGTGAATTTTCATACACTGAATTTGAACAAATGTTTGCAGGGAGACGGCTCGGAGCCGACAGCGGCAGTGACTAGCGAGCAGCCGGGAGGACCCCAGCTGGTCATCTGGGGCACCAACGTGGTAGTCAGCGAGGCCAAAGACAAGTTCACCCGTTTTGTCCAGAGGTTCATCGATCCTGAGGCCGAGGAGGCCGACGGGATTGACCCCAACGAGCCGCTGTACCTACAGAAACTTGAGGAGGTAAGAACGCTTGGAAAATGTGAACGAGACAATTGTCTCTTCCAATCAGGAACATTCGCTGTTCCCACCGCATGGTTCCATTTGGGAAGTGGTCAGCGTGTGCGCATGACTATTCAGGAACAATCTGTTCCAGTTAGGAACGACCCAGGATGACGGCTCATGCCAGTGGAAACGCACTGTGTTCCGAAAAGGAGAGTTAAAAAATGAACATGACCAAAGTGAACATGAGGATAAGGTCCTGGTTAACGAATACGGACGATGGCCATAGCCGCGGTTTGAAAAAGACTACCTGGCTGGTTGTTGTCTATAGACGCATTCCTGCATGTACTCAATCCATTCATGTTTCCACTATCGTTCTTGAATGGGAGTGTAATGAATAGATGGAGTTTTTTTTCAAACAAAGCTTTCCTTCACACGAAAGGTGGGGCTCCAAGTATGATGAATAGAACCACTCTATTCATTGTGGTGCATTGCTTGCATTACGTTTTCCTGCACAGTTTTTGGCATACCAGCACCTTCATTAATAACAGCCAGATGCATGGGGTTAAAATTTGGCCCAGGAAATGCCTCATTTCAAAAAAATTTATGTACCACAGTCGGGGAAAAAAAATGAGCAACATTGAAAAATAATGGTTTAAATAATGCGGCTTTAAAATTATTTCACTGCTATCGTAGGTATTCTGTCAAGATGGCCTTTGCATTTTTGTCAGCAATTATTTTTTACTTCTGATTATATCATTTCACCAATGAAATGTGTATAATTTGTATTTTTTTTTTTTATCTTTCATTTCTTCTTCCTGCACAGATCCATACCTTGGAGTTACCTTTCCTGAACGTGAACTGCCAACACCTTAATCAGTTTGACACAGACCTGTACCATCAGCTGGTGTGCTACCCTCAGGAGGTCATCCCGACCTTTGACATGGCGATCAACGAGATGTTCTTTGAGCTTTACCCGGACACGGCCCTGGAGCACCAGATCCAAGTCCGCACCTACAACACGGAGAAGACCAAGAATATGAGATCGCTTAATCCAGAGGGTCCGTAAATGTCCTTTGTCGCTTTTGTGTTCTCTCATTTTTATTTAATAATTTCATAGCTGAGGAAATCAACTGTGGAAAGAAAACCAAACAAAAACATTGTTTTGCCTGGTTGTGATATTTTCTGGCAGCCAGCTCTGAGCAAGTTCGAGCGAGAAGTTTAGTTAACTGTTGTCAATTGTTGGGCCAACCTTACCTGAACCTTGGCTAATCAACCACGTCTATTCAGCCATCTGAAACCAGCCTACAGGGCGCTTTTTACACTGGTTATCAGCAGCAACATTTGTCATGCCAAACTGTGACAAGTCCGGAGAGGACCAGTGACTCTGGTCCATTAACCCCCTTGACCCCGGATTTCATATGGGGGGGCGCCGGAACGCCATGCCGGCTTGTGCAGCCAAGCAAAACGGAAACAAACGGCTTGTGCAGCCAAGCATAACATACACAATACCCCAATAATGGATTGAAAATGCAGAAATTGGCATGTATAGACGTCAACCGGCCAGGTGGCAATTTTCAATCTGCACGTATTTGTGTCAACCGTACGCAAGGGGTTAAGCTCCACCCCTTGATGTATTGACCAATGATAAGCGTGACTGTGGTCTGACATACATGACCGTGATTGGTTAATACATGAAGGAGAAGTACTGGATGGGTCTGTCGTTCAGCTGCTTGGAAGATATTGTTGAAGGTACGAGGTATCTTGATTCAATTACTTGTTAACTAATGTTCCTTGCACAGACTTGTTCATTTTTGGTGAAAAAAAGTAGTCATTTTGTTAAAATCCGGCAGTTCAGAACAATTATTTTAAAACCCAGCCCAATCTATAACGTACAATTTAGTGAAAGAAAAATAATTTGGGCATGAGAGGGTTAAAGGGCTTCCACATTCCTTCAAAAAGCAAAACAAAGATGCTCAACATTTTTTGGGCTTCATAAAATGCCAGTTTGACCCAATTAAAAGTTTCAAATTGATCGATTTTTAATTTTTTTATTATCCAGACATTGATCAGCTGGTGACCATAGGCGGTATGGTAATCCGTACCTCCCAGCTCATGCCCGAGATGCGAGAGGCCTTCTTCCGTTGCCATGTCTGTTCCTTCGCTATGACGGTGGAGATTGACCGAGGCCGCATTTCCGAGCCCGCTGTGTGCCGCAACTGCCAGACCAAGCACAGCATGGCTCTGATTCACAATCGTTCGCAGTTTTCCGACAAGCAGATGGTCAAGCTGCAAGAATCACCAGGTTGGAGTCACCTGCTATTAACATGGATCAATTTAAAGATTCAAATCATTCTTATCTTTTGCCTGCTTGTGGTTCAAAGAAATCAAAAATGGGAAAAATGCTATTAATCCCATGCGTCCAAGCTGTTATTGATGGGGAGGCTGGTCTGCCAATACGGGCTGTGCACCAACAATAAACTCAAACAATAGGCACCACACTGAATAGAGTGGTCCTATTCATCAAACTTGGAGCCCCCCTTTTGCAGAGTTGTATTCGAGTCCCTGCAAGTCCTTTCACAAGTCCCTGCAAGTCCATCACAAGCCCTCTAGTCCTAATCCCAATCACAAGCTATTCAAATGAGCTTTGACAAAGGCATTCCTTTGTCATTGTTCATCCAGTTACTTGTGACCGGCTTTATGAAAGCACTTCTGACTGGGCTTGTGAAAGGACTTGTGAAAGGACTTGCAGGGACTCGAATACAACTCTGCCCTTTTGTGTGAATGAAAGCTTTGTTTGAAAAAAACTCCATCTGTTCATTACACTGCCATTCAAGAACAATGTAGTTGAAATGTGAATGGGTTGAGTACGTGCAGGAATGTGCCTATAGAGCTTGTGCAAATGACGTCACTGCCTACAGATTGGCACGTGCATTGCCATTTTGGGAGTCAAATTTGCATGATGCGCATCGGCCGCCCCGTATTTCGAACAAATTTCGAGCAGCACATACGCGTGTGTAGAACAAGTTTACACTGCGTACATATCCGCGCGACGGTGTATAATAATCGTGTAATTCGAATGCCGTTTGACTCCCAAAATGGCTGTATGCACAAGCTCTATAGACATCAACCGGCCAGGTGGTCTTTTTCAAACCGGGCTATGGCTGTTGTCCGTAATCAAGAGGTTAATAATTCTGAAATGATGACTACGTAATAAATAAACTTCCCTTTCCCGGTCAAAAAGACCAAAATGCCATGCCTCTGCATACACGCACAATTTTGTAACATAGCTCTCAACATAAGGTGCATGACAGGCTTTTTTTTATATACATGTACTGCCGATGACGTTGCAGCCAGAATTTTTTTTTTTTTGGTGAGTTGGGGCAGACCCCGTTTTTTCTGTCCAAAGTCTAGATACATTCCTACAATACAAAAATACATAAAAATCTCATTTAGTATATGGGTCATTCCATAAATTTGGGGTCCAAAAGTGTGACATTGTTTGGGTGTCCCTGTTACAGCTAACTATTTGTTACTTGTTTGTCAGGTACTTTGCTTTACACAGTCACTCTTGGAGATAAAAGGCATTAAAGAATGTGTCCTGAATTGCAAAATCTTATACGTGTCACAATGTATACAGGGACACCAAAAATGTCACACTTTTGGACCCCAAATTTATATAGGACAAATATATTCATCAGTGTTTCGTAACTATTTATAGCATATTTTCTCATTTTTTTAAAACCTATAATTTGTTATTGAGAACAGTTGATAAGATATTTGTGTGTGTTTATGCAGATGATATGCCTGCTGGCCAAACTCCACACACCGTTATCCTGTATGCCCATAATGACCTTGTTGATTCTGTACAACCTGGTGATCGTGTGACCGTCACCGGAATCTACCGTGCCACACCGCTGCGCGTCAACCCCCGCCAGCGCAACGTGAAGGCCGTATACAAGACATACATAGACGTGATCCAATTCTGCAAGGATGATGCGAATAGGCTTCATGAGCAGGGCGGGGATGGGTGAGTATTTTTTGTTTAAACTGGTATTATACGAGATGTGTTAGAGACTTTAATCTATTCATAAGATTTGCATCGGGGTGATGTAAATTCAGTGTTGAGTTTTGCCCTTCACCGTCGTATTTTACAAACACTGTATACTCAGTGTTGTCCCGAGAGATTATTTGGAAAAAAATCACTCGGGTGGGATTCGAACCAACGATCGTCTGCACTAGAAAGCAGGAGGTCGTGGGTTCGAGTCCCACTCGAGTAATATTTTCCAAATAATCTCTCGGGACAACACTGAGTATACAGTGTTTGTAAAATATGTGGATGAAGGGCAAAACCCGATATTGAAGACTTTAATCTCTTAAATACAGATGATGGCCATAGCCCTGGTTGTTGTCGTCTACGTGCATTCCTGCACATACTCAATCCATTCATGTTTCAACTGTATTGTTCTTGAATGGGAGTGTAATGAATAGATGGTGCTTTTTCAAACAAAGCTTTCACACGAAAGGGAGGGGTGGGGGCTCCAATTGCAATGAATATGACTGCTCTATTCAGTGTGGTGGCTGTTTTTATGCGTTTGGCTGCACAGCTTGTTCTTGGCATACCAGCTTGAACAATAACAGCCGGACACAAGGGGTTAATCAGTTGATAACGTGGGGAGAAAACCTAGAATGTATTCTTGAGGAAAAAATCATGTTCACATGGTAACAACAATGATTGAATTTGTTTTTCTCTTGTTCAGAGATGACCAGAAGATTTTCACCGAAGAGCGCAAACAGATGTTGATTGACCTGTCACAGAAAGAAGACATTTACGAGAGGCTGGCAAGAGCACTGGGTATGTAGGGGGGGGGGGGTCTAGGTTTAACCAACTTGGGCCCTTTTGTGGCTCCGGCTTTGGCTTTTGCCATTGACATGTTATGGATAATATCCATAGCCGTAGACAAATGTGCACAACAAACCACTTTTAGAGATCTACATCATTTTATTAGCCATCTTTAAACCAACTAAACTCATTTGCCAGACTTCTGCTGACGAGTGGACTGTACCATAGCTTGAAAAGATTGATTGAATGGGATTTGAATTTGAGGTAGGACACGAGGGATGGACATTGTGGATTGCAGCTAGTCTTTGATTATATCTCCATACAGCTCCTAGCATCTTTGAGAATGAGGACATCAAGAAAGGAATCTTGTGTCAACTTTTTGGAGCTACCAAGAAAGATTTCTCTCAAGCGGGTCGTGCCCATTTCAGGTGAATTCCCAGATATCCAAGTGTATCTACTCGTTGTATGATGGTGTACTCTATATGTCATCGTTTCACATTGTCTGTACAATACTTTGACTTCTTTCCTTCAGAAATATTAGATGATATCTTCAAATCATCATCATCATCATCGTCCTGATTCTCTATATTTCTTAAAAACCTGAAATCTTATCTTCTCGATTCATAATTAGTTACAATTTAAGAACTGAATTTTGTGGTTTTTTGTCACACACCAGCTTGTGTTTTCCAGCGTGTGTTTTGTCTGTTTATGTTTGTGTCTTCTGTCCTCTGTCTCGTGTTACTGTCTTTCGGTCGACTAAGTTTGTCTGTCAATAGGTGAGGGTACAAAAAAAATTCGCTTCACCTTATACCTAAATGTTGTCGTTAATTTGGTCAAAATTTAATATCTCGGTATATAATATACTTTTAATTATGCAATTGTCTATTCTTGGTTAATAATAATATGAGATTGTAAGTTTCCATTCTGTGAATATAGGCAGCATTGAAATAAATGTACTACTACTATTTAAAGAAATAGCCTACCAATTTTCAGTTGGTGAATATAACAACTAAAAGTATTGTGGAAATGGAGCAATTTGCCTATTGCTGTAGAATCGCATGAATGCAATTTATGAATTATTACAGAAACAAATACTAACACACAATTCAACGGGGCTGTCTAAGGGACATGGTTAACCCCTTGAGTACGTTTTTTTACGGGAGACGTCGGGGTGCCGTGGCGGCTCTGGCAGCAAAGCGAAACGGCCACAATGTGTTTGTGCAGTCAAGTGTAACATATACACAATAATCCAACAATGGATTGAAACTGCACAAACAGCGGCCAATGGCGTCATCCGGCCTGGTGGCTCTGTTTAATCCAACAATGGATTGAAACTGCACAAAAGGAGGTCAATGGCGTCATCCGGCCTGGTGGCACTGTTTTTTTGCCCCATGTGGCGTCATCCGTACGCAAAGGGGTTAACTTGTAAACTGCAAGTTGTGTAAACAAATGGGTATGGCATTAGAACAGCATGTGTAAAGTCTGTCAACGTAGAGGTATCTTTGAGGGATCTATGAATGTCTGTAAACATTCCTTTTATCTTTGACCCAGGTCACACCTTAACATCTTGCTGTGCGGCGACCCCGGAACGAGCAAGTCTCAGCTTCTGCAGTATGTGAACAGTCTGGTCCCGCGAGGGCAGTATACATCGGGCAAGGGATCCACCGCTGTGGGCCTGACTGCGTACGTGACCAAGGACCCAGAAACCAGACAGTTGGTTCTGCAAACGTAAGCACATCCAAGGTTATCGGATTTAAGCCCAGAAAGAAAAAAAATTATTAACCTTGAAAAAAATCACTTAGCAAATGTTTTTGTGCTAAGCAAAAAAACCTGTAAATAGTCACACGTAATACATATATGGAATTTTAATTTGAAACCTTAGGTACAGGTAGGTCTGCAATTCACTGTTCCTTACACTCTCTAAACCCAAACAAATCTAAAATTAACCCCTTGTGTCCAGCTGTTATAGATGGGGTTGCTGGTATGCAAAGAATGGGTTGTGCAGCCAAGCGTTGACATAATAATAGGCACCACACTCAATAGAGTGGTCCTATTCATCACACTTGGAGAATCCCATTCCAAAAAACAATATAGTTGAAACATGAATGGATTGAGTACGGGCAGGAATGTGTGTATAGACAACCGGCCAGGTGGTCTTTTTCAAACCGCAGCTATGGCCGTCATCTGTATTCAAGAGCTTAAAGGTAGTGTACACGATTGGTAATTCTCCCAATTTTGTTTTACTGAATTATTACGAAATACCTTACTAGACTGTAAGTTAATAGTAGTCTCAATCATCCTGTGAAATTTATATCGTCTTCCAACCATTTCCAGCTGGAAATCGTTGGAAAACTGCACTGTAGCCTTTAGTCAAGGCGCGCGTGGCTACCCGGACGAGTGGTGCGCTGGACATGCTGGCATTCAGCGCGCGTCACGCGTCCACAGGTAGCCACGCGCGCCTTCACTAAAGGCTATCATCCGCCCGATGGTTGAAAACGAGCGCCGTTTTTATCTCGTTTTTTTCGCCATCCAACAACGCAAAACTTTGAACAGGTGAGTGGAACGATATTTCCTATAACAAACTAATCCACAAATCCGCCAATTTTTGAAAATTGCAACGATGACCAATCGTGTACACGGCCTTTAACCAACTCACTTTTTTTCCTGTTTTTTGTTTATCTTGGCAGTGGAGCATTGGTACTGAGTGACAATGGCATCTGTTGTATTGACGAGTTTGACAAGATGAACGACAGCACGCGCTCTGTCCTTCATGAGGTTATGGTAAGTCATTACATTTCACGAAACCTGTTAAGTTGTGTTGTCTGATAGGCTCACTCATGATGTCGCTCTCTTTATTGTATTTATTGTGTAAGGAGGGATCTCCATTTCTATGGGGTTAATTTTGTTTTTTTATAGGGCATGGGATCTATGGCTGACTCGAAGGAATCATAAAGACTAGTAATCATATTGGCACTGCAGGCTTAGTGCTTGCCGAGAGCCTGTGAGAAGATGTTTTTCAGACACGACTTGAATCCATGACCTCCTGCTTGCTGGGGCGAATGTCTTAACCACCCAGGTTGCTGGTGTCAGTTGGTTGATAAGAATCCATCACAGCAGCAATTACAGTGATCAATGACGGAGGATGAAATTCCATTTTCTTTCTCACTTTCTAGTGGAAATGGCGCAACCAGTTTGTTTCTTCACCCAAATGACTTAGGCAAATCCAATATTTAACCTGAATTACACTTGTGGTGGGATATTTGTAATTTCAGTCTAGATACTTTTGCTGCAATTAGTCTAATTTTTGTATCTTCTTTGCAGGAGCAACAGACCCTATCCATCGCCAAGGCCGGAATCATCTGTTCTCTCAATGCCCGTACTTCCATCCTAGCTGCCGCCAATCCCGTCGACTCTCAGTGGAACCCGAAGAAGACCATCATTGATAACATCCAGTTGCCTCACACACTGCTCTCTAGGTAGGTGTAAGAATGGACGAGGGGGGAGGGGGAGGGGAAGGGGCATGAATAGTGCTTCAGTCATCGTTTTGGCTGAATAATAAACAAATGAAATCAGTGTTTAATTGGGTTACAATGCTGCATTGTTCTGAATATAATGAGACACCTGTCAGTCTTTGTCACCAAAAACACCAGTTCTCAAAAATAGACTAACTATTTAAAATGGTATTGTTTGAGCTTTGCATGATGGAGTTTTAAATCTTGATAGTAGGTTGCAGGCACACCATGGAAAGATGTTGGCTCTGAGATAAGGTCTTGACGTTTCAAACAGTGTGCGTTGTTCATCTTCAGGAGCCTACTGACTACTTCAGGAGATATCTTTAGATGGTGTACCTGCAACATGCTTTCCAGCTTCCAAATTAAACGTGCAACAACTATGCATGATTGAGCATGTTTCCGTTATCCAACACCTCCAAGGTGATGAACACCTCTTGCAGTGGACTAGTTACCCATCCCGACCCTATTCATGCTGTGAAGAGATTAGATTATCTTGTTTCAGTGTGAGGGGCTGGTTTTTCCACATATTCCTAAGTAGCCCACACCTCCAGTGCCCTAGGGCTTGTGATGGGCGATTTGCATAAAAAAATTTTTAAAAAAAAGAAATTTTGAAAGACGGGGAATCTGGATAGTGCAATGCTGCTTTCCTCACTTTTAATCTTTGCAACCCCGGTGTGAATCTTACCTGGGCAGACATTTTGACTGGATTGTCATGAGCTGCCTAATCCATTGGGGTTTTCCCCTAAGAATTATTTTTGGGTGTTTTTCCTCAACTCTTTAAGCTGAAAATGTCTTCTTCCCACAGATTTCCTAAGGCTTTTGACGGGGGTGAGAATTGTCAGGATTTTTACTGATTTCAGAATTTTTAATGAATGTCTTTGAAAATCTGGAATTCCTGAGGTGTAACCCTAAAGGTGTGTTTACCTGTAAAAGTGGATATAGACCAATAGAAACGGGTATTTTAAGGGGCACATTTAGGCAAATACAAACCATAGACCCCACACTGCTCTGGGGTCCTTGGCGACCCCCAAACACTGCAGATTTGTGGATTTTCATTTTCGGCCAATCTCATCTGTTTTGAGCTACAGAACTCTATGTATTTTCGAAGAATTATTGGTGTGATTACCAGAAAAAACTGAAATAGAATTTTTAAAAGGAGATAGATAAAGATAAAATATTTTAAATCTCAAATTTTGAATCTAATTTTTTTACACAGTATCAAATGTTGGCATTGTGCATCCGTTCTGTGTACTAAAATTATGCTTGTTGTGTGGATGATGGGCAGGGCTGCAGTCGAGTCCATCACAAGTCCCTGCAAGTCCATGCAAGTCCACCACAAGCCCTCCAGTCCTAATTCCAATCACAAGCTATTCAAATGAGCTTTGTTCATCCAGTTAATTGTGACCTGCTTTATGAAAGGACTTCCGACTGGACTTGCGAAAGGACTTGTGAAAGGACTTGCAGGGACTCGACTACAGCCCTGGTGACGAGTAACATTTCTCTTGGAATGATGGTCCAGGGACTTGTGAGAATAATTCAGGGTTTTTGTATTTCAGATTTGATTTGATCTTCTTGATTCTGGATCCCCAAGATGAGATATTTGATCGTCGCTTGGCCAATCATCTGGTCTCGCTCTATCACCAAGGTGGTGAGCTGGAAGATGGTGAACACATGGTGAGCACTCAAAAGAAATAGGTGGGAATTGCTTAGAAAAGGAACCGTAAGGTGTTGTAGCATGAGCTGACTTGAACTTTGGTAGAAATGGCACGTGTATTGTGAGAATTTTATTATTTTTCTTCATCTATATGATCTTGTGTGGTGTTCAACCTTTTTAATATGGACGACTGCCATAGCCGCGGTTTGAAGACCACCTGGCTGGTTGACATCTATAGGCGCATTCCTGCACTTACTTAATCCATTCATTTTTTAACTATATTGTTCTTGAATGGGAGTGTTTTTTCAAACAAAGCTTTCATTAACACGAAAGGGGTTCCAAGAGCGATTGAACAGGACTGCTCTATTCAGTGTGCTGCCTACTGTTTGCATTTGCTCTTTGCTGCACAGCTCTTGGCATACCAGCCATCATCAATAACAGCTGGATACAAGGGGTTAAATTGCATAGAAGATGATTTTTTTTATCACAGGCACTCGGCACTAAAGCATAGTGTGTACACTTTACATATCCGTCAATTATGGCATTCCGTGCACTGCATTATCCATACTCAATCATCAGGCCCATCAATCATTGCTGAAACCTCCACTCCCTGGGGAGTATGTGCAGCTCTTGCTACAAGTTAACCGCACATGGGCTAATCATACACGTACCACCACCGCCATCGCAGATATCCATTTACACCTTGGTGGAAGGAAGCAATCTATGAAAAAGTGTCTTGCTCAAGGACATGAGCACATGACCCCCCTAGGCTGGGCTCGAACCACAATCTCTCTTTTTTTTTTTTTTTTTTTTTTTTTTAATAGAGTTGCTGGACAAAAGCAAGCCTGCTGCAATGGTTTACCAGGGTTAACTTTTATTTCTTGTAGGACTTGGCTCTTCTCCGAGACTACCTGTCCTACGCCCGCACCTACATCCATCCCCAGCTGAGCGAGGAGGCTAGCCAGCTTCTCATCCATGCCTATGTGGAGATGAGGAAGATAGGTAGCGCCAGAGGGATGGTGTCAGCCTACCCACGACAGCTGGAATCCCTGATCCGTCTGGGCGAGGCTCATGCAAGGATGAGGTTCTCCAACACCGTTGAGACGGTTGACGTGGATGAAGCCAAGCGGTGAGATATCTCAGAGTTGGTTTGTGGTGCTTAGTGGTATAAATTGACACAGCCCACCTGTCGGGGTTGGTTTATATGCCGATTGTCAGAGTTTGAATTTACAATATGGCTGTGCATCCGAACCGGGTACCCGAGTACCCGATCACTTGTGTCAGGAACCGCTTTCAGATTATGGAATAGAGTACCCGTAGCCGAATTAACATATTACTTAATAATTTCTCAGACAATGGAAAAGATAGTTTTTTAATGTCATTTGTGGGGAATTTTCTAAATAGAAAGCAGGGTACATGGAAAACAAAACAGCCTAACGTTTATGACGCTTGCGAAAATGCAATTTACACAGTAAAGTTATAGCTCACTGTACACACTTGCTGCATTGATGCACCGATGTGGTAGACCTTTACGAACAAAATGAAAAGCCATTTATGAGATTGTTTGGGATTGGCTTTCTTTAAAACCCTTCTATACTTATAACTATCACAGCCTATCAAAAACTCTTAACACCAACTCTCACAGTTTGTGTGTGTTTCAATCTGTCATTTGATAGGTTTTGATCTGTACAGCAGCTGGGTCAATTTTGGCCCTGAGAACAGGAGGGTTAACGGGTACCCGGGCACCCGTGTTTTTTTCAATTGGGTACCCGATTCCTGTACTACCCGTAAATGCACACTCCTAATTTACAAATTGCTGGTGATGGGTATTATTTACCATGAAGCTATGTGCTTGTAGACTGTTTGGCTGGTAACTATCTGTTGTGCTGGTAACAATTTGAGTTACCGTCTCCACTCTGTCTAAACAGAAAGTTGGTGATGGTGTAGTTACAGTTTTAATTAACCTTCCCTCCCCCCAAAAAATACACAAATAATAATAAAGAAAGAAATATAAAGAGCATGTAATAATGAAAGAAGCATGCAAATAAATGGGCACATGTTGTGCTTAATGCTTGCTCAGTTTTGTGCGTAAAAGATTATTCAACTAAAATTTAAACCAAAGAAGCCAAGAGAAAGGATTTCAAGATTTTGTGGGTCCAAATAATCTGCTTGTAATATTTTTGCCGAAAAATAAACAATTTCAAAGTGAACAAAGAAAACTGGCAGGAGCGGGATTAGATTTGAACCTGCGACCTCCGGAATACCGAACCGGCACTCTACCAACTGAGCTATCTTGCCCTATGTTGGCGGTCTCCCAAATTGTCAATATATGTCGGGTGTCCAAAAGACTCTTGGGGAAACCTCTTTGACTAATGTAAATATTCATTCAATTGGTATTTATCTTGCTGCCAACATCAACCAGGTTGCACTATGAAGCCTTGAAACAATCTGCCTTTGACCCAAGAGACGGGACCATCAACATCGACATCCTGGCCACGGGAATGAGCACCTCGGCTCGCAAACAGCGACAGGAGGTCAAGCACGCTCTGAAAAAGCTGATCGAAGGCAAGGGCAAAGTGGCCACCCTCAAGTACCAGACCACGTTTGAGGAACTGCGCCAGCAGTCTGAGATGGTGAGTTTGGATTCTTGAAGACTCTCTTGCATGGGTGAGACTCGAGACTCCTGATGACAACCAGAGCATACTTTTTTCTTTTTTTTTGCAAATCGCCCATCACAAGCCCTAGGGCACTGGAGGTGTGGGCTACTTAGGAATATGTGGAAGAACCAGCCCCTCACACTGAAACAAGATAATCTAATCTCTTCACAGCATGAATAGGCAGAATTACCCACAGACCTTGAATTCAATGTGCAAAACCACTAGGCCGTGGCACTTCCACAACTGTTCGAAACGTTAAGTTAAAACAACCGGTTCTTCTCAGAACAACTTAAAGGAAATAACTTTCACATGGTGTTACTGCATACTCGGTTGCACGGATTACTGAGTTTGTTCAGGTTGTAACCTGGCTGACTCCACTGGGTCATATTAGGGCTCCCTCGGCTGTCATCTTTGATTTAATAATGCCCGTTCAGAAAGTAAATAAAGCCAAGCTACCTTTTATCTTTTAACCATTAACCCTCTAGGTATTCTTGATAGGAACCTTCTTGAACCCTCCATTCGGTTTCTTTATTCTTCAACTGTCAAGGGACATTAAGTCCCGTGTAAAGCATTATTCGCTGGGCTCCACTCTACTCAATCCTGCAGTATCATCTGAATCTTAGAGGATTTTGGAGGATCTAGGAGGGTTAGGGTTAATTAATGAAGAAATTGAAAACTAGAGATTCTTTAAGCTCTTGAATACGGCACGTACTCAATCCATTCATGTTTCAACCATATTGTTCTTGAATGGGAGTGTAATGAGTAGATGGAGCTTTTTCAAACAAAACTTCCATTCACACGAAAGGGGGCTTCAAGTACGATGAATAGGACATTTTTATTCAGTGTGGTGCCTATTGTTTGCGTTTATGCTTGGCTGCACAGCCTGTTCTTGGCATACCAGCCCCCCCCCCCCCCCCATCAATAAACAGACGGACACAAGGGGTTAACTGTTTGAGCAGTGTGTTACAGAATTTCTTACTGAAAAAGAAAAGAACTAAATTAGCTGTTGCCTATTGAAGGCAAAAGTTGAAATTAGCTCTTGGGAGATTTGTACTTCCTCACATAGTATTATTATCATTGTATACTCGGTGCTTTCATACAGGCTGTGATAAAAACAAATTCACAGACTTACTTGGGCAAGTTTTTGGTAGATTGATTAAGATGTCTGCATTAGTAAGCAGGTTGTGAATTTTTCCTCGCAAACTCTTGGAAAGCACTGAGCCATACAGTGCTGATAGTACTATATGTATTATATGTACGTTTGTAAGATCGGGAATCTTTTTATGCAAATTACTGACAGCTTTAATCAGTATGTTGTCGGTGGCTACATGTGTCGACGTCAGTTTCAGCTAGCATGGAAACATCTTATTTTTTTCGTATCACTGTAAGCAATTGACTTTTAACTGCTCACATTATGCTCAGCTATTTCAGTTTCTATGAGCCACTTAGCATTTTGGAGGTGAAAATAAAAATAGGATGAAAAAGCTTATTACCTGGGTATAGTGTTCCTGGTTCCCGGCCATGACTCCTAACAAAGGCGTCATGAATATTGTTTATCATCAGTGACTTGTTTACCTTCTTTCTGCAGCCAATTACCAAGGAGATGTTTGATGGAGCTCTCCGGGAACTGCAAGATGAAGACTTCCTCATCTGGCTCGGCAAGACAATCCGCCTCCTGAAGTAGATATGTCTTCTCCAAGGAGGCATATCATGTCTTGGCACAAGACAAAGAAATGTGTTAGAACAACAACCCCAAAATGTGTGTAAACTATTCCAAGAATGAGTAGTGAAAGGTTATTTAAAGATGAAGATGAGAATAGGTCAATTTTTTCCCCAAAACAAATTTGCTGTTCTGCAGTGAGATTATATAATCGTTGATGTTGGACAGAACACTTCCCTTGTTTGCTATTTTTCCTTCAAGAATGAGTAAAACATAAAATAAAAGAGTAAAGTAAAAAGGTAAAAGGTATGTAAATGATTTTTTAAAAAACTGACCAATCACACCAGTGACTGATTATGGTTTTGGGTAGTTATTTAAGTTGCCTTAAAGACTTTGTAATGACATTCTGTTGTTACAATGCTGACCTTAATTAAAATAGCTCCCAAAAGCCTCGCACTTGCATTGAGTTATTTTATAGTCGAGTTAAACCAAACTGATATTGCAGTAAGACTTTAAAACCAGGTTCTTTGTAAGTAGTGTTTTAGGTTCCAACACAGGAAAAGCTTGATAAGCATGACTTACATGTACTATCTTATGACTGTTTCCAAGAGTTTAATTGTATGATGGAAGCCATTCAAGTTTTCCCAGAGCTTTTGATGTTTTTGATATATATATATATATATATATATATATTCTTAGAGGGTTAATATTAAAAGATTAATTACAGTTCAGTAATTTAGATACATAACGTTGTGTTTATTGGCATATTACGAAACATTGTTTTACACAAACCTGAACAGAATTGGTTTTCCGAATTATTAAAAAAAATAGTTGATTGGGAATTTCAACTTTGGGGAATTTTTAGTGCAGATACAGTGAATCTGATTACTATAAATTCTTTGTGTCTAATGTTTCGCTGAATATTTGTAATAAACAGTGGCCAAGTTATGGCCGGTTTGTAAGATATATTAGAATATTGAAACTCTTTTATTGTTGTTGCAAATGCGAGTTGAATAAAAAATGCACTAGATACACAAGATTTCTTAATACAGTTATGCCCAAAATTATTCATATCCATGCCAAATTCCGGGTATTGTGAATCATTTTATTCATTATTTCTACTTTTATGCTAATGATGTGAAACCAAAATATATGTAGATTTGTACATGCCAACTAAAAGTCATTAAGTAAAGCCTAAGTTCCGCCAGTCCAGCTTTTATGTATGAGAGAAAAGCAAACTACCAGATTTTTTATTGGGTAGGAATAATTTTGGGCATAATCTTATAATCTTGAGGCCATTTTGAATGCAAAATGAACATTTTCCCCTGGTTTGTCCCATCCCATCTACAGAACTCAGAGTTTTAATGTCTATGGTAAGTATCGGCTTAATTCCGCGCAAATTGCTTGAATGCATGTTCCAAATAATATTCACAAGTTCTATATTTTGCCTTATAGTGCTTTGGTTTTGAATACAAATTGTGATTTCAAAACCCCAGGTTTTAAAAATCACAATTGTATCCAAAACCAACGAAGGAAAACTTCAGCAACTATCAGGTAAATCAACAGTTGAGCTGCTGAAAAAACCATTGGCACCCCCCCCCCCCCCCCCCCCCCCCCCCCCCCCCCCCCTCCTTGCTTATGAGGAATGTCACTGCATATTTAACCGGACTGGAAAAAAATACTCTGCATGTGCGGAGGGGAATTTTTTCATGTTTCGGTCGGTTTGGTAAAAGCATGTTTTATTGCATTGTTCTGTTTATCTTCGCTCATCGACGGCAAATACCTACCTCTGCACCACACCAACATTTTAAAAAGTTGAATGATAACCCATCCAAACTTTAAACAGTGTTTTCCCTCCTCGAAATAATGTTCGATTATATGATCTTTCCGTAAGAAGCAAACCACCTGAAAACAAATCAACCAAACAAACAAGAAACTAACCAACCAACCAATCAACCAACAAGCAATGGGACGGGTGAAAAACATGTCCCCACTACGTAGTATTTCGGTAGAATTCTAGAAGGGCACAAGCGTTCTCCATAGCTGCAGAACGTACACCGCGACGCAGGATAGTAATTAAGGAATGCCACAGTTCATGTTCACAATGACAGAATGTGAATGACTAGTGACGTAGTCCACGCAACATGAATTGACCTCTGACAACACAACTGCAGTGTGGCTGGCAATGTTCTGCATACGTCACGGGGCTCACTTCAGGCGCGCTTTTTGTCGTGAGCGCAAACTTTGAAGTGGAGGATACCGGGGCCACGTGTTGATTTAACGCATGGCATCGTTGGGGTGGGGTGTGGGTAATACCTCTAAGAAACAAAAGTGATAATTTCATGCGTAGTAAAATATACAATACTCTATTGGATTCATCGAAATGTCCTTTCTCTTGTAAGTTTAATTTCCCATTACATTTTCAGGTTAAACAGTAGCTTTCCTATAATAATAACTTCTTAATACGTCTGAACAATTAATATACGTGATTTTTCAGCTTTTATTTTTCTTTCTTTTTTTTGATAGAAAATTGAGTATAATTTCTGACAATTTCCTTCTTATATATAACAACGGATGTATCACCAAAACCGCTTGCTAATAGGCAAGACCTCCCTGTTGTCCGCGGAGTTGTTTACTCACCGTTTGTAGCACTTTGTTCCAAATCCCCCTTCTTGTTTTACTTTGAACATTATATTTCTAAAACACGATATTGGTTTTGCTTTTTCTAAACAACATTTTGGAAATTCGCATTTATACCAGATTCGGGACCCGGCTCCCATACAAAGTTTTCCTTGTACATTATTTTTCTTTTCGCGTCCCTCAACTCGGCAAATAAAGAGCGCCCTATGGAACTCCAAATTCGGGAAGGCCGTCAAGCAACCCGGGCACCACGCCCACTCCTTCGGGGGCCGGGGTGTTATTAATAAAGAAATGTTTTCCTTTCTTTTCTTGAGAAGATACACGCGACATAAACCTTTTTATACTGTTTCCTGCCTTGCATATCTTGCCGCACCGCTACTTACCACACCCACCCCATTAGCCTTATCGGCTGAGTTCGGGCGAGCTGTTCTTGTTTGCTCAAGAACAACTCGTGTCTTCGTTCGTGTTCCGGCTGCTCGAACGCCAAAGAACGTCTGATATCCAAGAGCGCCATCTATCGCTGTAACCACGCAAAATGTAATGGCTGCGCCCAAGTACTGGTAGGTGGTGTGTGATCTTGTTCCGAGTGCAATGTTCACGGGTCGCGTTCGATCCCGCCGTTCGGTCGCAAGAACAGGAAACTCGTGTTAAGAACAGACCGCCCAAACTCGGCCTTTATAGATGGCAGACACAATAGGAGGGCGCTATTTGATTTGGGTAAACCTTTTGTATGGCACAAAAGGTTTACCCAAATCAAATAGCGCCCTCCTATTGTGTCCACCATTCCTCTAAAAGGCTAATGGTCATACTCGGCTTGAACAAAACATTCAACAAGACTAGGTAAAATAAGAAAGCCAACTTTTATATTTATTAAGCAATTAAGTACCAAACTAGACATCCATAGAGCAACACATAATTTCTTATTTGATGACGACTTGTTTGGCTACTTGTTGGGTTTTAAGTTGCCAAGTTAAGCAAACAATACACAACAGACTCAGCCAGTGTTTTTGTGTGTACTATTTGCTTGTTTGTCCATCTGTTTACCTTAAAAGAAAGAAAGAAACAAACAAACAAACAAACAAACACCTCAACAAACAAACAAACACCCCAACAAACAAACAATCATTGGAACACTGAGAAATTATTGGTCGGTCATCAATAATATAAGTACTTCGGATGATTGCAAAAAGACCACATCCTGCTAAGTACAGTGGCTCAGGTCATCATTGCTGCTTATTTTTTAGCGGAAGTGAACTTCCTCTATGCGTTGTCTGATAAAACTTCTAAAACCTGTGACTCAAAGATAAAAGACAATACATTGGATGACAAATTTGAGGAACAAAACCAATTAGCACACCGCAGGTCTGGCCACGGTCCTTTGATTTTCATCATGATGTATGGCAAGAATTAAGCTTTTCTCTGCATATAAGCTGCATTTCCTTCGTTTTGCATTTCGGTAAGAAGAAACTAAAATATCAGATACTATCTGTCAAAATGGCAAAAAGATAGTTTTAAAACTTTTTATGGGGGGGGGGGGGGGGGGACTACATTGACATGCAGAAACTTCATTGAATAGTTAGGCTAGACACCTGTTCAATTTCTACCAAAAGTACATGTACTTGAACAGGGAAACCGTTGATTCGCGGAAGCCTGAGGAGAGCAAATTTGCGATACTATGGACGAAATTTCTTGTCAAGTTTCTGTGATTCTCTCTAATTACTAAATGAACACCATGGTAGAAAATAAACAATGCAAGGGGAAACTTTCTTCCGTTGTGATGCCTTACGCACCTAGTGGAGGGAACAAAATGACCAAAATGCCCCTGTAATGGGGGCGGTGACGCGTGGTCCCCGTTGTGCTTATTATTATGTAAATTTGTTGTATGAACTCCGGCCTGACATCCGTGTAACTGGCCAATGATAAACTTAGCTCCGCCCATATCTAGGCCAGGCCATTGGCTCGTGGTTTTTCTACACAGAACATACGGGGCGCATGCATACTACGTAAGTTACGAAAATACAACATCATCCAGTACACGTTAAATGGGCGAGATCGCTGGCTGGGGATTTTACGATCTGGAGGCCGAAGAGAACAGGAATGTCCTCGAACCATGGATGAGGTAAGTCCATTCTCTCTGTCGTTTGAATTATATTCTTCAAGGTAGAGTACATTTTATTTTGTGCATAATTAAAGGCCTGGTCCGCCGTGACATGGTAAGTTGAAGCGGCGATCGTTTTTGTTGCCTTAATTTGGGCCAGAATGCCGCGCCGCACCGCACACACTGCGCGTTTTTCATTGATTGAAAAATTTCTTTGGGTTAAATGTTGTTGGTGTTTTGCATTTAGCCATCTAATGCACCTCACTTCAATACAGTTGAACAAAAGGACATTATTATGTTGACAAAGCACTCGACAGCTGAAAATTCCGAGTGCTTTGGGCTTTACGTAATGGTGCTTGCGTGGTTGTTTCTTTTTGAAAACAGGAAGGAAAGCAGTGACCTCCTTGGAGCGCGAGCGCAGCACGGCCGATGCGTCAGTCAGTACTCGCACCGCGCACCAGCACCACTCATGGCCGCCTTTGCTGCAGCTTCAGTGCCAGAGGATTTCAATAACGAACAGCAATGGTGTGCGTTGTGCTCGGAACGACTACAGGGCACCGATCCCAAAATACTGGCCTGCCTTCACAGGTTCTGCCGGCCCTGTTTGGAGATGAGGGTTGCCGAACCAGATCGCATTCGCTGCCCAATTTGCTACCAGGAGAGTCAGCTTGGGGATCTCGGGGTAGATGGTTTGCCGTCCGATCTTTTCATCAGTAATATTCTGGATGTGGTCGGCAGTCATGAAGACGATGGTGACGGGGTTGTGTTACCATCGGACCGGCGGACTTGCAGTTCTTGTGATGAGGGGCTGGTTGCATCTAGGCTCTGTAGAGACTGCAATGAGAGGTTGTGTGAAAGCTGTGTACTCGCCCACCAGCGAGTCCGATTGACAAAAGATCACCAGATAGTTATGTTACAATCCTCGGGGCCAAGTTCATCAGGTGGTCTTCACAGACATTCACAACACCAGTCCTACCAGGCGCAAATACAACCAGTGTCAGATCGACCCCCGAGTTATTGCGAAATCCATCAGAATGAAGTGTTGCGGCTGTATTGTGATTCCTGCAGTAAAGCCATATGCCGTGACTGCACAATGATGGAGCATCGGGGCCATAGCTGTGTCTACCTTCAGAATGCGGTTGAGGACAGTAAAGCTATCACACTTCGTCTTCTCAGTGATGCCAAGAATGGAATGCAAGCCTTGCAAGAAAGTTTATCCCACACTAAGGCAATGGCCGAGCGAGTTGAAATGAGAACTCAACTTGTCGTCAAGGAGGTGCAGACCACTATGCATCGGCATCAGACAGCGCTGGAAGAACGGGAACGAGATTTGCTTCGAAAGGTTGACAAGATCAGACAAGTGAAGGGGAGAGCTTTGCATATGCAGATGGAAGATTTGAAGCGTGGCTTAGAGAGTGTCTCAAGTTGTGTTGGGGCCGTTGAAAAGGCTTTACAAAGTGGCACGGACTTGGATGTTCTCAAGACTAAGGACATGATTGTCAATCAGATGCAGGCTCTCAGAAGTCTCAGAGGTCATCTTCAACCACACGAAGATGACCAGGTTGTATTCACACCACCCGATACTGCCCTTCACACTGCCATATGCTCACTTGGATTCATAAGTAGTAGTGCTTATGCTCTAACTTCATATGCCACAGGCGATGGTCTAAAACGTGCATTGCAGGGTAAAATAACAACTCTTGTGGTGCATGCCAAGGATCATAATGGTGAATCTCGTTGCATCGGAGGTGAAGCTGTTGAAGTTATCATCCAGGGACCAGAAGGTGGTTTGTACCCCGCTGAAGTCATCGATCGTCAGAATGGTACCTACTCCGTCAGCTACCGACCACAGCTAGAAGGTCGTCACGTAGTGTCGATCACAATCAGAGGAAGTCACATACAAGATAGCCCCTTCATTGTGACAGTCCGCACTGGTCGTAATTATGCCAATATCGGCCATGTGAAGCTCGCATTTGGCTCTGAAGGTGAGGGCGATGGTCAGCTTTGTCGTCCCTGGGGAATAGCCGTGAATAAAGACAATTTCATTGTCATAGCCGATCGTAGCAACAACCGCATTCAGGTCTTCAATCCAGCTGGAACATTTCATCACAAGTTTGGCTCAGCAGGGTCTCGAAATGGCCAGTTTGACCGCCCAGCGGGCATTGCCATTGATATCCAAGGGAATATAATCGTCGCTGACAAAGACAACCATCGCATACAAGTCTTCACAATCGATGGGCAGTTCCTCTTCAAGTTTGGTGAGAAGGGAAGCAAGAATGGCCAGTTCAACTATCCGTGGGATGTGGCAATCAACAGTGAGGGTAAGATTCTGGTGTCCGACACACGCAACCATCGCATCCAGCTCTTCCATCCCGATGGCACCTTCTGCAATAAGTACGGTTTTGAGGGGGCTTTGTGGAAACACTTTGATTCTCCAAGAGGAGTTGCGTTCAACATTGAAGGCCACGCAGTCGTCACTGACTTCAACAACCATCGGTTGCTGGTCATCCATCCAGAGTTCAAGACGGCTCGGTTCCTCGGCTCAGAGGGCACCAACAACGGGCAGTTTCTCAGACCTCAGGGAGTAGCCATTGATCAGGAAGGCAACATCATCGTAGCCGACTCCCGAAACCACCGCATTCAAGTATTTCAGCCCAACGGCAACTTCCTCTGCAAGTTTGGAATTCAGGGGATGCAGCCAGGCCATCTGGACCGCCCGTCCGGGATCTGTGTGACCCATGATGGCCTCATCTTGGTGGTCGATTTTGGCAACAATCGTGTGCAAGGTTTCTGAATATAACATGTTATACGGGTATATATGCCGTCAAAGGTGGATGGCTGTTGAAAGAGACATGGAAAAGCTGGTACCTTTAAGTTGTTTGCATTTGGCCACATCACATTAAACAAATTTTTTTGTAAAGTATGTACTCGTTGGTGGTGTTGAAAAGTTTTGCCTCATAGTGCTCAAAGCATCTGAACTCGGCTGGGCTTACCCAGTACTTGTGGTACCATACCTAGTGATCCCTTGTCCCCCAAATATGCAATTTTTGATTTAAAAAAACGGTGTGTTCCTTCCTGTGGCATTTTTGTATAGAATGATATTATGCTTGCATGTGATGTAAATGTGAAAATACAATTATATTTTATCTAAAGTGCTTTCTCAGGAGACTGTGATGAAGGTTCAAATGCAAACATCTTAATGGTGCTGGGGTCAAGATGAGTATTTAATATTTTAGCTCTGTTGTGCAGGGAAAAACACTTATTGTATACATGGAGATGCTTCACAAAATTCTATTTAAAAATAGATGTTGTCGGTTTGAAAAAAATTATAATGTAAATGCAGCTTCGATGGTTCCCAATTTAAACAGAACTGCATGTTTATTTTAAAAACTCTTTGCTTGGTAAAGTGAATGCGCTGTTGTAATTTGTAAAATGGCTAAAACAAAGAGTCGTGGTTTTAAATTCAAAAGCATTTTGATATTTGGCCTATCGCTGAACAGAAAGCTTGGAAGAAAAGAGAAATCTTTTCTTGTAAAATTGTTGTCCCAGCTGACTGTATAGATGTTGTCAATGTAAGTCGTGGTGTCCTAATGGCGCCACACTAAAAGATAACTCTTCCATCACCAAAGATTTTTTAAGTTTTCAGAATATTAAGAATTTTAGCAGGACATCAGCCTAAGGCTGTTTGTGCTGGTTTTTTTCCGCCGGTTCAACCAGTGAGATACTAAAGTCTTGCACAGCAAAATTTAATGATTTTATACACAGACAAATGCTTTTAAAGCAGTACACATTCAGGGTTTGCAAAATGTATTATTGCGCAGTATCGGTTTCTCTTTTGCCGTTTCAAATAAAAAGAATCCTCTATGACGTGATTAAATTTCAAAGGCAACAAGAGTGCATGTGAGATAAGCAGGTTTAATAATTAGAGGTTAGAAAGATTGCGTTTGTAAAATTTCCAGCTTGTAAAAATCGCAAAGCGCCAAATTTAAATTGTAGAAATCCAAATTCCATATTAACAAATAGAGACCATTCATGGTCTGCAATTTGCTGAAAGAAATGTTCTGTAATCCTGAATGATTAGGTTTAATCCCGACCTTTTTAAAATGATGTTGCCAGTGTATGCATGTGTATTTTTTTAGACTGCACCTTTTTAACTTCTACCTCAGTATAAAGTCTTGCACCTCTGTAAAGTTTGTGGATTTTGTATTGTTTAATATAAAGCAGTGCCTTGTTTTGGGAATACATGTATATTTGGGGGCCTTTTGATGTGTTTTTTCCATACATGCATTTTGGTTACATTCTTTTGTAGTAATGGTTGGTGTTCATGTTGGACTTTTGACATTTTGTGTAATTTTTGTTTTTGCTCCAACTTAAGTTACTAGACGTTTAATCATATTTGAAATTTTTCTACAGTTTTTGTGTGGCTTGGCTCCATGATTACAATGTTTGTACATATCGAAAGCAAGAACACAATCCTACTTTCAATGTAACTTACTCGTGCCAATTTACATGGCAGATGATGTACATGTACTTTAGAAGTACACTTGCGCATAATAAACTCAGGACAAAAATCTCAGGCTCCTTAGCGTCCCACGCTTTCATCAGTTTGGCAATGCCCACAAAGCTGCACTTGCCATAATCATTTCAGCTTTTGTTTGAAGAAATATGCTGGTTAGTTTGGGCTGATCCTAAATGTCTTAGCTAAAGTGTTGGCCTGCGTGTATAGTATGCAATACAGATTGTAAAAGCACGGCCAGATTAAATGGTATGTATGACTCAGTTTTAGTGTGCTTCAGAGCTCACACATTAGTAACAGTTCAGTACAGCATGGTGCGTTATGCCCTGAAATGAAATCCACATGCCGTGCTGCTTAAAGTATAGGCCTGATTGCAAATCCATTGTAGTAGATCTTCTGTTTAAGTAAAGATATTACTCAAATTATATCTTAAAATGAAAACCAAATAGGTTTTTTTCCCCCACCTTTTACCTAAAACCGCTGACCAAATAATTTTCAAATATACAGATCTGTAACGGATCCACAATAATTTGCCACTTTAAACTGCTGAACAGATTTTGAGAGCTTTTATTTTGTCGCTGTTAAAACAGTTTTTTTCATTGGGGCTTCAGGGACACTCTACAATTTTGTGTACAAATTTGGTGAATCCAACATGGCCACCAAACAATCTCAGTGCACAGTGCATAACTTGTGTACAGTAGGTCACTTGGACTTAATCTAACCACAACATTATGCGGCAGGGTCATTTTCCCTTGGCTGCTGGCCCTGACTACCTCTGTTTAAAGGGACTGACTTGAAAAGCGGTCTTAAAAAAGGTGCTAATTACTTTATCTGCTCTCAGTGGAACAACTTGCAAGTTTGAATTTTTTCTTTCTTATTTAGCCTAGGAAGGCTTTCAGTGTAAAATGGATTTCATTTTATCAGAGACTGGCAAGATCAATAATCTTGGGGGAAAAACTGCCATGCCATACTGCCATTCATGCTTAACAATTTACATCTCACAGCACACACGTGGCAGCGCATTTATTGCTTAAACAATTATGCGTGTGTATGCATTACACGTTTCTTTGACAACTCTTACTCTTGGATGTGCATTGTGAATGCTCATGTTAAACTGTAAAAAAAAAATTCATTTGAAAGATTTCTATAAAAAGTCATTTGTTGTTTAGTTAGTTTGAAATTGTTGATTAAAGTTCTGAAATTTTCTTCCAAGCTCTGGAACGATTAGAGTAGGTTTTTAGCTCCCTCATAATGAGAATTATTAATTTATCAGCCAAAACATTGCTAATGTCATGCTTGTGTTATATCCAACCATTTTGTTTAGGGAAAAAGTAAGAAAATTCTGCTTTTGGAGCACTAAACAAAGTCAGTCAAACACCAAGATATTTCGCACATTCTCTGCAGTTACCCTATGATTTTTTTGTGAACCCAAAAAATTATGTGAGCCTTTTACTGAATAATCTGACTGGCCAGTGATTTCACAACCAAAGGGTGCTGTGTGAGGTTCAGTCCTTGACCTAAAAAAATTACATGAGTTAACTTGAATACAACCGGGGAAAGGGTGATTTTTTTTCGTTTCATTGATAAAGAAATATGTGTAAGTATGCATACTTCGGGAGGTCACTTTTTAAAAATAGGTAGTCAACAAAGTTCCTTTCGAATTGATCAATTTTATGATATAATTGTTGGGAGGGAAACCAGTCAATAAGTTGTGTGTATTTTGCCAGATTTTCAAAAAACGAGTTTGAGTTCCAGAAACAGCTTATCTTGGATATTGGAGAGGGCAGAACTGTTTTCATCTGCATAAAACTGGACACCACTAAAATAAGATGAAACCAATTTAAAACTGTAGTTTCAACTTTTTGCATAGTAGTTTATTTGAGAGCTTTTAAAATAATGTATGTCTTTGCTCAGGGGGTTGCTAAATTTCTCCCCAAGTTGGTAGTTTCAAAATGATTATAGACTTGGTTTTCAAGTTGTTCTAGACTTGGAGGACTAAGTTTTATTTCAGGTTTTAGTGACATTACCTTCGACCTTTGAGAAAATGGTGATTGAAAAAATATTGAACATTAATGAGCAAGTTGAAGTGCTTGGCCAGAATCCAAAATGTCTCAAGTTTTGACTTTTGACGGCTTATTAGTGGCATGTCTTTTGGAATTTGGGGACCGATCTTGCTCATATATTTATGTACATGTATAGAAATATTACCATAAATTACTTTTAAGCCAAAAACAATATCGGAAAGAAGGAAAACTTGATGCATGCTTAGTTTTGTTCAACAAATTGAACAATTTGTTTGCTAAGCACGAGTAAGAAACAGCCTGTGTTTTGGTTAGGGGAGGTTGGAGATAACAATGTGTGCTTTTTAAATGGTTTATGAATACATAAGTAATGGAAGTGCGAGATCGATCTGAATTGTACAGAAAGAAAATCTATATTAAGGATGGTCATTTTAAAAGAAAGTCATTTTCAAGGTAATATCACAAATTCACAAGCATGATAAACAGTGCACTGACATCACTTGTACATCACATGTGTAAGAATCTCTACCATGTCGTGTTGCTTTTTAATCCATGTTGATACAATAAATTGGACCAGGAACAATGTGCCATGCACTGGCGAATTCAGGGAAAAAAGTTCAAATTTCTCATGGATAAACAAGGAGTGGTTTTAAAATTGAGACACAAGTCTGCATGTACATGTACATGTACATGTATGTTACTTTTTGTATTAACATTTGGAGTGCATGTGGTGTTACAAATTAGCGTATTAGCAAGTTTTATAAAACTTTAGCAACGTCTAGCAGCAATGTGGTATAAGCTAAACATATGTCATGTGATAAAGTAGTTGTGGTTGCCTAGATTTTATAACTTGGTCCCAACTTAGGTTTTATTCACAATTTAGCTTCAGTTAAGTGTCAGAATGACCAGCGTAATGTTCATTGTTTCAAAGTATAGCTGGTTACAGTGACCCGTGTCCCCAGCTACCCTTCCGGGAAGCAAGGATGTTTACTGCCAGAGGGGATGTTTTTGAAATTGTATTAAAAATGTTTGCTTTTGTTATGATGATAACTACTGTGCTGTACATATGCTGCATGCCTTGTGCAGCTATGCTGCTTGCTTTGTTTTTGTGCTATTTGAAAACATGGGATTACACGGTTGCGAAGCAAAGCCCTAGGTGTGTAGCTCTGTATGACTTTGAATTACGGGTAGCCTTGCACGTGGTGTCTCTAAGATTCCACGGTAGGCTTTTTTTTTTTTTCAAGTCCCATCTAAATGTCGACAAATTTAATAAAGCTTTGCAAGTTGCATCTACCTCACTATTGTGGTAAAATTGGCTCTGTATATTACTCGATAGCCACACTACTCTGTTTTAATTAACTCAGGTACTGTATAAAGATAGTATGAATTTGTTGTTTTTGGTGGGTTTTTTTGTTTTTTTGTTTTAAATTTTTTTTTATAAAGGTTTGGTTGTTCAAAATAGAAATAATTTAGGTTGTTGAAAATGTTTATTTGCAGCTGAGGGGACATTGAGTCAACCTAATGCCAAGCATCATTTTGTTATTCTGTGCCGTCGTTATTTGGATAGCACTTGGAAATGTGTCAGTAGGGCTTTACAATTACTTTGAAATATCAAAAAGGGGATGGCAGGTCATTGAGCAGAGAATGCCAACTTGAAAATAAACAGAGGTTTTTTTTTGTTTACTTGGTTAATTTGCCAGGTATATTTTTCAATTGTAAGATTTGTTGAATTCCTCTGCACAGCTCAACAAAACACAAAAGGGTATTTTTGTATAAAGTTTCTCTGATCATTTCCCTACCATGGAACAAACCTGAATGCATTCTCATCCGCTCAAGTCGGTTACTCATGATTTTGAAAGTTTTGGTGACTATTGCCAAAAAAAACCAATCAACAGGAGTCTTCAAACTAATGGAGTAATAAGGGAATTGGGATGTGTATTGTGAAATGTCAGGCGGAGTTCATCAAATGTACATATTGAGAGGCCCTGCTGAAGCATTCTATTTGTAATTTCGTTTTCTGATATCAAACATATTTTTGATCATACAGGATCAAATCCATCCTGCTGTATTATGATATATGTAGATCGTAAAAATGTTGAATTTATTTTGAAATTACATTGATGTTTACCTGTTTGTGTTAGAATCACTCATTGTCATTGGTCTATACTTTTGTTTTTATATTGTTAATATCCATAAATGGAAATGTTAGAACTGATATTTACAAAAGAAAGTGATCATTTGATTTTGTTGAATCTTTAAATGAATTTGGACTCCTTTGGTGGAGAGCTGTAGGTGATCAAAGATCAGACTTAAATGATATGTTGCTCTCTGAAATTTGATTGACCTGTTCGTGTTTGATGTAATTAACAAAAGTTCAATGAAAAATGCTGCATGTTCATGTATTTAGTAACCAAGTCTGATATAGGTGGTAGTTTGTTAATATGTACTTGTATTGGTAGAAAATAAATGTTACATGTACACATACTTGTTATTGGTATGGTAAATGTGGGACAAAAAATGAATTTATAAATGTTGCTGGGATGAAAAGGTTAGGTTGGTGTTTACGAGGAAACATAGCTATTGTTGTGCATACAGGTACATTCAGTTAATGCAGGAGTTTCATCTTAATCCCCCTCGGTTGCCTGCAAAATCCTATTAAAATTGTTGGATTTAGCAGGGTTAGTTAAATGCATTCAGCATATGATGTTCAATGTTAAGCTGAAATGATTCGGGTTCCAAACAAGGTGGGGTTCATTATTACAGACTTTTGAAATCTGTAACTACATGTACATGTAAGTTTATTTCTGTATTGCAAAGAAGGCTAATGTTTTTTCTTGTACTTGTACGGAGCTTAAAATGCTGCAAAGGAACTGGCGAGTTTGAAAATTAACAGCCAGTAAGTTTCACGTGCGCACGTGCCACAGCTAGCAATGCTAATTTCAATAGTTTTTGACCAGGTCAAAATTTGACATAAATACCTCAATGAAGTGTATAAAAGAGTAATATTGGAATTGTATATTTAATCTTTGCAGGAGGGGAAAATACAATGTATGTTTTTGTTATCAAAAGAAAAATTAAAACAATCGGTAATCTAAATCGGAAAATGAATTAGACTGATCCACTTCCAAAAAATTTCTGAAGTATCCTTGTACAAATGTTCATGTAATTTGCGGATGCTAAAATATGCTAATTTTACTAAATGAACTTATGAAAAATGAAATATGGATCTGATCTAAATTGGCCCAGGTTTATAACGTTTATGCAGCAGGTCTTTTGAAGAACCGAATCTTTTAGATTTGAAACGGACAACCTTTGCAGATTGAAACTTGCCCGCTAAAATGGGGAAATATTTTAGCATCTTTATGCACACTGAACGTATTTGAATTTTTTGTGTACATGTATAGTAGTTTGAGTGTTATTAGTGTGTAAAATCAGTAGAGTAGTTGACTGTTTTAGTTTGTGTGAAATGTTACCAGTTATTTTTATGTGGCCTTTAGTTGGGTAACAAAACAAGATAGCATGCCATTTCAGGGGAAATGTGATTTTTCTGGCCAGTGAAGGTACATAGTGTCCCTTCTACAATGACATACTAGGGATCTTGTATAATACAAGCCAAGAGCAATCATACAATTGTAACAATGTCACTGATCTTCCACTTCAACAGTCGCTGATGAAAGGACACTGTGATCCATATTTTTCAAATGCAATTTAAACTTTTTGCCTCGCCCTACAGGTTTTGTTTTGTTGGGGGGGGGGGGGGGGGGGGGGGGGGGGGGGGGGGGGGGGGGGGGGGGGGGGGGGGGGGGGCGTTATTTTGTAATTGGAAACGGGTTAAGCAGCAATTAATTTTATAATTGAGTCAAGGTCATAAATTTGACCCCAAGACTGTCCTGAAACTAAGAGAAAACAAATTCTCGATGCTGTTTAAATAACCCAAATCTGTAGATTTCTCGAAGCCAGTTTGTACAGACAGTATTGTAGGAAAAATAATTTAATTAAAACTGTGGATTGCCAGACTCGAATTCAACTGTACAGGTCTACAGACAAGAAAAATGAGTAATTTAGTCCATTGATCTCAAGAATTGCATTATTAGTTAATTGCATTATTAGTTGGGTCATCTCCAGTAATTCCATGACCGTGGAGAGCGAAGGTTTGTTTCTCAGTGGATTTGTCTTCTATGAAGGTTAAATGAAAATTTAACCTCAAATTTTTCATCTAGTCACATTGTACTGCCTACCAAGTTTCATTCACTTTATTAATTGACTCAAAGGTCAATAGAGTTCAATGGTAATGACCTTGTTTCCCCCCCCCCCCCATCTCGTTATCCAGATATAATAGATGGTGCAAACTATTGCTTGAATCCTGTGACTAAATGAACAATTTGAGCCTATTCGCAAAGAAATTTTGACCTTTTCTGTTGACCTTTGACATTGGATACATTTGATCTCATATCTCCGTAACCATAAGTCGTAGATAGTAGAAACTATACCTTCTTTAAATCCTTATGATTAGACGGATAGTTTGGTTTGCTTTTTACAGCAATCGAAGCATTTTTCAGTTTTGACCCCTGTATTAATCTATTTACCCCCCCCTCCCGGAGTTAGCCCACACTTTTGGAAGGGACACCACAGCTAAAATTTTCATTTAACCTTCATAGAAGACAAATCCACTGAGAAACGAACCTTCGCTCTCCACGGTCACGGAATTACTGGAGATGACCCAACTATACTGTCTTGCTGTGACTGTTAGCAGTATAACCTGAATAATTGCATTCTTCTAATCCACCCAGACTCCCTTTTTCATACTTGCGCAGTGCTTTAATGATTTGTTAAACTTCAGGTGAATGTGTAGTGGAAATGCTACGTCTCTACCATACATGTACCACTGCAGACCTTTTACTTCCACGCTTCACTCATAAGAATTAAAGCGAAAAAAAAGACAACTGCTGATTACTGTAACAATGAAATTGATGCATAGCTTTGTCTACATTTCATGCTTACATTTATTATACTATCGAGAGCATTTGGGTTTTTAGATGGAATGGTTTACAAGAAATGTAAGTACGTTTAAAGTGGCTTTCTTTAAGAGTTGTCATTTTTTAATAATTGCTATGTCTTGGATTGTACCTTTAAGGTGATGTACCATACATGTACATGTCTTGATCAATAGCCAAGCTTACCTCATGCACCAGACTGTAATGTTTCATTGGTTTAAGCAAATAAAAAAGGCCCAGAAAGCATGTCTTTGTTGTTTTTGTAGAAAGTGCTTCGTTTCATCAGTAATTTTTTTTCTTTTTGAAAAATTGATTTAAATTATAATCTTGGTGGATCATGCACACAGGCATTCACAGATTAACCCTAACCATCCCTAACCTGCCAAAATCAAACACCCCATTTGTGTTGAATTTTGTGTGATTGGGTACTGTAGAGCCTTGGCACCATCACTTTGCATGGGACTTGATGCCCTGATTTTGTCTAAGTACAAAGAATGTGCCATTGGTTTACTACACAGTGTTGGAGTTTGTGTGGTTAGGGAAGGATTCTAGTAAAAAGCCTTGGGCTGTTGGTGGATTAAAATATTCAGCAATATTGAAGTCCCATGCTTAATTTTTTTTTTCATGAGACACTCGCCCATTTTCAACCCAACTTTTTTTTCTTTCTGAATATACATGTACATGTAATCTTTTCTCCATGGTGTTTTTCATGTGACACATTAATTACACATGCACTTCCTGCAAAAAGGCCTTTAAAGTTTGTCCTTGTATGCAATTTGCAAACACAGTGGGGCAAAACCCTACACAGGCTACCAGCCACCCATTACATAACATTACATAACAAGCAGGTTTGCTTATATCCTGAATAGCAAAGTGCCCAGTCATATCCCATTCAGTTATCCAGACCACAGTGTGTGAGCTAATGAAGTGTAACATTTCTTGAGCTTTTCCAAGAAACGAGCTATATTCTGGTTTGCAGGTCAAGGAGTGGGTTTATCGGGCTTCCTTTTTGGGGGCCGCCTGGATTTTAATTAAAAAAAAAAAAATTTACCAGTGGAAATGAGGTAACCCCCGCCCCCCCCCCCAAAAAAAAAGAATAAAATGTCAACCGATCTAACGAAATAAAATACAAGCTTACTAAAAATGCTGAAAGTATTAAAACCACTGTAAACATGTTCAATTCTCTTGTCCACCATATCTCTTCCTTTTTTTTTGTATCTTTGAACAGTAAAAAACCCTACGGTTGTCGGAAATTTAAAAAAAGAATGGTGGCCATCTTGAAAATAAAAAAGCCCCTTATAACTTTAAAAAAAAAAACCTGGATGCTAAACACGTTTTTATATTTTACTGGGTCTTATGAAGGTGATGGGAAAAGAAAAATAGAGCAGAAGGACTTTGTGCTGTTAAATATGGATGAGATAGGGCGGATGGAAATTGAATGTCTGAATTTTTATTTTGCAATTTCCTACAATTACACTGCAATATGTCCAACTTTATACCACTCGTAAAATTTGAAAATAGAGTAGAATTTTGATGATTCATGATATTTGAAAATATTAAGAGGAATCGGGTTTAGTATTTGGAGTGCATAAAAAAAACACAGGTGAACACTGTCATTCGGCTAGTGTAAATGTGTAAGGATGCATGTAGAAAAAACATTGGGCAACAAACTGTTCATAAAACTAGAAGAAATTTATGTTTCCTGTCCACCTCCATGGTTTATCAATGAATAAGATCCCTGACGAAGGTTTAATGAGGAACGCAGAAAAGATATTTTATCTGATATCAGACTAGCATTAAGTAATTGATGAAATGGGGCCGTATTGACTTATGAGGCATTAGACTTATAAATGGACAATTGTTTTTGGCCTCATAGATCCACCTCATAAGTCCGATGTCAGACAAACGAGGCGTCGGAGCTGTGGACTATACGTACAAAGAAATGTTACTTTGTTTGACAAATTTAGAAGAAAAAAATTACCAGAAATTATCGGCAAAGTATGAAGGGTTAGGGTGTACGTACACTATACATGTATATATGCATTTTGTTTTGAATTGCAACACGTTGTTCGCGCAAAATTGTTGAGGTAATTCACAGTTTTTAGCAAATCTCTGAAAGCACCCCCACCCCTTTTCATTTTCTGTTGCCTGTATGAGTGAGGTTGTTATGAATAGTGCATAGGATGAACTAATCCGGCAACTGATGCAATGTGTGTTTGGTGTCAGAGAGCGGCCATCACACATAGTGCAAGGGTAGATGCCCTATGCATGGCAGTGGCGTTACTAGGTGAATTTTTTTTTTGGGGGGGGGGAGGAGGCGGCACCCAGGGGTGCACACATTTTTTCAAGGGGGAACTGAAAGTACATTAACTTCGACTTGTTTAATTTTGTATACATTTCAAGTTTTCAAATGGGGGAGTACCTGGGGAGGGGGCACAGATGTCAGCTGGGGACGGGAAATTGGGCCGGAAAAAACGAGTCAATTGTCGGATATATGAGGCATTGGGGGATGAGATTTTGTCAGACTTATGACATGTCAGACCTATGAGGTACCAGGTTTATGCACGGATCAAATGAACCAATCTTACGTGTATCGTGATGTTTTGTTCCTATTTTGACCTTTATAAGTGCACTGTGTTTATCCACAGGTTTATCATGATTAGAATAGACGAGTTCGATAATTCAAAGGTCAAAGGTCAGCTCTACCAATTCCGCCTCATCGTATAGGCATTTTACGCTGTTTTGGTACAGCTGACCTGTGACCTTTTACCCACATTGCATTGCAAAATTCAATTATCGAACTCGCTCATTCATTGCATGCATAACTTCTAAAGAATGTCCACATGCGATTTAATTACAATGTACATACATGTGTGTGTTTGTCACCCCATACAAGTTACAGAGGTTTTCAAATTTGCCCATTCATGATATATACAATGTACACATCATTATTTTGATTTACCCTTTGTCAATTTGGCACATGTCAAAATGTGCAATAGTTTTATGGTAATATGCACAATAATCCTGATTCTTGGATGCATAAACACACAATAAGGCTGGACTTGCTTCTCAGAGAATTGTCTGTACCTTCAGCATTCAAATTATTAAGAATCTTTTTGTCTCATATGCGAGTTCAAGCTTGAAGGCTTCATGTCAATTTTTTTTTGGGTGAAAAACTGATTGAACCCTGCTACTGTAATGTGGAATCCCAATGCCACATCTTTAGTTGCATAGTGTACATGTAGTTACGCTGCAGACTCGGATGAGACCTGTAATTTAGATCTCCCACAGCCTAAAAGAAAAAGATGGACCACAATTGGGCTGGCTAGCCATCTCTCTTTCAACTACAGTAAATAACCGAGTTGCCTCTCAGCTACATGTACCTATGGGCTCCGTGCGCCGTCGAATGAGGGCGCTGTCCACATAGCAACCGCACTTCCATGGGCAGTACGTCGCTGGTATCCGCACCGCGCTCCTCGTTCATTTGATACTCGTATACCAGTGGGATTGCTTTGTCTGTTCGCTGACTCTCGATAATTGCTTTTTCAACAAGAATATCACAGCAGGAACCAGACACTTAAATTGAAGTCAGGTAAGATGGCGTCGATATTGACCCCCCAACTCGCCTTTTCTTTCCGCTGAGGGGGTAGTTGTGCACGGAGCTCATACCGAGCTGCATGGGAAATGACTTTATCTGGGACATCATGGCTACACATTTTAACTGGTATAACATGTACATGTACACTGTTCACACATGTACATGGCATGAATACATTTATAAGCTTTGGCAGATTATGTACATGTAGAATAATGTGGGCAGGTGGATGCTGATAAGGAGTTGCATAATCATAATTACTTAGTACCTCCTTTCCTTCCTCCATTGAAGTACCAATGTGTGGATAGGCTTACACAGGTTATGATCCACAGACCTTTCACAAATCTATGCAAGGGTTCAGGAACCAGCATTACACCCATGCTCAAGTTGGAAATAACAGGAATGTTGGGTCAGAATGATCTGTTTATACAGTACATCTTGAAAGAATATACTTGATTTGATGATTTTTCATAAACAAATCCGTCAAATTTCTTTATCATCATGCCACGAGCATTGCCTGGTCACTTGAAATTCGCGCCCTATATGATCCACCCATCACATGCTCATAGAACGAGCGTCACCAAACAACATAATGTGCACTTTTCAGTATGCCTTTGACATGAACGTTACATGTATTGCATGAGTGGACATTATGTACTTGTAATGTACCCTATTGCATTTCTTTCTGTTCTCTATTTTTTCTTCTCCAGATTAGTGACATTTGACCTGTTGTCTAGACACTTCCCTGGATTGAGTTGCATTGTCTGGCAATGCGCCAAACAGGAGCTTGTTAATTCAGGAAGTTATTGCTGTCTGATCTTTTCATATTTTAGGACACATTTTGATATTTATTTAACTTTTTTATGCTAACAAGTGTACATCCGGCACACTACTGCCGTAACACTGTGCAAAACTGGAATTGAGTGCATGTATCCTGCACAACTGAAATCCTTGTGTAAACACACATGAAACATTTCAGTCCTCTGGTATTTGTATCTAACTATTCATTACAAACTACAAGTACAGAACAATGAAGAACATTTATATTCAACAGAAATTTCCTCGGACTTGGTCAAAATTAGTCACAGAGCCAGAATGGCAGATTAGAGTCTGGGTTTCCCAATAGGTCATGATATTAAATTTGACTTCATTCAGGTAAGGTTCAATAGCCCTTCAATTATCATATGGGTGTAACTGTGGGGGGGGGGGGGGGGGGGGGGGGCACGGTGATAATTATGTGTACAGTGACAGCAGTGATAGTTACAGAAAGTTTAATTGGGGAACTGATATTCCATAAGTGGTTTGACCCAAATTTAGCAGGTGTATTGCCCTGAATCCGCAGTTGTTCAGACCTTGGATTTTTTTAATTAATTGGTCAAAAAATGCTTACTAGAAACAATACTATTCTGAAATGTACTCAGAAACTTAAAAGTGAAACAAGTTTTTAAAAAGTTACAAGAACTTTTCCCGAGGAGCATGTATAATTATACATGTACACGTATAGTGTCCATCAAACTATTTGGCAATGGAGGCTTGAGCTTAATAACTTGAGTTGGTTCACAGAAAAGAAATTGGCCTTGTTTGTCGTTTTAAAAAAAGTTTAAAACTTTTAAAAAAGTTGAATGCTAGTGAGAGGATAGAGAATCCAGATGAGAAAACTCCAGGGTCTGGCAGTATGAAGGAAAAATTTTGAAGAATATCTGGCACTAAAGTGGCACACACAGAATTGGGGGCGGGAAGATGTCAAATACCATTTTTAATATTTGTGTGTATCGTGGAGTGCAGAATACATGTACATGTACATATAGTCGTACTTCCCCAATACGTCCGAGGACAATGCTTTGTGTTTCCTATTGTTCCTTTAATATAACCAACCCCCATAGACTAAGCACGTATCCTTACGTTCGAGGACCGATTTCAACAAAAGACTCTACGTTCAAGGACTGAAAGGTTTCTTTGTGTTTCCTTTCTTCTCTTGTCCTCGGAGATATATACAGTGCACGTACATGAAAGCATGCTACCCTAGTCAAAAAGAGTCTCGGCCTCAAATTTCAAATTATTTTCTGGAGGGGGGGGGGGGGAGAGCTAACTTTTCAGCCTGTGTACCACTCCTTACAGTATTTCCTGGGATTTGAGGAAATAATTAAATGAATGAATCAATGATTCTGTAATAGAGTCTGACAGTGGAGAGGAACCCAGTCCAAACCTAGGAGTTCCTGAAACAGTCCAACCTAATCATACCAGACATATACAGCGGCAACAGAAAGGTGGTCAAAGGTTAACCTCTTAACCCCTTGAGCACGGTATTTTACGGGAGACGTCGGGGTGTCGCGGCGGTTCTGGCAGCCAAATCGAACTGCTACAATGTGTTTGTGCAGTCAAGCGTAACATAAACAACAATAGATTGAAACTGCACAAACGGCGGCCAATGGCGTCATCCGGCCTGGTGGGACTTTCTTTTTTTGTGGATGCCATATGGCGTCATCAGTACACAAGGGGTTAATAACCCCACCCCACGTAAACTCATCGCCATGCTCATGCAGTACCCGTCATTTTTACATGGCAATCTTATCATGATGAACAAAATTATCAATAGAAAAATGGAATACCTCCCCACAAAATTCTGCATCAAGCCAGTTGAATTCCTGTATTAAAACTCTCAAAAACACAATAACAAATGGCATTTCGTGTTACATCTTGAAATCCTTAATAAAGCTGCAATGTCTAAAGCTCTGGCTGAAAATTTCTATGCATGGATTTCTTCCTGCAAACGAATAATTGAGAAAAACTACTTTAAAAAAAAATAATGTTCACCACGCTCTGCAGTCTATCTGGCTTAATATTACGTGCTGGAATATCTTATGGAAAAGCTCATGAATTTATCTACAAATGCTAACAAATTTTCAATTAATCGGAAAATTTATTTCCGGGGTGCGACGCCACACCAAAAATAGCAGAGACGCAGCATCTTTAACTAGTTTTTCTAAAAATGTTTACGTTCATAAAAAAGTTTGATAATGGATAAAACCTAAAACTGTTGCGTACTAAAAAAAAACGACGTTAATGCAGATCAAAATTTTAACCAACAACTTCAGCCTGGTTTGACCATGGAGGAATAAAAACACACGTGTTCTTATTCCTCCATGGTTTGACTAAAGACAAGATTTGTTTAACTTATCATGTAGTTAATGCCGGTGAAACGCAGTCAATAATCCACTCAATTATTCTGATTAATATCTGCCATCACGTTAAATACCCACACCATTCATTCAATAATTGTGGGGACACCATTAAAACGCAAACTCTCTAGCGAGAATGGGATACACAGATGAGAAATTAGTCAAGTAAAGATGTATAGAACAAATACCTGAAGAAAGAAAATCAAGGTGAAAACGTTTGCTTGAAAAGCGCAATCTTTATTTCTACTCACAATGAACACTGTCAACTTTATACAGGACAAATAGTATACAAGCAAAAGCTTAAATGTAATTCCAGCCCCCGTCTCCGCAGGTAAGCCCAGCAGAAAGTCAAATTTGATTTTGGTCACACATAGGTTTGGCTTGTAAAAAGTGTTGCTCTTTAATATTAATTTTCCCCTCTCCTTCCAAATACAGTGGGTTCAACACACACTTGGATTACAGAAACTGTATCAGTATACACAAATGTACATGTACCAATTTTCGATGCAAGTGGACAAGCAGATTTTTTTGTCTTTGCTTGGGAGCTGACAAATACATTTTGAAACTCCAGAACAAGAGAATTCAAAGGCAGGACACCTTTATCCTTGGACTTCACAATGTCTGAAGGTTTTTACAGGCAGATGACTTCTGAAAAAAATTAGAACAATATTTGAACTTGAATATATACATGTAAATGTTCTACAAATACCAGTTTCTTCCAATTACCCCTTTCCTTAACCAATGTCAAGTTTACTCGACAAGCCACAGCACCGCTGTATCCAAACAACAAATACATTCACCATGTTTCAACGAACTGTAGTGCTTGTGTTTTTCACTGTCAATACATGATCTATACACCAACGGAAAGAGCTTGTTCGGATCTTTCCAATGGTGCTATCAAATTCATGTGTCACCGTTACAATATTTTGAGAAAACTGTATCCGAAGTTTCCCTGTGGAGTTATGTGTTATGGAGTGCCATTGGTTCATGTGACAAACAACTTTACTGTGAGCCAGAAGAGAAAACCGCTGTAACTTTGCTATTTTAGCAGTTATGACTTTAATTTTTACAAACAATTTTCATGGAACAAACTTGACACACATTTTCCTTTTCAATCAATCCCTGAGGGTGAAATCTTTGGTTTGAAATGTAACCGTTAAGTCAGCTGCTTTTTCTGAGTAAATTGGTTTCATGCTTGACTGAACAAAAATGTGGTACTGGGGGAAGATAAGGAAAGGGTTAGGCGAAATAAAAAAAAAAACATGTTTCTCGTCCCCGCCCGCTTCCTTTTTTGAGGCCGCCTGGATTTATTTTTTATTTTTTATTTCCAAAAAATGAGAAAAAAATATTAAAAACTGCAACAAATTCATCGGGAAAACTAAATACTTGCGAGTTCGAAGTCTTCTATGTAGACTCCCCGCGACTTTCTACAGCGTGTAGCTACTGTACCGTCGCTAAAAATGTCTTCGCATGAGTCTATAGCGAGTTCGAAGTCTTCTATGTAGGCTCCCCCCGACTTTCTACATCGTGTAGCTACTGTACCATCGCTAAATATGTCTTCGCACGAGTCTATTTAGTTTCGTTGTGGATTGTGTAAATATAATCATGTGATCGTGAGTGTAGTTTTTACATACAGTCGTTAAAGCTAACACTATTAAAACAATGTAAATATGTTCAGTTCTTGTAAAACATGGTGCTAACACTATTAAAACAATGTAAATATGTTCAGTTCTTGTGTGGCTAACAATTGTCCCTTTTATTTGTAACATTTCATTTATAGCGAACACATCAGGGATTGTCAGAAATCTCTAATGGCGGCCATCTTGAAAAATAAAAAATAAAAAATAAAAAGCCCCTCTTTTTCCTTTTTTTTGAAAACCCGGACGAGAAAACATGTTTTTTTTTTTACTTGGCCTTATACTGATTAGTTCAAACATAGAGCATGGATGGTTCAAACAAGCTGTTGCCTTGTTTGAATATTTTCTCCAGTTTACCAATTTTCATTTGTTCCCAGCCATGCGTGAGTTTTGTGTGAAGGACTGATACTCCACGATCGGATATGTTTGTCACACACGGCCATTTCGAGTTTCAAAACTAGATAATGCCTTACATCCTAAGAGATACATGACTGTGGATTTCCTCGTGTAACAAACCTTTAAATATGCTGAACAGTTACGCATGTACAGTAGACCTTTGAAAACTTATTCGAATTTACCTTGTCAGTTTCCCTTGTGGTTTGTTTGACGAATTATAAATAATAAAAAAGTCGTATCCTCATTGAGTGATCCCCACAATGTCGCTTCCCATGTCGTAAAATTGGGCCTGATCCCTGGCTATACGGCATTCTGGGTTTATGACTTCTGACTAGCGCCATCTGTACGGGGATACTGGCGATTTGGAAGGCCGCCAACGTGGGGCAAGATGGCTCAGTTGGTAGAGCGCTGGTGCAATATTCTGGAGGTCGCAGGTTCGAGTCCTGATCCTGCCAGTTTTCTTTGTTCACTTTGAAAATTTATTCAAATTCACCTAGTCAGTTCTTCTTGTGGTTGGTTTGACAAAGAAAAATACTTCACTGGAAATTTTTGGCCAAATGTTGGATTGTCATTTAATTATTGCTTAATACCAGAATCATGATGTTTTTTTTGGTATGTTACAAAAATGTTTGTTGGAGGGGCATTGTCCTGTAGTCACAAACAAAAATGAAAAATAAATTTGGATGTTTTGAGGATACAATTAGTCAGATTTCCTGGGCCTAGTTGATTGCCAATCCTTCACTCTGCGTCTCATGGCTGTGCTGAGTTTGCAGGTCACTAAGCTTTTTCTTGAGTACCGACAGTCCCGACAGGACGATGGTTTCTGGCTTGAGGGCACCGCACGATTCAACGTTTATCCAGAATTTCCGCGGGTTCGAATTGGGATTGAACGGAGCTTCGGCTGTGGAGAGGAAAGTTTTTAAGATAGAAATCAGCATCTAGCAAGTAGGGTACGATAGGAAGGGCTATCCAGTTGCCCAGGGCAACCTTAAATCCATCATATATCAATTGTAAATATCAGTCATAGCAAAAGCAAATTAAACAATATATGGCTGAAAAATGCTTGTCAGCTGCAATGACATGAAATGAAGCTTTCAGAAAGATTGTGCTAGAACAAAGGCAGTTCATTTATGTTTAGTTAGAAGGAAGATTTCAATTGTAACTAAAAAGCCCAACCAGGCCAAAAATATTATTAACTCATTCAAACAATGTAAATACGTAAAAACCAGAATCAAACAAGATGGAGGGGGGGGGGGGGGGATGAGATACCTGAAAGGGGCCCTAAAAAGCTTTTCTGTTGATCAGTTTATGCCGAATGACTTAACCAAACAGTCGTTCTTTGTGTCTCTTGGTAGGCCTCACCACCATTTTGTGTCATGTCAGTTTTGCCTTAGATTGGTCATTAGACCTTGAAGCTGTGAGTGACACATAAATATAACATTAGTGACGGTGGAATTGCCCGCATGGTTTGCTGCCGGTACTGATTCAAATTTTGCCGATGAAACTTACGAATATCCTCATCCAGTTCCGTAAATTCACTCTTAGGCCACTCCTCTGGTTTGGGGAAGACCGTGTGTCGGAAGGCGTTGTCTGGATCATACTCGAATGAGATGGCTGCTGTTGGGATCCATTTAGCGTGCTCCTTGCCGAACCCTTTCCGGGCAAAGGCGTGGAATTTCAGCTCCTGTCCCTTGCGCAGTTTGACGATCAGGATATCTAGAGGAAATCATTTTTTGATAATACATGTACGTGTTTAATTTCTGGAGTTCTTCAATCATTTCTTAATCATGTTTCACTGACTGTAAATTTGGGAAGTTAATTCAACATTTCAATCCGTATAAATCAAACTATCTCCAATCTCTTACCATCACTTTCCCCATATTCACTGGACTCGTCTTCTCTGTGTCTTGAGGTCACCTAGAGGTCAAAGGTGAGGCAAAAAAAATGCAATGATGTCACATAGATGATATCTGCTTTGAATAATTCTTCGAAATGGGCAATTCTGTGCAAATTTTATCCCCTTAAGCATGAAAGCAAATGAGTGAGATTTCAGTTCCTGCAGTCTTGGCATCAAATACACAGGGTGGTCCAAAAATAACACTGGAACGGCATACATGTACTTCCGCTACCCTGAGACTCATACAACGTATACCAATGCGTGGGTAATTTTGTTATAAGAAATATGATACCAAGATCTCCCGACTCGGTCAAGTAGTTTTTGTTCAAAGTCGGGGGTCATTTGGTCTCGAAGTATAACAAGTATGCTATCATGCTCTTTTCTGCATGGAACCAGGGTTCTCCCCAGGATTTTTAAAAACTGTGGGGGATTTCATTTTTGTTGACTGACACTTTGCGAATCCATGGCGTGGGGTTTGGACTTTAGATGCTGGAATTAGACGATGTCGTCATTCAACAATCCAACACTGTTAAGTTGCTTGGTATTTTTATACAAGCAGAATCTAAAATGGAATACGCATATCGCATCCATGATTAAACGAACCAACAGCCGTCTGTTTGTCTTACGGTGTTTGAAACATTATATACTTCCAACGAGTGACCTTGTCACTATCTACACGACGTTCGTCAGGCCGGTCGTTGAGTATGCTGCCGCTGTCTGGTCCGGAGGTCTAACAAAGAAGCAGTGTATGAGCCTGGAGCGTATACAGAAGCGAGCGGGCAGAATTATACTTGGTGGTAATTATGGACACTACTCGCAGGCGCTCAAGGACTGTCAGCTTGCTACTTTGGAGAGCAGGCGTCATCAATTGTGCCTTTCATTTGCCAATTCCATGCAAGATCCATCTTCCAAACTTCATAATTTGCTACCTTCTGAGAGACCCAGGGTTTACCAAACTCGAAATTTAGCGAAACGAACTGAATTCCGTTGTAGGACTGAACGGTTTAGAAATAGTCCCCTTCCCTATCTAACATTACATTGTCAGCTAGCTGCTCAAAAATAATAGGGTGGGTCAGATCAATCAATATTGTTTTAATGTATTTATCTTAATACGGCCTGTTCTTCCCCTTTTTTTTCTGTGTATTTAATTCTCCAATTATATACAGCATTCTGGTTATTGTATCTTTTACTTGTTTTTTTGACATCATCCTCATATTGCGTACATTGACAGCTAGCAACTCATAATTAGGGTGCCCCCAGATCAAGATCAATATTTCTTTACGTATTCATTTAAATACGATCTGTTTTTTTCTTTAAACTTACCCAGTTTTTTGTATCTGTGTACTTAATTCCCCAATTATTATTATTATTATTATTTTTTTGTGTTTTGTGTTTTTTGTTTGTTTTCCTTGCTTTTTTTTGATTTTACTTTTTTTTTTTTTTTTATAATTAATTTAGTCTTGTCTTAACATTTTGGTGCTTTTGGTGTTAGTAATTTGTGTATCTCTATTGGTGTGAATTTTAATGTTAATCGTGGTTTTAATGTTTGTAAAAATCATGCAATTCAGCCTGTGGCTGCGAGATTGATTTTTTTAATAAACCATTTTCAATTCAATCAATGCTCTCTGATCTGGTGCATTTTAGAGCATTTCCTGGGCTTTTCAAATACTTTTTCTCAGGAAAAAAACATGAGAGATTTAATAGGCTTTTTTGAATTTAGGATATCAACATTTCATCAAATGACCACTTTTCCTTTCTGGACTAGTAATTCTAGACACAAAATGAGCCATTCCAAGTTTCCGATATGCAACAACATGTAATGGCTGAATTAATTGTACGCGAGACAAAAACATGGTGACTTGGCAAATCTCCAACGATAGAGGTGGTCCAACAATCTCGTCCCCGTCGTAAATGCCTTTTAACAGAGCTGCCAACCTTTTTAAACTAATTTCATGGATGGACCGTTTCCTTATTTTTTTATTTTCAAAGGTAAAGTTGCATCCGTTCAGTTGGGATCGTAATGTTTTATTCAGAACAAAGAATGAACATAGTATAATAGCATGCATGACTGATAGCCTATTTATCAGCAAAACCAATAAACTAAACAAAACTAGGACTCTATGTCTCTTCGCTGAACAGAACATAGGGCTTTTCCGCATTTTTTTTTTTATGATGTCACTGCGATTTTTGCTTGCTTGTGACAAGTCTGCCTACCCACCAGGCTTCATGACAATTGGACCTACCAATTTACATGTCTTACGAGAAATTATGCCTTTGATGATGTCATTATGATGGTGCACATATTTTGCATTTTTTGTTACATATGTAGGAGCTAACAAACCTATTACAAAAAGAATTTCGATATTAGCATGTTCTGTTGATGAATTATGGCTTAAAGAAAATGTTAAGGTTCAAAAACTTTAAAATTACTATAATTTCGTATGATGATGTCATCGTGACGTCACCTCAATTTTCATCAACAAATGCTTGCCTACCAACATACTACGTTTGAGCGCAATCGGACCTACGGTTCTCTAGATACGGGCCATTGAAAAATGCACATTTAAGATGACATCACGTGACACGTGATGACGTCATCACCGTCACTCTTCGGCATACAATTTCAGCTTAGGGTCTATGTTTGTGTTAAGTCTGATTAAGATCTGAGGTTGTTTAGTGACCAAAGTGCCACTTACAAAATTCGAGTACAAAGCCTATTGGATTTTGGATAGAACTAAAAATTCATAGAAAATCAGCCGATGACGTCATCATGACGTCACTTCGGATTTTACATGCTAGTGGCACTATCTACCTACCTACCAATTTTTATGATGATCGGACCTACCCTTATATGTGTTTCCAAAAAGCAGATTTTTGATGACGCCATAATGACGTCACACATTTTTTACATTTATGTGAAAGAATATAGAAGCTAACAAAGCTATTACAACAAGAATTTTGAATTTAGCATGTTCTGTTGATGAGATATAGCTTTAGGAAACTTTGAAGTTCAAAAACTTTAATATTACTGTAAAATCGTATGATGACGTCATCATGACGTCACCTCAATTTTCATCTATAACACGAGCTACCATACCAACATACCAGGTTTGAAGGAAATCGGAAATACCGTTCTCTAGATATTGGCCCTTGAAAAACGCACCTTTAAGATGACGTCACATGACACGTGATGATGTCATCATGACGTCACGTTTCGGCATACATTTTCAGCTTAGGGTCTCTGTTTGTGTTAAGCCTGATTAAGATCTGATGTTGTTTAGTGACCAAAGTGGCTCTTTCAAAATTCGTGTACAAAGTCTATGAGATTTGGGATATAACTAAAAAAATCATAGAAAATCAGCCGATGATGTCATCATGACGTCACCTCGGATTTAACATGCTAGTAGCACTATCTACCTGCACACTAATTTTTATGACGATCGGACCTACCCTTATATGTGTTTCAAAAAAGCAGATTTTTGATGACGTCATGATGACGTCACACATTTTTCACATTTATGTGAAAGAATATAGGAGCTAACAAAGCTATTACAAAAAGAATTTTGAATTTAGCATGTTCTGTTGATGAGATATGGCTTTAAGAAACTTTGAAGTTCAAAAACAGCCATTTATCACACACTCAACCACTGGTCCACTTCTTGTCGCAATTTGTCGAAAGTTTTGATTGAAATAGATGACTCTCCTTGTTGATCAAACTGTTTGTTGGTAATCGGCGGGATTTTGTGGACAAATCTTGTCGATTTTCTAAACGAATCTTGTCGAGTATGAGGTTCCAAAATCATTTTGCAATTGCATGTAAGCATGCGTGTCTAGCTACCGGACTTGATACACGGGCATTCAATACTAAACGCAGGTGGAACCCGACTATCAATTTCGGCGTTGCATGATTTATTGTCCCCCAAACAAGGGACTCGCTCTGCACAATATGCACGCTCAGGAGGGTTTTCCCCACATGAGTCCATGCTTTGCTGCATGTGCATGCACTCCCCGCCAGCCGAACATACACACACAATGTAGGTTCAGATTTGGGGCGACACTGACCACGAGGAACTAACTCGTGTGTGGTGCCGATACATGTACTGTGCATGTGTGCTGTGTCGCCACGCGTTGTGCATGGTGCGATGTGTATGTATCTGCAGTATTAGAAATGGGTGTGTGTACGGCACGGAAAATGTAGGAAGATTTACTGCTTTTTCGTCTAGATTTCGCCGGACATGTAAAATTGCTAGCTAGGCCTTACGCCATGTAATGGACCTGCATCATGTAAGATAATACTGAGCCGTACTATCATAATTATATTGTGCGTATCGGGGATGAAAAAATGGGTATCGGCCCGTTTTTTTGCGTATCGGGCAGAAATAATTGCGTATCGGGCCGATACGCAAGTTTGTACGTGAGGAGAACCCTGGGAACAAATGGCCAAGTGACCAGACTTTGCTTCACAAAATAGGCTCTGGAGCAAAAAGTACTGGACCGAATCTTAGTATCATTTTTCTTCTAAAAAGATTCTCCATCTATCGGTACAGGTGGTTTGACTCTAAAGGTAGTGGAAGTATGCCGTTCCATTTTTCTTTAACCACCCTGTATAGAATTTACCACAAGTTGATCAACACTGCCAATTTTGGCACAACGAGTGGGAAAGGACAGTACTTCTCCTTGGAATTAAAAACACAAATCGCTCGCACACACAGCCACACCAATGAGAAAACTCTAACAAAATATTATTTTTGCTCCCCGGGAATGGAAATGTACACAATGTAGTTAATGTTTTTTTTTATTGAAATCAATCGATGCAAGGCTAAAAGCCACTCTAGGTAAAGGGTTACAATCAGAGGTGGTAGGGTTGGTGACATTTTGAATTGCCAACCCTGCCTCCCTTACAATATTTGGACCTATAGACCCATAACCTATAATGTGATTCAAATATGCTGTGTTAATAATGAAAATCTTGCATCATGCAACAATGTCCAACCACTTAGAGTACCACAAGTTTGGTTCATATTCTTCTTTTGTACTATGAATGTTAGTAAAATACCTTAACCCTAACTACCCCAAGCCTTACAAACTCCAACAGCAGGTTTTGTCTAATTTTGATGGGTTCGGTACTGTAGCGCCTTGGCACCATTACTTTACATGGAGCTATATATGCCCCAATTTGTCTAAGTCCAAAGAATGTGCAATAGGTATACTGCACAGTGTTAGATTTTGACAGGTTGAGGACACTTCCTAGTAAAAATGCCCAGGGGGTTAGGGTTAATATGATTGAAAGTTTCAGTTAAGATTTCAGGAAACTTACAACCATTTTACTTATAAACTAAAAATGGTTGGGATGTCATTTTGGTTTCCTTTTTTGGTTGAACGATGTCACAAACCATCCCTGCCTGTGAATGTTCAATACAGCTTTATAGAAACTAGCTTTACTAACTAAAATGCAGATGTCTTGACCCTTTTCTTTACCACATTGTTCATTGGCTTATCTTCCCCCAGTACCACATTCTTTGTTCAGTCAAGCATAAAACCACTTACGCAGAAAAAGCAGCTGACAGCTTGTTAAAATATTCAACCAAAGATTTCACCCTCAAGAACTGATTGAAAAGGAAAATATTCTGTGTAAAGTTTGTTCCATGAACATTTCTCTTTCATATCGTGTAAAAATGAAAGTCATAACGGCTAAAGTAGCATTGTTACAGCTGTTTTCTCTTCTGGCCCACTTTATCAAACAGGAAAGTTGTTTGTCACATGAACCAATGCCACTCCATACACATAACTCTAAAGGGAAACTTCAGATACAGTTTTCTCAAAATATTGTAATATTGACACATGAATTTGATAGCACCATCGGAAAGATCCGAACAAGCTCTTTCTGTTGGTGTATAGATCATGTATGGACAGCAAAAAACACAAGCACTACAGTTAGTTCAAACATGGTGAATGTATTTGTTGTTTGGATACTCTGGTGTGTGGATTCCTTGTCGAGTCAACTCGACATTGGTAAGGAAAGGGTTAATGTGGGACTTACGGGGACTACTTTGGGGTTGTTGGCGATAAGATCCCGGGATGTGACATGGCGGGTCTGGTCATCGGTGCACTTGACATCTAAGATGAACTCCACCGAGCAATCCGGGCAAAACTCTTCACAGGTACAGTCCTACGGGAGAAACAATCAAACAATCTTGGGAAATCAATGCTTGCAATAAATCTGGGAGTTTATGGGGGGGGGGGGCAACTTCAATTTGGAGACCATTTCCGAGCTAGGCCTGGTTTGTCAATGCTCACTGTGATCCAAAGGAACCACAGAAGGTCTCTATATCCACGAGTCTGGAAAGCATGTCTAGTTTGAGGTCCGCCCCAACTGAACTCTAGCCCCTGTTGCTTTCATATTTTCATCCTTTGCAAAATGAGTAATCTATGACCTACGGCCACTCTGTCATGGACTTTCAGGCCAATTTCACGGAGCTACTAAGCACACAAATCTGCTTAGCACCAAAAATGTCTTGCTTAGTTAAAACAGGTTACCAGCCAAAAGGCCATGGGATTTTCACTCCAAGCAAACAACAGCTGAATGCCAGCCACAAGCGATACACTTCACATCATAATTTGGTTGGTAATCCTGTATTTACCAAGGAAGACTTTTCATGCTCAGCAAATCTTTTTTGCTTAACAGCGCCGTGAAATTGGTCCCAGGTTTGCAGCCAACTTTGCATGTTTTCCGGTACTCCTCAATCTCTGCTTAGTGGACATAAGTGTTATCAAGAATTTCCCGCAAAGAAACCATGGAAATAATAGGCCCAGGTTGCTACTAAACAAAATCTAACGATGCTTCTCAACATCCCATAATGTTATGTAAGCCCGATTGGACAATAAGCCAATTTTTTTTTGGGGGGGGGGGGGGAGTTCAAATAGGACTAAAACAAGTTGAAAGCGCTCGACTTACATGAATTATAAAAACTCTGTTACTCACCCTGTTGTAGTTCATGCTATCGACAACATCATCACTCGTTAATGGAATTAAACCTGAAAGTAATGTCAACAGAACAATTATTACTCTAGGAAATAAGAAATGTCTTTTTTTACATTGTATTTTGACCACAAACAGAATGAACTCGGACCAAATGGATACAATAAAATGGAATAAGTTATTCATGGCAATCGACAATACTCATTTACCGTCTCACGATGTTGTCAACCATGTGGACTGTGACGTTTCAACCGCACACTGCTAGTCTTCATCGGGTGAAACTGCAGGCGAAGACTAGCAGTGTGCGGTCAAAACGTTGCATTCCACATCGTTGACTACATCGTCAGACAGCAAGAGATAAGTATTGCTCTCAAACGAATACAACATAAAAAACAAATTCAGTCTGACATAGCATAACACTAGGCCTGCATGGCGAACTTGCGAATGCTGATCACGTGTAGGCCATTGTTACTTGTCCCTATGATCTACAGACTACTCACTCACCCACTCTCTGTGAGATGAATTCATCGTGTAGAACGGAGCTGTTGGCCTCAATCTGGATCCAATCGATGGCCAAGGTGGGCGTCTCTGCGATGAACACCCGACGTAGACTGTTAGCAACACTGCAAGAGTAAACCCCCAAAAAAAGGAAAACTTCAAATATTCCACAATGACTGCAGAAAGAGAACTCCTCTTTTACCTGTTATGAAAGGTTACTACTTACAGGTACATGTAGTCCAACAGTCTGTTTCAAAAGAAACAAGGCATCAGGTCCCAAACACTCGGGAGTAATTTACATGAATGTAAGAAGCGTATTTTCATTATTCTTGTACAAGCAGACGGATGTTGGAAATATGCAGGGAGGGCCCACGACCTTCAAAAAGATTACAACGGGACTACGTCCTATGACGACAATTTGTTTGCTGTCCGCAGCGACGACTTTTAGGCAAATGGTACCAACGGGCTAGACGGGACTTGATAAAAAACAGCTCTCTTTATTTCATTGCAGAAATAACTGCCCGTCTTATTTTAATACACATTAATCTACATAAAACTACAAAATGATTCAGGTTTCTCTCGGCAATCAACATCCTCTTTAATGTTGAAAATAATGAAACTTCAAGCTGTCAACAATGTTACCTACGACCGACTCACTGCAGCTACCTGCAACAAACATAGGGAACGTAAATATTAAACACACCTTTGTTACATTGATCCACCCTGCAAAAAAGGCAATTATGTTGCAAAATTTGAAAATAGTGTTTTATATATAGATGGAAAGGCCATTTTATAAGCTTTCATATGGTATATGTCTGAGGCCTGTAGCATTTTGCATTTGCGAGATATTTGGAAATTTGTATGTTTGTTTTCAGGAATTTTTCGAAAGGAGAAACAAGCCATTTAAAAAAACAAAAAGCAAAGCAATCGATTGAAGCACTCGACACAAACACCTTCTTTTTCCATCTTTATTTACTGAAATCAAAGATTTTCGTTATGAACTACTAGGATAATATACATGTAGGTATCAAAGATGCAAAAAAAATCCCTCCCTTAAAAATCACTTGCTTGAAGAATTGTTCACCCTCTTCACATAGAACAAGCCCATTATGCGTAAAAGCATACAGCGACTTTTGTGCCCTTTTTGCATAGCGGGTCACATTTGGAGTTGTCCCAAGACCTAAAAAGAACAATGTTTCTGTTCTAAATAGTCCTTATTCGTAGCAGCCATCTTCATGCTATCTTTGTCAAATTCCGTATCAATGTAAGCCAAAAGGTTTACCCATGCCCGTTCAAGAGACACCGGGAAGATGGCTGCTATGCATCAGGTCTACACCAGAGGAATGTTCCTGCAAGCTCACCCTCGTCTCATAATAAAAAATAAAAAATATTTTTGCTGCCAAGTGGAAAACGATCCTGGATGTTTTCGCGATGTCCTTTGTGACAAATTATTCATTTAAATACAAAATCAAGACCAAAAAATACAATAAGACTAAATACATGTAACTTGCTTCATAGCATTGGATTCGGACCGGCCAGCCGACCCCGGCAAGCTCAGTGGTTGAGTGGTTAAGACGTCTGCACTAGTAAGCAGGAGGTTGTGGGTTCGAGTCCCGCCCAAGTAAGCCTGTAAATTTGTTTTCACAGGCTCCTGGAAAGCACCGATATTACAGCGCTTCATACACTGCATCGGGATAGGGCAAAAATCTGCCTTAGGCAAATAAAAGTTGGTTTTAATTCATTTTTGTTTTGCCACCCGACCACTGATTTCATTCTAACAAGAAATTGGTTGAAGGACTAAGGTAGATTAACTTGCAAATACATGTACAATGGTGCTGATTTAACAAATTAGTTTCCTTTAACATAAAAATCTTACAAAATTATATTTAATATAAAAATATATTTAGAGAAGAGAGAGTAAATCCCCAACCCTGAATATATAACAGACAAGGGGTTTCAAAATCAGACAGAAAATCTGACCAACAATTCTGAAATTGGTGCTGGCTACTTTTCAACGTTATAAGAAAGCAGGTTTTCTTTAGTTATTCTCATGTTAATCTACTAATACAAGGAAAAGAAATGTCAGCTTTTGTTCAAATGTAGAAATTTCACCTAAAACTCGGCATAATAATAATAATAAAACGAGAGCTATATGTCTGTTTGATAAACAGATCATATGGCTTTTCCGAGTTGTGTTTTATATGCGTCTAAGCCTTTTTGAGTGTAGAAGGAAATTAAACACATTTAACAAAATCATAGAAAATCAGCCGATGACGTCATCATGACGTCACTTCGGATTTGGCATGCTAGTGACAATATCTGCCTACCCACTAATTTTTTGTGACGATCGGACCTACCCTTATATGTGTTTCAAAAAAGCACATTTTTGATGATGTCATCATGACGTCACAAATTTTTCACATTGATATGTAAGTATCTATGAGCTAACAAACCTATTGCAAAAAGAATTTCGAAATTAGCACGTTCCGTTGATGAGATATGGCTTAAAGGTGCAAAAACTAAAAGAAATCTATAAAATCGCATGATGACGTCATAATGACGTCACATCAATTTTCATCTATAACACAAGCCGGTCTAGCCACAAACCAAGTTTGAGCTCAATCGGACGTACGGTTCTCTAGATATGGGCCCTTCAAAAATGCACCTTTGAGATGACGTCACGTGCCACGTGATGACATCATCGTGAGAGTAATATGCACGACTTCGGTATAGGGTCTAAGTGTATGCCAACTCTCATCAAGATTGAAGTCAGTTTACTGGCAAAAGTGACCCCGAGAATGAAACGTGTGCATTGTCTATGGCATTTTTGATAGAAGAACAAGAAGAGGAAGAAGAAAATTGATATATTAATATTCATGACCATACGATCCATCATCCAATTATAAAAAGAATTTAGAAATTAGCATGTTCTGTTGTCGAGATATGGCTCCAAGGTTCAAAAACTGAAAAATTACCATATTAATGTATGATGACGTCATCATGACGTCACGTCAATTTTTATCTACAAAGCCAAGTCGGTCTACCAACAAAACAAGTTTGAGCTTAATCGGACCTATGGTTCTGTAAAATCATTTTAAAACCTTTTCAACCTGCCACTAGAGGGCGCTCTTACATTTTATGACGTCACCGGTAATTTTTCTGTTAAGTACAACCTAGCTGTTGAAAGCAAGTTCACATCTGTTTCCACTTTCAAATTATTAAGGCACTTCTGGTTTCAACCGGAAGGAAGGGTCATGTGATTTTGCACTTAATATAAAAAATGAAGACCCTGGATTATTCTATCAGTTCCCGTAAAAAGCAAAATCAGATCTGTCTCGATTGATTTTGTATTGATTTTCAAAGATTAAACTTTTAAATTATAAGGCACTTCCGGTTTGGACCGGAAGAAAGGGTCACGTGACTTTGCACGTAATATCAAAAATGAAGACCCTGGAGTATTCTATCAGTTCCCGTAAAAAGCAAAATAAGATCTCTCTCGATTGATTATATATTGATTTTCAAAGATTAATTTTCAAATTATAAGGCACTTCCGGTTTAGACCGGAAGCAAGGGTCACCTGACTTTGCACGTAATATCAAAAATGAAGACCCTGGATTATTCTATCAGTTCCCGTAAAAAGTAAAATCAGATCTCTCTCGATTGATTTTATATTGATTTTCAAAGAATAAATCTAGAAATGCTTGTAATCCAATATTTGATGACGTCATCGTGACGTCATTATCAGAAAGCTCGAGAGCTATGTTAAGTATGCTATCTGAAACTAATATCTGGATTATATCTCTTGCGGTTGATTTTTCAGCAATTTTTTAAGGTTTAAAGGTCTTTTCATTGCAACTTCCGGTCTGGTGACGTCATCAATCTTTCTCTCCCTCAACTTGTTTTTAGCATGAAGCCGATTACATACATCAATTATAAAGTGATTTCAGCAAACTTCGCCACAGACATCAACTGATTATTCATTTTAAACATTTTTCAACCTGCCACTAGAGGGCGCTTGAACATTTTATAACGTCACAAATTATTTTTTTGTTAAGTGCAACCTGGGCGGAGACTAATATCGTTGAAAGCAGGTTCATATCTTTTTCCACTTTCAAATTACAGGGCACTTCCGGTTTGGACCGGAAGGAAGGGTCACGTGATTTGATGCACAGGAGATAAAATGAAGATCTTAAATTATACTATCAATTCCCACAAAAATCAAGTTCAGGTCTCTCACGGTCGATTTTATATTGACTTTTAAAGATTAAATCTATTAATCTTTAATTGCTTGTAATTTGATACATGATGACGTCATCATGATGTCATAGTCATATGCACGAGTTCAGTACAGGGTCTCAGTCTATGCAAACTTAAAGATTGAAGTCTGTTTACTGGCAAAAGTGGCGGCGAGAATAAAACGTGTGCTTTGTCTATGGCATTTTTGATAGAACAAGAAGAAGAAGAAGAAGAAGAAAAAAAATCAGAACAAAAACAAAGGCTTTTCCGAAAAATTTCGGAAAAGCCCAAAAAATGTTTTAGATAAAACATCATTTGGGAGTTTTAATTTTATTTTTAAACTATAAGGCATACCACTATAACAAAGTGTCAAGAAGGCTTTGGTTATAGCAGGAAATAAAAAAACAGCCATACACAGTATATAAATAATAATAATAATAATAATAACAATAACAATAATAATAATAATTCTAAATCTCCTGGATGCGGCAAATGGGCGACTCTTTCCGAAATAACTATTAGAGCACTTTCCCCACGCGCCTTACTAAAAAACACTCCAAAGGGGCGACTTTTACAATAGGGCGACAGTTATGTGTCGCCCTATTCGACCAGGTCACCCTAACCCACTCTTTTCCAGGATTATGTGTCGCCCTATCCGGCAATTGAGGAAAAAAATAATAATAATCGGCATTTAGGAACGCTCTAAATAGTAAATATATATCACAGCGCTTACAGGTAATAAACAAATATATTTATTTATTTATTTATTTATTTATTTCGGTATAAAAGCCTCCAATACAAAAATTCGAAAATTCATATCGATTGGATTACAAATAGAAATGCACATACATATATGTATACTAAACCGTTACTGGTAGCTTAAAAAACAATTACATAACAATTAAAACATACAAAGACTAAACAAGCTTATGAAAATTAATAGTGTGAACAATTTGTGGGATGGCTGATTTTTGATATCTGTTAGTGCAACAATATGGGACAAGAAGACTGCCAGTATTTCTGAGAGTTCGAGTACTGTTACGGGGAGGGGGTAGCATAGACATGTGTTTTGAGCCAACAAGGGACTTAGCAAATTTCTCAAATAACTGGTTACGTCGCTGTTCCAAAGATAGAAGTTGAAGATAATCAAGAGTAACAGCATATTTAGAATAATTACGATGACCAACAATTATACGACAAGCACGTTTCTGGATTCTTTCAATGCACTGGGATTGAGAAACCGACAAGGAACATAATTAAATTAATACATATAAACACAATTACATATGATATGTGAATTGATTACTGGTGGAACAAACGCGTTTTGATCATCTTCCTGAATTGTTCAACCCCAAAAAAAGACAATTTAATCAAATGAAATAATTGCCCATATTCAAGAAAGTCCTACTGTTTTTGTATCAAATCTATACATTGTTTATTTCTTGGTCCTGAAAGTTGCTCAGATGAGCGCAGACGAACCAGAGCGTGTTGATGGATTTGTGCAACTCGTGCGGAATCAGCCCACTCAATATCTGGAAGCTCTTGACCCTTGCCATCGTTTGTTCCATCTTGATTATGTGAGCTACAAGTGCCTGAGATGTCCAATGCTCCGAGGCTGTGAGGGAAGGGACAACGCACAACTTCAAACCCATCTCACTGAGCTGACTGCATACATCAAAGCCTTCATGTACCATTATCGAGTCCCCCTGTTGTAATTTTTGATCATGTATTAACTTCTGTAGGAGTTCCCCGAGCCCACTGTCTTTAAGGAGCTGGGCAGGCAAGATGGCTTTAGCACACAGCGTGGAAGCAAACATGACAGATCCTGAAGGATTCATGGCAATGAGCCCCGTCAGAGTGGAGTTGGAATGAGTTTGGTCGTCGTGATCCTCTGAAGCGTTTGCACTGGCTTCTGCAATGGTGATTTTGAAGCAGTCGACCACGGCGAGCGTCGTTGGAAAATCACGGGAGAAATCGGCCGGCATGTTCTGGATGATTGAATCTCGATGCGGCCAGGCGGAAAGCGATTGGAATCGGGCAAACATGTGACCAACCCAGCTGTGAAACAGGGCACCGGCTGAACAAGCCGGTATGCCAAACCTCAATGCAAGGTCTTCGAAGCTGTCATTCTTACGCAGACGCATCAATGTCAGCAGCAATTGGTCCTCCAAGCTGAGAATATCCGCAAATTGAATGGCCGTTGCCGTGTAATCAACGGGATTGGAGAGGGAGCCTGACGGTACCATAGCCTGGAAGATTTGGCAAAAAGTGTGATAGGAAAACCCGGTGTGATGGTGGAAGAGACCGTCAATCTGGGTGCCACGTAGCCACTTCACTCCAAATGTACCAGCCTGTCTTGGGAGCGCCTCCATGTCATTTCGCTCCGCCAATCTGCAGCTGAAGTCATGGTTTGAGGCAAGCAGTTTACTCACAGCAGACTCTAGCCTCTTCACTTTGTCTTCAAGCTTTTCCACTCTACTGTCGATGGTCAGTAAACCCGTAATGCCTGAAAAAACAACAAATACAAAACAATACAGAGTTGTCTCAAATAAAAATCTTAATTTCAGTATATTTTTTTCCAGTTGACTTGTTAAAATATATTAAGTTTAAAAAAAATTCCACTCTGATAAAAATTTCAACTTACTAGTTGGATCCGTCTGGACCATGGTAGATACTGTTGACTTCTTCTCACAGAGCGAACAAATGTTTCTAAAAAGTTAAAAGAAAAAAAATCTTAACATTTCATAAATTGTGAATTTTAATTTCTTACAGTTATTAAAAAAAATTTTTTTTAAAGGTAACTCAATTTGACAGATTAAAAGGAAAGCCATCTGATTTGATGAATTTGATAAAAATCCACAAACCTGGCTCGTTTGGTTGGTGTCGGTGCGTCTGGCTCCAGCTGGTTGGTTTGCATACCAGGAAATACTCTGCTGGTGGAGGCTGCTGCCAGACTAGGAACCTGTAAAGATTATCGACAATTTTCAATTTTGTTAAGGCATTTTAAGAACTCTGGTCTTGGGAGGCCTACCCCTCGATGTCTTTGTCCTGATGAGAGGATACACAGCGATTTCGTTCAATTCTTGTTGCCTATAAAGGGACAAAACTTTGGTAAACTTTCAAGCCATTCTTATGGCACATGATTTTTTTTTTCCCTAGATACACACGACGCTGCTCTTCAGTATAGTCTGCAGCATGTTATCAAACCACAAACTACATTTCTTTCTGCCAAAAAATGACTCAAGTAAAAACCTATCAATTTTGCTGTCACATTTGGCAGGTCATAAATTATATTTTCCAATCCGTACGTGTACGGGTCCCATCCCTAGCTGTAGGTGTGATGGTATTGTTACTTCGTGGTGCCTTATACACAGAGAAATGGATGATTTAAAGGCAATGTACATGATTGGTCATTGTTGCAATTTTCAGGAATGTGGGTTAGTATTTTATAGGAAATATCGTTCCACTGACCTGTTCAAAGTTTTGCGTTGTTGGATAGCGGGAAAAAACAAGAGAAAAACGGCACTCGTTTTCAACTGTCGGGCGGATGATAGCCAAGGCGCGCGTGGCTATTTGGGCACGTGACGCGCCCCGAATGCCAGCGCTGCAGCATGTCCGGGGCGTGCCACTCATCCGGGTAGCCACACGCGCCTTGACTAAAGGCTACAGGGCAGATTTCCAATGATTTCCAGCTGGAAATCGTTGGAAAACGATATATATTTCCACTGTTCTTGTCGACAGCACACCTGGTGCCATAATTTCACAGGATGATTGAGACTACTATTTATTAACTTACAGTCTATATATTTCGTAATAATTCAGTAAAAAAAAAAGTGGAGGATTACCAATCGTGTACACTACCTTTAAATACTTGGATCAATCCCCAAATTGAGAGTTGTGCAGCCAACGCACTGGGAGGGGTAAGGGATTGAGCAACGATGATAGAAACATAAATACTGCTATTAGGAGGCTTCCTCAAAATGTCAAAATCCAACACTGTGCAGTAATATGATGCAGTAACAATGATACACACATGTTGCTTATTAACCCTAACCCTGCCAGACGCAGCACAGTGCATCTGCACTGACAGCTCCACTTTGTTGCACTCTGCACACAAGTCAATGTGACAAAGTATGCAATCTGATGCATCTGGCAGGGTTCTAGCCAAAATGCCCGGGAGGGTGAGGGTTATACTTGCTGGAATCAAGTTTGAAACAGGCACAAGAAAATTGATTTTTTGTTTGGAAAGATCAAATACATTTCTCATATCCTGGCTTCAGCTTCAACTTGTAAACGAACAAGTCCAAGCCTCGAGTTCTGAAACCGAATAAAGAGCCGACTATGCCTTGAAATGGTTGATTCTGATGTACAGAATAGAACACAGGGAGCCAGACCAAGCAACAGCCTTTTAGATGCAGGCATCTAAAGCCAAAGACTGTTTGAAATAATTTCAAACTTACATTTGCCACTTCAAATATCTCCGTTCTTGATTTTATGACCTGCACATCGGGCACAGCGTTTGGCATCAGCCGGCTCCTCGCGAAGTTGCGAAACTGCTCGTCTGTGAAATGCACACTACATAGTCGAAGGTTGTTGTTCATGTATACTGGGTCTCGAAGTTCTAGTCCAGCGTGTCTCGCCCATATCTTACACCTGTTGACGTTAACAATGCATCATTTGCACGACAAACTCCAACAGTTGAAAATACCATTTTAAAAGTATTCGTGGTATGAAAGAAAAGTACATTAGCTTAGTTTAATTTCTACAAATACTCACTCACGTCTGTCCAGTTTTTCTGTCAATTTGATAATTATACTGATTCATTTTTTGAACAATTTCACAAGCTTAAGCGTCTTGAAATTTACAGAAACTTACAGAACACGTGATCTACCAAGATTTGGTTTCCGAGTAATTCCACACAAATTAAACTGGCAAGGAAAAATTGAAATGAATACACGTAAAACAAGAAAAATGTATTAAAAATCGGGAAAATAGAAACGGTTGAATTTGTAATTTCTTTTAAGAAATTGCTTGCAAAAGTGAAAAAAGAAATTTTTAAGAAAAATGGGGAAATGTGTACGTACCTTTCCAAATCCTTTGGGAAACGGAAGAATGATAAATTTGGGTAGTTGACCTTGGTGTTTGTGCAGTCAGTCGATGAGCAGCGGTCCGGCATGGTGATTTGGCAATCACACACTGCAAGGCATGTACTTGTGTAAATAGCAGCTTTGCGTTCTTTCCACCTTAGCCGGGATGCTCACTCTAATGTTGGAATGGTCGTTGCAAGCTAAAGGAGTGAACGACAATGACAAACCCTCAAAAGCACTCCCGCCGTTTGCAAGTGTTATTTGCGTGTGTCATTTCCGACGATATGCGTTTGTGTTACAAGCAATTTGGTGATTTGTTTTCATCTCCCTAGTGAAAGAATCAACCAATACGGCTATAAAGTTTGTAATACCAATGAAAACCTTATATTTCGGTAATATTGTGCAGTGACGTGAAAAGGCTGGCTGCAAGACAAACCATGGAAACATCACTTCCCATGTGGTGTGGCATACACAATCACATGCACAGCCGCAAACCTAACGCTGACTTAATATGTGATGCTGTATTTCCACAAATTGTCTTAACTTTTAAAAGCCGTTATAGTCAGATAATTTGACTGAGTTTCGTTTGGACAAATGCTGCAAATGGTTGACAAATATTGTATGTCCGACCGTAATTTTACCCTCTGGGTTATCAGTCTGGAGCTGTGTGTGCAGCACTGCAAACCAGGGAGTTTTGTTCTTTATAGAGTATGTCCATGATTTAGGTCCGTCATTGGTACATCGTTGTCTAGAAATAGTGCGTCAAGAAACTGCTGCATAGCATCAAAATATATGTTTAAGGACGCAGGGGTAAGTCATTGGACACAAGAAAGTGACTCTTATGAACATTGATGCACCATTTCCCACGTGCATCATGCATTTGACTGCTGCATTAGAATCACGATCTAGGATACATGACGCAATGAAAAATGATGAATGACATGCTCCACTGTGCTTCCAAGAGGAACATGTTGTGCGGTCTGGCTAGGACTCGACTGCCCACAGGGCCAATTTAACACAAAATGCTTCTGTTTTTCACCATTTTTCCTGTGTTCTGAATTGAACTACGTATACCTAATCAACTGAGGACCTGTACAAATTATTACCAATGTATCCAGAACAATGTTATTTTTCAATAACAATAAAAAAATCTAGGCAGCATTGAAAATTATGCTGCTATTGAAAGAGAAATTCCACTTGACCAAGGTATGTTGACCACATGCATGATGCACATCATTGATAGATATGAGAACAAATCAGAATTATAATGTGCCTATGCAGAAATTATAAAAATAGGGAAAACAATATGACGAGCGCAATCTGGAGTCTTGCACAAGTTTATTGTACTCCTGAGCTCATTTCCCTAAATGAAATCCATTCATAGGGATATGAACTCAGGAGGGAGTACAATAAACTTGCGCAAGAATCCAGATTGCGCTGAACAACAATACATTCACGGGTTACAAAGTAACGTCTCCCAGCAAAAGCTCCTTATGACCTTAACAAGTCCAAAACAGATGAATGGCGCCCTCACTCTGCGAAAAAATGGCAAAGCGTCGATTCAAGAAGTAAACCTAAAACGAACGTTACCTCAAATCTGTATCTTCAACCACAAATTTGACGTTGTCTTCTTTCAGTTCAGTAATCGAGATGGACGGCTGGTTAGCGTATGGCATTGTGAAAATCGTTCACAAACTCAAAATTACTATTGTGTGGCTGTTTTCCGGTTAAAATCATAAAATTTTCCACCCAAAACGTCGCCGTTCCCGTATCGTTTTTCTGTGCACGTCTTAAAGCAGACTGGTACCTGAATCCTTCTGTAAGTATGATACATAATAACAACACTAGACTTCAGACGGTCCTCTTTCCGAAATTATATTCATGTTATGATTTGTTTTAATAACATTTTCAAAAAGGCACAATATAATGGAAACTTAATAATATAAATGAAAAGAATTTTAATATTTTTCTTTTAAAATTTAAATAAATAAATTAAAATTCCTGTTATCGAAGGTAATTAATACTTGGTAAAGACAATAGTGAAAGAGCCAGTTCGGCACTGCATGTTGCAGTGAGATCGCGAGTGGAGGGTTCTTTGCAGCGCATACAGGAAACCTTCAAAACTGCTTGCAAAAATGAGCTCTTTTTCAGACAGCGCCTTGACTGAAAAACTTGCTGGTTTGACCAACTCACAGCAAAGCATCCAAACCATGTCACTATGGTTGATTCACCACAGGAAACACGCCAGAAAGATTGTAAAAATTTGGTACATAGAACTCAAGCGAGGTAAATAAATAAATAAAATATTTTAGTTTTTTCTTTTTACTGCTTGTGAGTCGTAGCCCGGCCTAGCCCTGCTGAAATCTTGTGGCTAGCAAGATTATGTGTACGATTATGATGCAAGACTGTTTCTCAGACTTTCCCCTTTAAAAAAATCCTCTAAACCTCGAATTAGAAAAAAGAGCAGTGGTTATTTCCCCATGGTTGGACCTACTCCTAGAACTATGAGGTTCCTGACAGGAACCTCATAGTTCTAGGGTCAGGAACCTCATAGTTCTAGGGGTTGTCGGTCACTTCGCCCAAAAACCACATCGCCCTCAACCACTTCGCCCTCAACCACTTCGCCCAAACGCCACTTCGCCCAAATCCCACTTCGCCCAATCACCCCTTCGCCCAAACGCCACTTCGCCCAAAAACCACTCCGCCCAATTACTACTTCGCCCAAAAACCACTTCGCCCAAAAACCACTTCGCCCAAAAACCACTTCGCTCAATTTTTAAGCACCCAAGATTTTGTTCCCATTGTGTTCGTTTTCGTTTTCTATTTCGTTTTGATGGTGCATTCAAAACTTTATTTGCGTTGTGACATCCTTTTTGTGACCATGCTTTTCTTTTCTTATTAGTTTATAGGCAATTGACCTGTCGCCGTTTACGAGTTAACCACGCCCCTTAGACAACCCTATATGGGACTTTTGTGATTGGACAATAATTCATAAGCTGCGTTGACGCGATTTCACCGCGATAGGTCAATTATTTTTATCAAGTGGTCATTCAAATTATTACGATTTTATGACTTCTGACTAGCGCCCACCCAAACAAAGATACTGACAATTTGGGAGACCGCCAACATAGGGCAAGATAGCTCATTAGTTGGTAGTATCATGGTAGTATAGAGCGCTGGTGGTACGGTATTCCGGAGGTTTTTATAAAAAATTCGTAAAATCTATAACGTAATTTTTTACAAACATTTATATTCTAACATCTTAACTGATATGAGGGATGATGTACAATTTATGTAACAAACTAATGAAATGAAAAAAGGGCATACGGATCGGGCATGGGCGAAGTGGTTTTTGGGCGAAGTGGTTTTTGGGCGAAGTGGATTTTGGGCGAAGTGGTTTTTGGGCGAAGTGGCATTTGGGCAAAGTGGCGTTTGGGCGAAGGGGTAATTGGGCGAAGTGGCGTTTGGGCGAAGTGACGTTTGGGCGAAGTGGTTGAGGGCGAAGTGGTTGAGGGCGATGTGGTTTTTGGGCGAAGTGACTGTAAAGCGTTCTAGGAGTAGGTTGGACCATGGAGGAAGGTTTATGGTTGGACTCTGCACACGAGTCAATGTGACACACAAAGTATGCAATCTGAATTCTGATGAGTCTGGCAGGGTTCTACTTCTAGCAAAAATGCCCTAGGGGTAAATACAACTTTTACAAGGTTTTTTTCAGAGAACTAATTTGCCACCAGAATGTACGTATGTCCTCTTGTTTGTTCAAATATACGTTTCTAAAGCATACTATAGAAAGCAAATATCCATCAGGGCAGTCAGGTTGGCCTCTAGCTTAGGGCAGGCCCTAGAACTATGGGGCTCCTAAAAATGACCTTAAAAAAAATCAGTTTATCCATAACTTAGGACCTATATAATCAAAGTTTTTCTTGCTTAAAAATTATGATAAAATATGTGGTCAACCTGTGGCCTGAATGGGGGGGGGGGGGGGGGGGGGTTGTAGAGGTAATTTTTTGTCCTGGTACCTTGTTTAGGCCCCCACCATACCTCCACTGGGGGTCTGATCATCGTGAAACTTTTTTGAAGCGCAGTATAGTTCCCATATATTTAGAAAAAAACATTGACATGTCTGCCAAATTATGTTTGTTGATATTATGGACCCCCAATTCTGAGAAAAAAAGGTTGAACGGCACACAAAACGAGGATTTTGTGAGTCCATAAGTTGAGAATTTGAAGAGATAATTAATTTCTGATCACAGAATCTGAAAATATGACCACCAATTAGGCCCGAAATCCATTCTCGCCTGGTATGTATACTGGACCCGGTATCAAAACCGGTTTGAACCTAGACCGGTATTATTCCCCTCCCGGACCGGTACAAGTCCCCTTGCTCGTCGGTATTTCAAAGCCACTCTAATGAATAGACTTGCGGTCGATAATACGTGTATGTGTAGGTGATGACTGGAGTGTGAATGCTGTGCGGTAAAATCTGTCCAACGGCAAACTCTTTGAAACTGAGCGAATGTTTAAGGCCTTTGTTCGCCCGTGGAGGATTATTAACGGATTAAAGTCACCCCATTGTCTTCGTCCAGAAGGAATTTGCCAGTCTAGGAACTGGACACAATGGACTCCCAAACCGGGCCAGGCTTCCAGTAGAGGCTGCACCGGTATCCAACCCGGTTTGGGAGGATTAAAATGAACTGGTTTGGCTACTTGTGGCCCGGTATACATACCGGGCGAGAATGGACTTCGGGCCTTAGCCCAGACAAAAATTATCAGCATTTCATCTTCATTAGTATGGAATATATAGGCCTTCAAAGATGCTACCAAAATGAACAAGAAATTTTGTTTGGTATACCAAGGTATTTTTAGAAATTTTTCCAGCCAAATCTGAGTCGGGTCATATGGGAGATACCCTGATTTTGTGTGATTTGACATGGAATGATCCTATTAGTGATCTTTGTCATTTATTTGGCTTTGAGTGCATTTTGTTTACTTTTTCTGGCTGAACTGTAGTCATTCGCATTCACATTGTTTTCTGTCCACAAAAACTAATCTTTTTGAGTTACTGTTTATGATTTGTGCTAATTTCGGACTGGTCACTGGGGAATGTATTATCCAGTGTTGATTGCTTTTATTTACAGCAAAGACTCGACGTAAGTTGGTGTTCATATACCTAGCCAACGATGTGGTGCAAAACGGCAAGAAGAAAGGAGCCGAATTCAGCAAGGAGTTCAGCACAATCATTGATCATGCATTCAGCCATGTCTTAGAGTAAGTGTTTAGCAGATAATTGCTCTCAAACTCTCAACACAGACTTGGAAAGTGGTTTTTGTGATATGTTAATGATAACATCCGCATTTCGAAAAAAAACATTTAAAAACAGTGTTTGTACACATGCACGGTTTGAATTTGTTTCATTGTTCTCCCTTTCAAGGACTTCAGAGGATGAGAAGACCAAGAAGGCATTGGCCAGAGTTCTAAGCGTCTGGGCAGAAAGAAATGTGTTCAGTTCACAGCTGCTGTATAAGATGACGACCCTTCTGTCAGGTGGGTACTCAGTGGAAACAAAAATAAGATTAAGGATCAACGCTAGAGTGGAGGAGAACAGGAAACGGGGCTCTTTTTTTGTTGAGTTTTTGTCTAGGTTATGCCATTTCAATTTCCAGGTGATGTACCTCCGCCAATCAAGAAAGCACGGCACAGTGAGCCACACCATCGCCATCACCACCACCGGGAGCATGGCCGACCTGCCCGACCTGCCCAACCTGCCCAAGTCTCTCCAGCTGCACCCACCCCCGACTCGGACAGCCAGAGTGAGGACTCCGCCAAGAAGGACAAATTTGAAGGGTCTTTTGGGGAGAAGTTTGAGGCTTTGCATGGGCTTCTTGGGGAGGAGGAAGAAGATGGAGAGGAGGAAGAAGAAGAAGAAGATGAGGAACACGTTGATCCTGAAGATGTACCCGAGGTAAATGGGTGTCTTATTGTGATTCAAAATTTTGTTTGATGTTATTTCCTACTTAAAGAAGTCTTCACGGGAGCAGTCTCTCATCTAGCTATCTGTCTATTGGACAAGCAAAAATTACAGTTTTCAACAGGCAGTTTTTAGCTTGTAGAAAAGGTAAAAGCATTTTTTTGTTTCTCTTAACATTGGTGAATCAAATACAAGTTGAAACTTGCAGCCATACTAATGGCTAAAATGGTGGGTAATTAGTGGTTAAGGAGACTCTGTCTTCTTGAGCATTCTGAGGGAATTACTTTGAAAGACAAGACCCATTTGTCAATGTTGTTAGTTGCCAAGATTTTCTGAACTCTTTGTAGGCCGATGAGATAATTCAGGCCCTGAATGATATGGACAACTCTGCCTCCAGTGATGCCGTGGTGAGAGAAAAGATTGCCAAGTTGCCTCCCGAGGTCCAAGATGTCAGCCTTCTGGACAAGATTCAAGGTTGGTAGCTGGAGTTAGCACTTGTTAGTGCAGTACTTTGTGAAGTCAGCATTTGGATCGCAATCAACACTCAGTCCCATAAGAGAAATAGCTTATTCTCCTTGTGGAGGTCACAAAATATTCAGAATGTAGTGAATTTATATGGCATTTTGTGTTTATGACTTCTGACTAAGCCCCTTCCCTCCCCCTCCGGAATAAAGACACTGACAATTTGGGAGATGGCTAACATGGGGCAAGATAGCACAGTTGATAGTGCACCGGTACGGTATTCCAGAGGTCGTCGGTTCAAATCCAGCTCCTGCTAGTTTTCTTGTTCCCTTTGAGAATTAATTTTTCGTTCAAAAAAAGGAATTTCTTTAGATAACCTGTTAGCAGGAACAGATCCATTTTTCTAGCGAGCAAGGACATAGCAACTTTAAATTGGTCAGTTGCACAAATCATCACACAATGTCCCAAGCATTAATGCTAACTTTCTCAAATCCTCAAAAAATCCTCTTTACTAAATGGAGGAATTTGGAGGATTGAGGGTCTTTGGAAGTTGAAGCATCAGAGGATTGAGGGCACTAGAGGTTTTTTCATCAGGCGCAATCTGGTGCTGGATGATTTCGGAGGATTGAGGTTACTGGGGTGTTTATCCAAAACCCACTGGAGGATTTTACAGCATTCGGGCAGTCGTTCCCAGTAACAAACAATGGAGGATTTTGAAATCGGAGGATATTGGAGGATTCAGGTTACATGCAGGAAAAATGATGTAAGGAGTTAGGGTTTAATAATGAGGCAGAACGTTCAGAATTCAAGCAAGGTTCATAAGATACCCGGGCTGTTTTCCCAACCCCAGCTTCGTCTTCGTCTTTGGCTTCATTCATGCAGTTTGGCAATGGTGATGGAGCCGGAGACGGAGCCTAAGCCGGGGTTTGGAAAACGGCCCCGGATGTCCCTCTAGCTCACACCAGGTTCCACATGTTTTCCTTGCCAACTTTATTTCAATTTTTGTATCCAATCTATTTCCAGCCATGAAGTCAAATTCACACCCGAGTCTGTTGTCGGCCATTAAATCGGCTGCCATTTAGAATCACCAGAAATGTTTTTTGTGTTTGTTTTCCCAGAAAGGGAAGAAGCAGACCGACTCTCTACGTTGGTCAACGATGCCTGCTCGCTACTTGATGACTATAACGTGAGGTTATCATTGGAGTTGGAAGACAGGCAACATGTGATGCGAATGCTGAAGAACTACAGAATCTCACATCATCAGAAACTCAAAGAAGCTGAGGAAAAACTCAAGGTAGTGCACTCAGAATTTTTTTTTTTTGGGGGGGGGGGGCATTGGGCCTGTTATGTCAAGAGGGGTTCCTGTGTCAGTAATAAGCTTAGGCAAGAAGTATAGTTAAGTGCTGTTGACAAATTTCACACTAACTTTGCCCAAACCATGGCTGGTCAGCTGGTCAACTGCATTTAGTCGACCATCTGAAGCCAGCCTACAGGGCGTGGTCATGCTGATAATCAGCAGCCTACGTAATGCTAAACTATGGCAAATGATAAGTGGACCAGTGACATAGTTGGTAGTTGGTCAACTATTGATAGACTTCCTATTGATTTCTGTTGTGTAAGGTTTGTTTAAACTGGATGACGCCAATAGGCTAAAAAAAAATTGCCACCAGGCCGAATGATGTCTATCCGCGCCGTTTTCTGCATTTTCAATCCATTGTTGGATTATTTTATGTTACGCTTGGCTGCACAAACCTCTTGTGTCTGTTTCGCTTGGCTGCACAGGCCATCCCGGCACCCCTGGCGCCTCACTATAAATAACCGTACTCAAGGGGTTAAGAGCCTGCAATAAGCCAGTTCGGTATTTCAACTGCGCATGTGCACAATGACATTTTATCCCGAATGGCCCGCGTGACCTATCGCGCGCGTGTGAATGCAAAAGGTGGTCGCAAAACGTGCTTGTGTTAAAGTCAATCAGAATGGGCGTTCACGTAACATGGCGTGGCATTACGTCAGCAATTTTATCCCGAATAACCTTTGACCTTTGAGATACCGAACTGGCTTATTTCAAAGTAACTCTGGTGACTTCTGATTCAGTTTGTTTGGGTTGTTCTAAATTCTGTTAAATTTTCCTGCCTGACCAGGATTTCCAAGGGAAGCACAACAAGGTGACCATGGTACGCAAGGAGCTAGCATCCCACATACAGAACCTGCCAGATCTAACGTTACTACCCGATGTCACTGGTGGTCTGGCACCACTCCCCTCAGCTGGTGACCTCTTCTCAATCTGATGCGAGGGACGGGACACTAGACTAGTGGAATTTGTGGCTAGGGCAAGCCCAACCTCATCCCTAAGGATTTCAAGCAGTGTAAAGTCCCGAGAGACTATAATTGAAAAATGATCAGTTAAAACTTGCCGCCACACTTGTGAAGTGCTTATCAAAATTTCTCCTGCAGTAACGAACTCTTTTCCTACCAGGGTTTACTTTTCAGAATGAGATGAATTGGACCCCTGGGGATGAGGTTGGAACAAGTCAAACAAGCCACTTGCCTTGGGCAATGAGATGAAGTTAAAGATGATGTTGATTGCCGAGAGAAGTCTGCGTCATTTAGTAGTTTTATGTAGATTGTGTATTGTAAAATAAAACAGCTAATTATTTCTGCCTTGAAATAACCAAAAAGTGACTTTTGAGAGCTATTTTTATCAAGTCCCCTCTAGTGCAGCATAGCCCGCTGGGGCCATTTGTCTAAAAGTTGTCGCTGCGGGCAGCAAACAAATCTGACGTCGTAAGACGAACTCCCCTTTTGTGTCTAGTGCTAGACACAAAAGGGGAGTACGTCACATGACGTCAGATTTGTTTGCTGCCCGCAGCGACAACTTTTAGACAAATGGTACCATCAGGCTAGAGGGGACTTGATGAAAACAGCTCTCAAAAGTCACTTTTCGGTTATTTCATGGCAGAAATAATTGGCTGTTTTATTTTACAATACGCAATCTACATAAACTACAAAATGACGCAGACTTCTCTCAGCAATCAACATCATCTTTAAGTAACAAAAGCTCAGTTGAACTCATTTGTATTCACATCGTGACACTGTAGTGATGCAAATGCATTTTAAACATTAGAAAATTGTACGCAATATAACAGCATTGTTTTCTGCTGAGTGGAAGTTGGTTGTAGACTGTGTTTGCCATTTGCATTGTTTTAATGAGAGAAACGTACCGTGACAAAACAGCTGGGGCCAGTGTCATAGCGCTGCTAAGCACAAAATGTTTTGCTAACGGCAGGAGCCTCCGCCCATTTAAAGGCAGTGTACATGATTGGTCATTGTTGTAATTTTCGGAAATGGGCAGATTTGGGGGTTAGTATTTTATAGGAAATATCGTTCCAGTGACCTGTTCAAAGTTTTGCGTTGTTGGATAGCGTAAAAAACGAGAGAAAAACAGCGCTCGTTTTCAACCGTCGGGCGGATAATAGCCTTTAGTCAAGGCGCGCGTGGCTATGGGCGCGTGACGCGCCCGGATATATGCCATGGCGCCATCAGTCCGGGGCGCGCCACTCGTCCGGGTAGCCAGGGCAGTTTTCCAACGATTTCCAGCTGGAAATAGTTGGAAAACGATATACATTTCCACTTTTCTTGACAACGACAGCACACCTGGTGCCATCATTTCACAGGATGAGATTGAGACTACTATTAACTTACAGTCTAGTAAAGGTATTTCGTAATAATTCAGTAAAAACAAATTGGAGGATTACCAATCGTGTACACTACCTTTAATGGAGATCGTAAGCAAAGCCAAATAACTTCAGAAGCAAGATTTGCTTAACATTTTGATGCAACGCTACAAATCTCCATGCAGCGGAGGCATTTTGCACAACTTGGTCGTGAAATATCACTAAGGTTAGCTGTTTGATTCAGATACCGACAATTTGGGAGACCGCCAACATAGGGCAAGAAAGCTCAGTTGGTAGAGCGCCGGTACGGTATTCCGGAGGTCGCAGGTTCGAATGCCAGTTTGCTTTGTTTACTTTGAAAATGTTTCAGCTTTGGTTAACAGAACTTTTTCGCTAACCGTTAAACAGCACCATGAAACTTGCTCCAGATTATATAAGTGCTTAACTACTTGTCTCTTGTGGCTATGCAATACTGCTTCCTCAACATGCATCTTCCCATCTTATGTAGAAAACTTTGGCTCATTGGGGCCAATGTCGTGGTGGTGCGAAGCATGCAATTTTCTGCTAACAGAACCTTCATCCATCTTCATTCACTTGTGTGGAAGTGCTGTGGCCTAGTGGTTTGGAGCATTGAATTCGTGGTCTGCGGGTAATTCTGCAAGTTGTGGGTTCGAGCCTAGTGGGCTATAGCACTTCTACGCTTATTATGGGTAGAGGCATTATTCATGCCTTGCAGTGGACTAGTTACCCATCCCGACCCTATTCATACTGTGAAGAGAGATTATCTTGTCTTGTTTCAGTTTGAGGGGCTGGTTCTTCCACACTTTCCTCTGTAGCCCACACCTAGAGTGGCCTTTGGCCTTGTGATTGGTGACATGCATGAAAAAAAAAAAAATAAGTGCAGCAAAGAACATGCTAACTTAGCATGCAGATTCTGTGATGCAACAATACCAAAATAATGCATGCAAGCTTGTGAAAGATGCTTAATTTTATAAGTTTTCTGCTAACTTAGGTAGCTCTATGAAATTGGACCTTGAAACATACACGCACTACTAATACCATTCATAAAACAACTCCAGTACAAGTTTGCAAACAATTTCTCACCTTTATTCTTTTCATGCATTTCATGGTTTAATACAACTGATGTTTATACACATATTGAGTTTAATACCCCATCTTGTAAGATTTTAAACTTGTTCCAGCATTGACCTTTTAACATTTGTACTTCAAATAAAACCTCCCAATTGTGCTTGTCATTTTAATTGATTGCATAGTTTGAGTCGACCCCCAAATAAATGAATCTCTAGAATCTCTAAAAAGTACCAACATTTTGCTTGTTTTTATATGAAAAATTCATCGTTTGCTGCAGAATTTTGCCAAAAGGTCATACGAACAATGCAAATGAATTGGATCACTTCTTCATTAAAAAATTGGTGAATGTTTGCTATGAAATCTAAACCTTTAAAATTGTATAAATACCAGATTGGGTATAAGTATATAAAAACACCGTCCCATTTGAAATGAAAATATGCGAAAGATGTACATAAATTTAATTCAACTGTGGTGTGTAACAGGATTTTTAGTACAGTTACCCGGTACATCATTCCTTTGTAACATTTGTGAGGACTGAAAATAAAACTTCATTTGCTGCAAATTTGTCGTTTATCTTCTGAATGCCTAATTGTCCATATCAATATTATTCTTTGTTAATCTGAGTTATTTATGTACAAAAACATGGTGACTTCTCAAGAAGAGGTTGTTTATGAAATAAATATGGAGGTTTGAGATTTTTTTTATTTTATTTCATTTTTTTTTTTTTGGGGGGGGCAGGTATTAATTAGGAACTTGTTGCCATCCCATCAGAATTTTATTGACACTGACAATCTCCAAACTACTTTGGCTATTTGCCAAATGAGGTGAGTATATCCGTGGTCCATTTGTCACCGTCTATCTAAGGCCTCTGTATGATATCCTTTTCCGGTATTCAAGGTGAATTTGCATACTTCCCTGGATGCATCGATACCCTCGATCTTTTGTGCACAACGAGAATGCTAATTAAAGGTCAACTTTTGCTACGGCCGTTTCGTGTGTGGAATATACAAGACGGTAAACTGTCGCGCACCGGACTGGGCGTACACGTACGTGCGCATGTGTGAGGCGAGAGAAAACTCTGTGTATTTTCTCTAAAAAATTCTCTCTAAAAATCAGAGATGGCAGCGACGTTCCTAACTGAAGATCCAGCCTGGCAGGCTTTGCAGAAATACTACGATGAGAATGGCAAGAAGCTGAATGTTCTGGAAATGTTCAGATCGGATCCGGATCGATTCAAGAAGTTCAGCTTATCGTACGTATTTAATTTGGCAATGCATAGATATTGATAGGGCCTATGTTTGTTTCTGCAGTGTCATGCCATCATGTACGGCTGAAAATGTTTGGGGAGGCTATAGGGGTGGGGCATGTTGTTGAAAAGTGGTAGGCCCTAGTGGATGTCATGAGGTATACACCTGCCACTCTTTCCTCTGAATATTTATATGACATCACCCATAGTCCAGTATCATGGTTTTTCAATGTTAGGGAAAGTTTTGACTTAAACAAAAAAAAGAAGAGGAAATTGTCAAAACCTTGCTCTAGTCTGTAGTGTTAGTAATAGTATGACTAAATTAATTAACGTTAGCAAAGGAAGTTAATTCTATTCCTTCCTATGCACCTGTGTTTGTGTGGGGATTGACATTTTGGAAGTGTGGAAAAGCCCACCCTGGGGCACTACTTACTATCCTGTACAAAAGTATAGGGCCAATTTCTATTTACATGGAACCATGTAGTCATTCATAGACTTCAAATTATACTACTGATGAATGCCAGATTTAATTAGTTAGTGGTCTGCGTGGCTAAGTTGGGAAAGAGTTCCATATCCGGCCATCACCTATTTTCCCTTAACCCCTTGAGTACGGTATTTTACAGGAGACGTCAGGGTGCCGCGGCGGCTCTGGCAGCCAAGCGAACCGCTACAATGTGTTTGTGCAGTCAAGCGTAACATACACAATAATCCAACAATGGATTGAAACTGCACAAACAGCGGCCAATGGTGTCATCCGGCCTGGTGGCACTGTTTAATCCAACAATGGATTGAAACTGCACAAACGGCGGCCAATTGCGTCATCCGGCCTGGTGGCACTGTTTTTTTTTTCGCGCATATTTGCGGCATCCGTACGCAAGGGGTTAATATGACTTAAAAACTACCAAAAAGTATAAATCTAATGAAGAAACTTGAATTTAGGAGGGAAACATTTTCAACTTAATCTTTGAAAATACTTTGACTTTTTCTGTCATGGCCCATAGACTTTGTGCACAAGGTCTAAGTGATGGCCGGATATGGAACTCTTTCCGGGAATGATTTTTTGAAACCTTGATCAAGTATCCACTAGATCAAGTATCCATCTTTCTAAGTGAAGTAAACATTTAAGAAAAACAGAAAACAAGTGATATTGAAGATATTTAATTCCTAACTCGAATATTTCTAACCAGCAATTTTTCAAAGGAGAATTTGAAACTGATATTTTAACACCTTGGCTCCCCCCCCCCAGAAAAGTAGGAAAAACAGGAAAAAAAAAAAACATTTAACCTTTAGTCCGATGTGCTATAATAAGATTGGGTATGCACAGGGATGTACAGATAACCGACAACCGGCCAGGTGGTCTTTTTTAAAACCATGGCCATAGCTGCCTGCCGTATGTATTCAAGAGGTTATGAGGCTAACCTACCAGGAAACGAATGATGGATACACTACTATGCTGTCAGGATATTGTGAGTGGGTTCAATAAGGTACATGTACCAAGGTACTGTGTAATGAGTAAACAAGGAAGTGATACAAACCATCCTGTAGCAAAAGAGTGATCCCTATGTTGGGATATTTTACATATTACATGTACTTTTTTTTATTACCCCTCCCTCTTTCAGTGCCAAATTGGAGCCAACTACCCTATCTATCAAAACCTATCGAGTGACAGGTTGAGAGTTTGAGACACACAAGCTGTGGGAGAGGAGAGGATTTGGTTTTTCGATAGGTTGTGAATGTGATGGTTAAATAGTAGGAGGGTTAATAAGGGAATAAATATATGCTGGGCCGGTTTTAAACGTACGTTTAAAACCGGCCCAGCACATATTTATTCCCATTCATAAAATACCTTTTTGTATAATTAAGCAAAAACCACCGAAAATTATAAATTTCCAATGATTTTGTTCAATTTGTTTTACCTTGGTTTGTAAAACAGCCCTTCAGCTATTTAATGGTTCGTGCCACGCGCGAGTAGTGGTAAACATGTCCTTATATGGAAATTGACATGCGCGCGACGCGCTCGCCAGGTGGTGGTGCAGAACGCGGCAGTGCCGGTGTAGCGTGAAATTATGGACTCTAAATACGGATGCATTGGTAGTATTGCGCTTGCGTTATTAGGAGAGTGCCTGGTCGCTCGAGTGTTCAACCAATAAAATGGACCAGATTTTGTAGGACTCTACATTTTGTGTGACACCGGAAAAAATGTTTAAAACTGCGCCGTGTTTAAACAACTTCCAGCCGTGTTTAAACAACCGTTTAAACACACCCACGTGACAGGCTCTCGACCGATAGGGATAGTGAAACTCGCTGAGGCATTTATGAATCTTGTTTTAAATGCTTGCATTATGATGGTAACAAGTTTCATTCAGATGTTGATATTTTTTTAAACATGAGAAAAATAATCAACATAATGTTCATTTGTGTACAGCACCAGTGTGGGTATATATTTTTAGCTGCGTCGCATCGCAGATGGGGCTCTATAAGCGCTTGGCGTTGTTCTTTTTCTTCTTCTTCTTCTGATCTTATGTAGCTACGTGTAGTCGAGGTTTAAAGGTAGTATTTACAGCATTTATGTTTTTTTTGTTTTACTCCCCCCCCCCCCCAAAAAAAAAAAAAAAATAGGTCGGGGCCATTAAAACAGGGTAGGTAGGGTAACTGGAAGCAGAACAATTTTTTTGGGTCTACAAATGTAATTGGTTTAATGTCTGTAGATTGTGTACAATCAGTTATTTTTAATTGTTGAAATGTCTATAGATATTGCATAAAATATACTCTCAAAAGTACAGAGCAACCTGTGAAAAGCTGATATTTTGAAATGGTGTCCTTTGAATCTTTTGAACTGTGAATGTTAGTTTTCTTGTACTAATTATTCAACTTCTTGGACTTGTAAACTTTTCTTGGTAATATTTTAAAAATACAATTTACTTTTGAAATGTTTAATGAAACCAAAATCCTTTGTTTCAGTGTTCCTCTTGGTGATAGCAATGGTGACGTTCTGCTTGACTTCTCAAAGAACCTCATTAATGAAGAGGTCTTCAAGCTACTCATCGATCTGGTAAGAAATTTTAATTTTGTCAAGGAGATAAAAGAAATAGATTTCTTTTTAAATACAGCATCAGTTGATGCAGAAGCAATTTTTGAGAGTTAAAGATTTTTAGAGAACTTGAGAACTGAATATTTTTTTGAATTAAACTCAGAACAAAGATAGTTGTTGGAATTGAGCTTCACTGCATATTAAATAGTACTGGCATACAACTGCAAGTGTTAGTAAAACTATTACACTGAGCATTCATTCGGATTCTATACATAAGGAGATGAACAGATGATGATTTTGGTTTATTTAGTGTTTTTTGTTAAGTTTCTACTTTTTTTCTGCTTTTCTGTTTACCCAAGTTAACCCTGCGGTGTGTCATGACAATAATCACGCTACTGTTACACCACAATGACCTACTTTAACAAAACACCGCAGAGTTAAATGTAGAGGTCTGTGACGGTTGTTTTGGGTTGTTCTTTTATAGAAATTTCGCAAAATACGTCATATCCCGTACTTGCTTTTGTTAATAGTGTTATGTTTCATTTCAACTTTTTTCATAGGCAAAATCACGCAAGTTGGAAGCAGCTCGGGAACGCATGTTCACAGGAGAGAAAATCAACATCACGGAGGACCGTGCCGTGTTGCACGTTGCTCTGCGCAACCGCTCAAATCGGCCCATCTTGGTGGATGGCCAAGACGTCACGCCGGAGGTCAACAAAGTCTTAGCCCAGATGAGGACCTTCACAGAGGTGGGTACATGATGCTTTATAGCAGGACAGGTAACCAGTCAAAATGCCATTGAATACCTGTAGTTTCTGACTGGTACTCTGATTTTTTGCTTTTCAACTTGGTAGAAGTGGGCACATGATGCGTATAGCAGGAACAGGTTACCAACCAGAATACCATTTGGTGTGAATACCATCTGACGTGAATACCTTCTGACGTGAATACCTGCTGACGTGAATACCTGCTGACGTGAATACCTGCTGACGTGAATACCTGCTGACGTGAATACCTGCTGACGTGAATACCTTCTGACGTGAATACCTTCTGACTGGTACTCGGCACATTTTACCTAATTACATTTGAACCATTCATTTGTTTTGTTCCTTAGGCCGTGCGAAATGGAGAATGGAAAGGATACACAGGCAAAACTATCACTGACGTCATAAACATTGGCATTGGTGGATCTGACCTGGTGAGTTTGACTACTAAAGACTGATTAACATAGAAATTAAAGATGCTGGTTGTAGTATTTAAGAAAGTCAGGCATGCAGGTGAAATGAAGTCCCAAGTTTTCGCTATTTCTTCCCCTGCAGTAAACAAAAGTCATGAATGCAACATTTCAACCATCGAGCAACAAACGAGCTATGGACTTCAACAAGGCAATTTACACTTGAGATTTTTTTTCCTGAATTGACTCGATAGAATAAAATGTTTAATATACACACACAGGTGCTCCTTAAATATAGATTTCTTGAGACAACTTTGAAGGAATATGCAGGGGAGTCAGGTTGGCCTTGTCATATTTTCCTCGCCTTCCACCACTGTGAACTAGGTTCAAATCCTACCAGGGCCGACATGTGGATTGGGTTTTTAGTCCCTGCCTGATTCCATGGGTAGGCATCGACCGCATAGTGGGGGTCATTTTTATTTGTTAATCAAATTAGGACCGAGTTATGGGGACATTTCTCTGTCCGCCTAACGATTTTGGTCCCCACGACGTCTATCGCACGACCAGTTTCTATCCCCACAATTATGGTGCTAGACTGTGTGGGTTTTCCCCAGAATATCATTTTGGGGTTTTCCTCCCACCTCTAAAACTGAAATTTCTTTGTCGTCTTCCTACAGGTTTCTTCAGGCTTTCGAGCTACAGTACGACGTGCTTTTGAGGAATCCCTGGTTTCATTACCAGAAAGAATTAAATAAAATAAAATAAATGCTTTGTCACTTGTATTTACTCAATCAAGGAGCATAATTGTAAAAACAATTTTTTCCCCCAGTGTACCTAACTGGAGACTATTCAGACATTACCTTGTAATTTTTTTTGTATTTATCCATGTTGCAGGGTCCTGTCATGGTAACGGAGGCCCTTAAGCCCTTTGGCGGGAAAATCAATGTGCATTTTGTGTCCAATATCGACGGTACCCACCTGGCCATGACGCTGAAAAAACTAAACCCAGAAACGTCTCTGTTCGTCATTGCATCCAAGGTAGGATTGGCTCATTCTTGGTCAGTTTGTCTGTTTGCCTGTCCATACACCCATCATCAGTGTGCCAAATATCTATTGGTATCATGTCGAATCCTGCATGTGGATTGGATTTTTCAGTCCCTGCTGATTGCATGGCATTTCGAAGGAAACCAATCTTGGGTTTCCCTCCCACCATTAATTTTTTTCTCTCTACAGGTTTTTTTCTGGCTTCGAAATCCTTTGTTTCATTAGGCCCCCCCAAAAAAACACCCCAAAAAACAAACAAATAGTTGTTTTGCAGTTGCCCTCCGCGACCGACCCTAAAAGTCACAAAAGTTTTGTTTATTTTATTTTTAAAGGAATTTTAAAAATTTCACCTTTTCCCGCACAAAATGAACAAGTTTTATTAAAAGCATTGAGCCAGGAAAAATTTGTTCTGCTTCCAATTATATGGCATTTAAAAATAGGGTAGGTAGGTAGGGAATTTGTTTGTTTTTTTGTACTTTTTTTGTGCTGATCGTATACATGTACAGTTGTACATGTAGGTGTCTACGTGTAGTCAATGTTAATGAAGTATTTACAGCATTTATGTTTTTTTTTTTTTTTACTTTTCCCCTAAAAAAATATTAGGGTCGGGCCATTAAAATAAGGTAGGTAGGGTAATCGGAAGCAGAACTACTTTTTGTTGGCCTCGTCTTTAACCAGTTCACGCTGGGATTATTTTGACGTTGACCTGACCCAGGTGCGGGATTATTTTTCACGAACCTCGATGCCAGACGGTTCAGGCCATCATCTGAGGGTGGGTCACTGACAGATATTTCCAGCCTCGCCCCAGTGCGTGTTTATTCGTCATCCGTTCCGAATACCGCAAAACCTTTGCGTGTATACACGTCATCCGACGCGAACTGGTTAAATACAGCTACGACGGCACAATTGTGCATTTTGCCATCTCACTTTTATTAAGCTTACTTTTTGCCTCCCGACTCCAGAGTATCGTTTTGATGCTTTCTTGGATGGTAAAAAAATTAATTGACCGACCGACCCTTCTTTCCGATTTTTCCTTTGTTGGTCTCACCAGAAAAAAGAAGAATTATAACACAGTGATGTCTCGTTGTCTTTTTGGTTAAAGTCGGTAGTTTCTTAGCTTTCAGTGTCATTTCCCTGACTAATATAATGTTTTCCGCTTACTCTTTAGACGTTTACAACTCAAGAGACGATTACCAATGCAACATCAGCCAGGAACTGGTTCTTAGCAACAGCCAAGGAAGCTTCCCATGTCGCCAAGCACTTTGTGGCGCTCTCAACCAATGCAGTAAGCAAACTCAAACAAGAAAATTATACTTCTACTATAAACATTTAGATATTACAAATATTTCATTTTGCTCCAGGGGCCAATTTCACGGAGCTGCTAAGCACAAAAATGTCTTGCTTATTAAAAACCGGTTTCCAGCTAAAAGTCCATCTGATTTTCATGGTAAACAAATGTCTGGATATCAGTCACAAGCAATACTGTGACGTGATCTGGGAAAACCCTTCACATGTCGCCGAACCTGCATTGTAGATAATGGCAAAATAGTCCCCTAGATTTTTTGTTGACAATTTGTGTTTCTGCTACAATTGAATTATTAACATCTAAATGATCATTCCTGAAAATATTTACTAAAAATTCCATCATTTTAAATGTAACATTTGCAATTTTTCACTGGGTCACTTTTTGTGCAAACTCAATGAGTTACGCAGAAGTTTAAAGCTTGATTTCTCAAAAGGAAGTCAGCTGGTTTTTCCTAAATTCCTGACAGCATAACTCAAGTCACAGCTAGACATCCTAGAATCATGAATAAAACAGTTTTGAAAAGAACGCAGTGCCTTCATTAATGTTACACATATAACACAAGAATGACAAATTTCACCATGTGAAGGGTTTTCCCAGATCACATCACATATATGACACAAGGAAATTATGTTTTTATCGAGGAAGAATTTTCTCGCTGAGCCAGTTTTTGTGCTAGAGTGCCTCCATGGAATTGGCCCCTATATTTTTTTGTACAATATAAGCAATGGATTACGGAATGGTTGTATTAGAGCCTAACATTTCTCGTACCGAGTGGTTTTTGTACTAAAGCATGTAAAAACGTAGTACAACCAAAAGATTTTCCTAAAATGTTGCAGGACTGAGGAGAAATAAAAATTAAAATTATATTCTGTATTCAAATTTGGAGCCTGTATTTAAATATTTTCATATCCGCTGTACATTTGTGTGTCATCTGGCTCCTCCCATTTCCATGCCCCGGGAAAGAGAAAATGTGAGGTTACCATAGTAACTGAGAAACATGATGCTAACCATATTTGTTCATTTGTCATCAACAGGCCAAGGTGACAGAGTTTGGCATCGACAAGAACAATATGTTTCCCTTCTGGGATGTAAGTATCTTCATTTCTGCGTAAGAAATTTAGAAGAATGAGCTATAAAAATCTTGTACTTATTCATTTCACAGATAATTTGTTTGAGACATTTTAGCAATTAATTTCATTAATTGGCTTGTTTCGGAAAAGGCTTTGTTTTTGTTATGATTTTTTTCTTCTCATTTTAGTTCCATCCCAAACCCTATGACTTTGTGAATAGATTTTCTGATCGGCACTTTGCTCATCAAACAACCTCGGATCTTAGTCAAAGTTGGCACAGACATAGACCCTAATGCAAAGTCGTGTCTCAAAGAGTGACGTTATGATGACACCATCAGGGGTCACGTGACGTCATCTTAAAGGTGCATATTTTAAGGGTTTATATCTAGAGAACCGTATGTCCGATTGGTTTCAAAGTTGGTATGTGGATAGGCCAGCTTGTGTTACAGATGAAAATTGAGGTGACATCATGATGACATCATCATATGATTTTATATGATTGTTTGAGTTTTTTAACCTTTAAGCCATCTCATCAACAGAACATAATAAATTTGAAATTCTTTTTGTAATAGATTTGTTAGGTCGTAGATACTTAGGTATCAATTTGAAAAATCTGTGATGTCATGATGACGTCTTCAAAAATGTCCTTTTTTTGAAACACGTACCGTAATTTTAGGAATATAGGCCGCGGCTTATACGTTGATTCTCACACTGAAAAATGTCCCTGTGGCTTATACTCCGGGCGGCTTATACGGCAACATTTGAAGAATAGAATCAGTCACACAGGGTTCGAAATTCACTATGGCTACGGCGGCCAGTGCCGTCGATGCCCTTTTAGTTGCCGTGATGCCCCTTGTAAAAATGCACTATTCACGGCCAGTTGTGCTGTGCCCCATTAATACTTTGGCCGTTGTGCCCTTGCCGAACCAAGCCCTCAATTTTTCAGTACCAAACCGTTGCCGGATCCTACAAAACAGCGCTTTTCGATCGCGCTGGTAATTGCCCGTGCGCGTAATGAGCGATCGCGCCAGCTAGTTGGCCGGGGCGATCGCACTAGGTAGCCCGCACGGCCCGTGCGCCCCATGTAAAAACCTTCACAAAACCTCAATTCCCCATAAGCAGACTGGTTCCCGTCCGTGCATTGTTTTTCTTCTTTCTCACTGGGGCGGGAACCAGTCACAGCCTAAAAACAAGCTCTGAATCCGCGGCCGAATCCGTGGCTAGCTTTAGCCAGGTACATGTAGCTCTTACTACAGTAACCTGAACCCCCCCAAAGCCGGCTAAGCCATGTGTGCGGTTTAGCGATGGTCCAGAGGGAGTAGCGTTGCCTGTTCAACTTAACACAACGAACTCCCCTCGTGCAAACGATCGTGCTGCGATGTACGTGCATTGATGACTCGGACACTTGGAAACCGAAGCATTTTCTGTTTGCGATTTATTCAACAATTATGTCTCGCATCGCTTAATTAATTAAAACGTTCCAGACATTGCATGTGTAGTGGAACCATTTACATACTAGCACTTCAGCATGCAGCACAATGCAAATTCCTTTTAATATACATGCATATGTTTCATTCTGACTCTACTTTTGAATTTAATGCCATAAAAATAAGCCCATCATTAATTAAAGGGGGGTATTTTTTTCAATTCTTTCCCCAGTGGGTTGGAGGCCGTTACTCCCTCTGGTCTGCCATCGGCCTCTCTATCGCTCTATACATTGGGATGGATAACTTTGAGGCTCTGCTTTCTGGTGCCCACTTCATGGACAACCATTTCTATAAGACCCCGCTGGAAAAGAACCTGCCGGTGGTGCTGGCCGTGCTGGGAGTCTGGTACCACAACTTCTTTGGTGCTGAAACCCACGCTTTGCTGCCATATGATCAGGTTCGTTGTCCATTGGTCCAATTTTGAAATATCTTTATCTTGCCCGAAATGTATCTATGGCTGAATTAGACACAAGGGAAGGAAATTCCTTTTTTTTCTTCTTTTTTTCGGGTAGTACTTTCAAAATGGCTGCTGATCTTTTTCCCATTAAAAATGAATGCTGGACATAGCTTTCAGATGTGTCCATTTCTTCGTCACTTATTCTGTCATTACAAAAGCAGATTTGAAACTAAGATTTTTTTTTTTTCCCACAAATAACTGTCGACTTTTATCATTATTTTTTTCGGACACGTAGTACATGCATCGCTTTGCGGCCTACTTCCAACAAGGCGACATGGAATCCAATGGGAAGTATATCACGGCGACAACTGGTCGCCGAGTGGAGTACACCACCGGGCCCATTGTGTGGGGAGAGCCGGGTACCAACGGGCAACATGCCTTCTACCAACTGATTCACCAGGGTAACAAAATTCAACCTTCTACACCAAATTTGTTCCCCATGTGTTTTTGTTTAGTTTTGTTTTCTAATTCTACTCATTCCAACACAAGGACATTTTCTAATTCTACTCATTCCAACACAAGGAAATTTTAACACAAATATATTTTTACTGAACGTTTCATTAACAAAGTCTGCTCATTATAAGGCTTAAGGCCACTTTTGGTAGTTAGGGCTATAAACAGAGATGTTACGGTTACAATAAACCCTACTACTCAAAATGTTTTGTGTTTTTTTTTCAGACCAAATCAAAATAAAGATACTTGAGTATTTTGTATATTGCCATAAATCTACTTTATACAACTAAATATGACAACTTGTTCTGACATGATCAATAGCGTAGCTGGCAGGGAGAGGGGTTTGCAGATTGGTACAGTGCAAAGGGACAGACATTTTAAAAGCAAAATCGTGATGTTGATGGATGCAAAATCGGGACAGTGAAAATTGGGACAACAATTCTAATTTGCAATAAAACAAAAACCCTGGCGACACGTCTGGACATGATCGTTAAAAAATGCTTCCTGAATTTAAACTCTCTACTTGTACAGGAACTCGCATCATACCTGCGGACTTCTTGGCGCCCGTGGACACTCACAACCCCATCACGGATGGAGTTCATCATGAGGCAAGTCAAACAATCGTCTGACAATGAAAATGAAGTATTTAATACTGACATAGGCTTGGGCAAACCACAAGGGAAACTCACTAAGTAATTTTAAATAATTTTTCAAAGTGACAAAGCAAACTGGCAGGAGCGGGATTCGAACCTGCGACCTCCGGAATACCGTACTGGCGCTCTACCACCTGAGCTATCTTGCCCTATGTTGGCGGTCTCCCAGTTTGTCAGTGTCTTTGTTTGTTTGTTCGGGGGGTGGGGGGGGGGGGGGGTGCTAGTCAGAAGTTAAACCTTGATGCCGTATACCCAGGGATCACGCCCAACTTTACGATACAACCTGGGAAGTTACATTGTAGGGATCACTGAATGAGAATACGACTTTTTAACTTATATCGTCAAACAAACCATATGGGAAACTGACTTGGACTCAACAAACATGCCTCAACTCACTGCTAAGGTCTCAATTCAAGGTTTGGGTAACATCTTTGGTTTTTCTGTTTCCAGATCTTGCTAGCCAATTTCCTCGCTCAGACCGAAGCCCTGATGAAGGGGAAGACGTTGGCAGAGGCAGAGGCCGAACTGGAGGGCGCCAACATGACGGAGGAGACCAAGAAACGCATCCTGCCACACAAGGTGTGCACTCATCAATGGGGGATCTTCACATATGCTGACCCAACAGCTGTTTCATGAACCGTGGCATTATTGATGTATACATGAAACAGTCAAAGGGCTACAGAAATGTAGCTAATACATAAATTACACACAATTGTTTTTCAGATTTGCTCTTGTTTTCTGCAATCGCATTATTTGTTTTCTTCCTTTATTTCACTGATTGTCAGGCATTGTTATTTTGGTCGTAAACCAAATTTTTCTTTTTTACTTAGTTTATTTGTTGTCACCATGGTCCAGTGTTTTTCATTGTTCTATATGTATATATGTTTTTATACATATATATATATATATGTATCATACATTTTTTGGTTATTTATTTCAGATTTTTGTTCTCTTCATTTCTATACGAAGCCAGCTTTCTGAATAGGCCCTTTTTCCTAGTTTCTGTTTATATATTTTTTTGACCACCATGAGGATGGAATTAAATGCACGTTTGAATTGAATTGAATTGAATTGTTTTTTCTTGTTTGAACGAGCAGGTGTTTGAAGGGAATCGACCAACCAACTCCATCCTCTTCCAGAAGCTGACGCCGTTCACTTTGGGGGTGTTGATTGCGATGTACGAGCATAAGATCTTCACCCAGGGTATCATCTGGGATATCTGCTCCTTTGATCAGTGGGGGTAAGTCGCCTCCCAAAACTTTCTTTTGGTCCGTCGACCAAATGCATTTTGTGGCCTGGCAAAGAGATGTGTTTTTTTGGTTTTTTTCAATGCCAGTTCCCAGTCACTTAGGATTCTTTGCTTTTGTGGTTAGTGCAAAACTTTTTCGCAAGTGCTGTAAAATTCTGCGTTGAGCAGAGCAGAAACCCTCCTACTGTTATAACTATCATAACCTATCAAAAAGCCCAAGCCCTTCCTCTCCAACAGCTTGTGTGTTTCAACCTGAAACTTAATAAGTTTTGATAGGTAGGGTAGTAGGGTAGTTGGCTCCATTTTGGCACCGAGAGAGGGAGGGTTAATACAATTTTGACTTGCAGGTCTCGGGTTAAGACCAGAAATTTGTGGAGGTAGGCATGTCTATTTTGCCAACTAGCCAGATTTTGACAATCTAATTTTAAAAAATAATTCAACAAATCAATCTAGACAGTTAATTATTATAATTTTTTTTTTTGTTCTCAATTAACTTTATAGTGAAAATATTTGGACATGTACATGATTTTGTTAGTGCAATGGACCCCTTGTAAAACTGCATCTGTGCACACAATTCTCATTTGCTTGATGCCTTTTCTTTTATGTTTCTCAACTCAGCGTGGAGCTCGGCAAACAACTAGCCAAGATTATCCAGCCAGAGCTGAAAGACGACAGCCCCGTCTCTAGCCATGACCCCTCCACTAACGGTCTGATCAACTACATCAAGACCAGCCGCACCAAGTGACGGGGTGGGCCCGCATCTCTAGATAGTGACAACACGGAGGCATCGGGGGTTAGTCGGGGTCAGGTCAAAGATCACGAGGTCAAAGGTCAAGAGGTCAGGGGCAAGGAGGTCAAATTTCAAGAGGCTCGGGAGGTCATCCCCCGAGCTAAGACCGGTAAGAGTAACAAGTCGGGTACGTGTTTGCTTATCTAAGATGTTGGGCGAGTTTTTTTTGTGATGTTACGTTCGTTTGGTTTATTAAGTCGTTTGTGCTACTATAATGTTTCTTTGTAAATCATTTGGCACGTTTTAGTATAGATACAATTAAAATTGATGTGCGTTTTCATTTTAGTTATCTACACGTTTTGCACAGGTATTTCTGAAGCGCTAAACAAATGTTGACTTTTTACAGCAACACTAGCCTTGTGAGTTGATTTCTGGGTAGGGAAACAAGTTTTTCTGTGTCATCAGTGAATAACAGACAACGCCTCATCCATAGATTGTGGAAATAGATTAGGCCTTGACCTGCATATATACTCGGACAAATTTTGTGAGATATTACCTCCTGATAAAAATGTTTGCAACCCCCCCAAAATGGCACTGTGTTAGCGTGTTGGGCCACTTCGAATACTTACACTGTGATGAATGATGCAAGCATGTACATACGTAACACAGAATCTCTTGTTCATATGGGTACGCTACAGTAGAACGCCGCTATCACGAACATTTGTGGGATCCACAGATTTTGTTGGGTATAACGATTTTCAGCCGCCGGTTACTTAACCCTAACCCCCCAGGGTGTGTGGAAATTCGTATTGATATTGATGGATTCAGCAGTGTTTGACGACTTTTAAACATGTGCCGGCCATTGAATTATGTAATTACATGTTCATACTTTCTAAGCTTACCGAATTCTAAAGCAACAGTTGGCTTTTCCCTTCTATTCCTTGGGGAAATAATACATAAAGCTGTGGCCGTTTGGGAATTACAAATGGCCCAAATGCCCAGTACATCTTTTTAATCTGTTGCCTTTTTTTTCAATAACAATGTTTGGTAAGTTTTGTACACAAAATTGTGGAGCCAAGGATGGTGTTCGGTATAGCCGAATGTTCGGTATAGCGGTGTTTACTATAGCGGCGTTCCACTATACTTGGTAGCCATGGGAATAGTACAATTGTTGACTGGGGGATAGTCCTTTTGGGAGTGGGCAGTAGTCAAGTGAAACTAGAGAATACCATGTAGCATGGTCTAAGCCAATCAAGAAACAGTATCCTTGGATGAGGTGTTATAAACACATCTAGCTGTGATTTATACCATAAGGATTGTCATTCAGTTGTAACCACTGTTACATTAGTTACACGATATATTTGTTTAAAGTTTATTTGTCACCTTTGTAACTTAAGGGGACTGCATTGGATTGAATTGAGGTTATTGTGTCATGTCTTCAAAATCTCATAACCCATTCATGCCCCTTTAAAGATCTCCCAAACTTTAATCCTTTGGGTTAGTTACCTAACCTATTTCCAAAGTCCAGGTATACAAATTCTACCACAATGTGTAATATTTACAGAGAAATGAGGAACAAAAACAGACTGGTGCCGCACACAGTGCATCCAGTATGCAACCAAAGCACTATTGACCAAGGGCACCAGTCTGAATTACAATGATGCGACTTTTCCCAAAACTAACTGGGGTCCCCAAAATTATTTTCGTCAAAGATTTAGAGACAAATGGTGCATTATTATATTTTACTTTGGAATGGTCTTTCCAACCATAGCTTTTAAAGCACTTAGTATGTAGTGATTGGTCTTTCATTCAGTTAGTGTTTTTGAACATTGATAATCATTTTACGACTGTTGAATTTTTTGTTTGTTTAGATCTAATACTTTTTCTGTCACATTTATTCGGAAATTATATTTAGTTACCCAGCTGGCTATTTGTATATTTTCCAGGTTTTGTTAAAATTAAAAAGGTCTATGCATTGTGTTGCTTTCATTTCATATTGAATTTAATTCAAGAATTTGGTTAAGCATATAAATTGAATGTTTTTCTGATCGGGCAATTTGGGGTTTTACTGTGTATTGTGTCGAACATGTTATTGTCCAGATAAGCTTAAACGCCAGACACTGAAGTAAATAATAGAAAGATTTTGCTTCCAGAATTACACATTTAAGTGCTGGTCACATTTTGGGAGTGAATTCTTTTTTGTGCACTACCGTGCTATGACCTCTCTGCCTTCTGTAATTATCTTGGGATCTTAGAAAGCTGTTTATCCTTAAAGTACTTTGTATAGCAAACTCCCTATTTTTGTAAGAAGATTAATATACATTTAGTGTGCGGATATGAATGCTCACAATATTTTAGCATTATGCAAATAAGATACGCATATTAATTAGTGATTTGTTTGATGTATGCAAACAGTGATTTAATAAAGTAGCAAAAATAGCAGATTTTGAGCAATGATTTCAGTGCTATGTAACTTTAGTATGGCTAAGTAATTTTCTACCATGAAAAAAAATTGAGTAAGAGTGTGTACCTTCCTAATAAGAGCATGTGGAATTGCATGTGGAATTGCATGTTAAACCACCTCTGTTCATCCTGTTATAACTTCTAGTTTTAAGCTATCAAAACTGATTCTGCATTAAACAAAATTGTGTGTTAATGCTGGAAAAGGAATTGAGGAACATTACGAAAATTGAAGCCTCTGTTTTATGAAAAAGAATTTAGCAGAGCGTGTATGCGTGGCATTATTTTCAGCCCATCTCCTTGGTTGAAAAATATCTTCCCATCTGTATTTTTGGTGCATTTTATTAACAAAATAACGCTTTTAATGATTCTTGAATTTATTGCTGATCAGTATTAAAATGACACTGATGTACACAAAATAAAATTCGCAAATTCCGACTCTTTGATTGGACTTGTTAATTTCTGCATCCCAGACTTGTGTGATTTGTGACGCAAGTGTGGTAGAGTAAACTTACTTTTATATGTACATGTGTACTCGGAGACGACACAAGTTCGACATGTCCTATCCCTTGCCCAACAAAATTATGCAGAAAGTAAAATTATTGGGGAAGGAGGGTGGGGAGGTATTGCCACCAAACATTTTGAGAGGCATGTTTCCTCCCCAGGCTTTCTGCCAATGAAGGATACTAGATGCCCCTTGCCATTTTTTACAGATTTTGGACCCAAAGTTACGTTTTAAAAATTTAGTCAAAATCCTTTCACAAATTCCAATTCGGCATGTGTTTATTTATTCCTTTTTCGAACAGGGTAGTCCACTGTATTACAGTTGCTAACTTGCCAATTCAGTGACGGCATCTCCCATGAGCCGTTCTTACAAGGCACCAGTTGGAAATCGCATTCAGGCTACAGGCTAAAATCCATTAAGGGTCAAATTGTTTGTTTGTTTGTTTGTTTTGCTTAAAATGCTAGGTTAATGTCAAATAAAATCAGTTTTTTTCTTTTTTTTAGTACAATAAAATGTAAAAAAAGAAGATTTTAGTAAGGTAACTAACTCACTGATAATCACCAGAATTTGTGTTGAGTTTTCTTCAAGATTCGTTATTTTTCGATTCTTATAAGACGTATACATGTATATCACCATTTTGAATGCAATCGTAACAAACTTGGTGTCAATTTCAAGCTTGTGATCTAAACTCTTCATTGATTGGCCGATCTGACGGATATTTCCACAAATAAACAATTGCTGGACCATCTAATAATACTAAATTATCCTAACTTTTTAATACTGCTCCGATTTTAATAATTATTTCCTCATTTTAAAGCTTATGATGTGTTCTTTCCAATGGTATATAAATCTAGAAATTATTTTTTGCGATGATAGACTGTTCTCTATTGAGAGTGCCACATATTTAAAACCATTATGAAAACAAATTTGTTTCAACAAGAAAGTCTTTGAAACTTTTAAAATCATGTGTAAGGTTTGTGAAAGTCAGTCCGTCATTAGTTTTTCTCACTCTTAAGTGTGGGACCGCTGAAATAATGATTTTGTAAACTCACATGAACAGCGTGTTGCAAAGATTTACCGCTGAAACTATACCCAGCACGATATGAGGCAGAGGGGTACCCCCTTTTGTCCCTATACCCTATACACTCCCCAGACTATTGTTACCTAACACATCCCCCCTAGACACCTGAAAAGAATTCCTGAGATTCTGGGAACACAATGGCCAACACATGGCTGAAACGGACGATTTTGTAGGACTCGTATGCACAAATAACATTTGTAAACATGCAGTGTATGTAACTGCTAAATAGACAATTTTGTCGGACTCGTAATCATGCACAACTAGACACCAACCGGTGTATATATATACACATGCATATGGTCAGCATGCACCAGATATTGTGGACTGCTAAAATGGACGATTTTGTAGAAAGGCTCGCGTGCGCAAAACTTTGACTGATCTGAACACACAAACGTACCATACCAAATGCTTCTCAGGGACCCCTGAAATGGATGATTTTATAATGGTACTCTCCCACAATGCATTGCCAAAAATGGATTAGCCAGGAGCAAGTTCGATCAAGAACCATTAGTTAACTAGTGGTTGGTTCGTGACGTACGTAGCGCATGAGCACTGAAGTTGAAGTGCGAACGACTCTAGTCGAACTATTGTCATGTCAACGCGACCATGAGAAAATGGCGGTGGCTAGTTTGTTTACGTTTTTGGACGAGTTATTGTTGTTGTAACATTTATTTCAATGTTGTCATTCATTACAATATTTACAATCATATAGAAATTACCAAGGAATTTAGTAATATATTTGATAGAGACTATGTACACAGTAAGTTAAATAATAAAGAAGCAACAAATTAAGTGACAACATTTAGGTATAACTAAGGTTAAGCGTAAAACGCTTTTGTGCCCTAACCTATGGACAGACAAACATACAACCAGGGAACCAGAAAACACAACGTACGTAGAGACAGACTAGTGTGAGACAAGGCAAAATGATTAGTTCACTAATAAGACTAAAATTACAAGTACATGTGTACGACTCGAGGAATCTACAGTGCTTAGCCAAGCATGAATATGCTCTGCAGTGTACAATCAGTAAAAAGTAATGAGGTACACAACTAGTAGAAATTTTCAAAGGCAAATGTCTGATCCTTTCATATTTTTCAGTTGTGTACATGTAAGGTAATTCAATATGAAACATATTCTGAATTCGACATATGAACTTGAAAAGGTTCTATTTTTTAAAAAGTGTGTGAGTTTGTATATGCCGGCAATCGTGGACCTAGGACAAAAGAATTCGGGCGTAGACAAAGGGGTCCACGTTTGACCTAACGTCCACGATTGAAAATCGTGTACAAAACCAATGGGAGGCCTTCCGAAAAAGTTAGAGTATAAACAAAAGAGGAACAATGGGAGGTCCACGATTGCACCCGTTTACATATGTGTGTGTGTGTGTGTGTGTGTGTGTACGTGTGTGTGTGTGTGTGGGGGGGGGGGGGGGGGTAGAACAACACCCAACAAATACAATGATGAAAACACCAGTTAGTTACTACATTTGAAAAATGCAATTTAATATCAAATCAATTGATTCTCAGCGCATGATGTTTCCTGAACCGTCAACCATTTAGTATGAGATTAAGACACATTTGATATTTCATGGACTTTGACACTAGTATTAGTTAATGAATATTTTTGTAAACACAGTAACATCACATTGTTCAATGACACTGTCATTTTGAAATTACATGTATATAGAGCACCGAAGTCAATGCAATGTTTGGAACCAGAATACTTTTTGTTATTTTGTGTCAATGTGCTTGCATGACTGGCCATTAACAAAGGAACAGTCAAAATTTCCATTTGTTTGGATCCAGTTGTGCCAACTTCGGTACTCTATAGTATGACGAAGGGTTGCCCGTGGCAACAATCTATTGGGCAATCTTGATAATCAACAGTGGTTGCCCAATAGGGACACTAATTAAACATTGTTAATATTAGTGTTAGAAAATATCAGGTCAACATCATTTGGAAATTTGCAGAAACTTTGTTTGAACATCGACATAGGCATTCTATAACAGGTCCTTGTCTGTTTATGCCCGAATCACTCCATTTCAGCAATTTATCCTAATTTTGCAAAAATATCAACCATTACTGGATAGGTTTGCCTACTTCAGCACTAGATAGTAATCCAGTCGTCTGAGGTTCAAGTTCAATTGAGTCACTTTTTCTTTCTTTTTCTCCAGCTAATTCCTCTCCGGTGAATTCCATGTTAAGTTTGAAACTTTTGGCACCATCCCTAGAATCAAGGGATGTGACATGAATCATGAAGTTAACAGGAAAGGAAGACAAGCCTGACGAGTAGAGCTTCCCAGTTTTGTGGGTCCTTAGAGTATTTGAGCAAAAAGTCCACAGTGGATACGTAATACTCACAATAACACAAATTTTGCATGTAACTGGTATGCTACACATCTTGTGTAAACGCCCTCGGGATCTTTTGGTTACAACCCCGTAAAACAACTTCTGGCATTCATGAAATTGAGAACGCTAATATTTGGGAAACCAAACAAACAAAAAACCTATTTGCAATGTGTACATGATACTCCCAATGCTGTGACTTTAATACAAAGTTGTGTTTACATTCCATTTTTATGTTGACCGAGTTCGTGAAGTATTTGAACCAAAACACTGATCAAAGCATACATATTTTAATGAATCTTTAGGCTTTCTATCTTTAGAAGGTTCAGCAATTTTGTTTTCAACATAGAAATGCAATTCACTTAAAAACAAACAGTTGATTTTGCTAGGTCCTTATGCAATATGATCTTGAGTAAAATAGTAAATTAAATGCCACTAATTAAATATGTGAATAATATGAATATTTATAACAAATCAAACATTGTCTTACAAAAGTTTCACATGTAAAGTGAAATGTATGTTAATCAAGTCTGAACAACAATAATAACAGGCTGAGTAAGTATAATAATCTTGAAAAGAAATATAATTTGTATACAAAATTTTCTTGTACATTTCAAAATATACACTTGGTAGCATTAAGCGAACGATTCTGAGAAACCATGAAAGGCTGTTTATTCTACACCAGAATCTCCCATCTCACTAAACAGTACGTGTGAATACTTTTACAGTTTTCAGATGAACGAAAGTACTTCCTACCAAAAAGCCAGAGTGTATGTTTCTTCAGAAAGCGACACACAGTATTCCAGTGAAAATGTGTGTGTTTGGGTTTGTTTTTGCATTCAATGGGGGAACCTTTAACAATAGACGACAATTGACCTATCGCCGTTTACGAGTTAACCACGCCCCATAGACAACCCTATGGGAATTTTGTGTGGTCATTTTTGTTAGTCAAAGATTGTGCGCGTTCCACGTGGAATTATAATTGATGTGATTGGACAATAATTCACAAGCTGCGTTAACGCGATTTGACCAATAGGGTCCCTGGTTGAGAAAGGTCCCCATTTGAAAATCGTTTACAAAACCAATATGAGGGCCCTTGCCAAAAAGTTAAAGTACAATAGGAGGACAATAGGAGGTCCTTGATTTCAGGCATTTACACACTTGTGTGTTCTTACATTAGTCTCCTTGTGGGGGGGGGACAATGCTACCCCACAATTGGGTCTTAAGAAATCAGCCATGGCTGCTATTTTAAGCGCACATGGGCTAATCAAACACATAACCATCACTGCCCTCACAGGTACCCATTTACTCCTGGGTGGAGAGAAGCAACTTGTGACAAAGTGCCTTGCTCAAGGACACAAGCACTATGCCCCCCCCCCCCCCAGCGGGTCTCGAACCCACAATCTGCAGTGTCACCGAGATCTTGAGTTCAATACAGTAAGCCACAGCGCTCCACAATGACACTGAGGACTTGGGCCGAGTCCTCGGGAGAATTTCGTGTACAAACCCTATGGGAGCTGTTTGGAAAAAGTTGAGTACAAACAAAGGGAACAAAAGAAGGTTTCCATTCATGGTCCTCATAAGTATAGGAAAACACATGGGTGCGCGTGTGGGTGAGTTTGTATAGCTATTCAAACCATGGACCCTTAACAAAGAGGACAATAGGGTCTTTTTCGGAAGGCCTCCCATATGTTTTGTACACGATTTTTAATCGTGGGATTGAAAATCGTGTACAAAACATATGGGAGGCCTTCCGAAAAAGTTAGAGTACAAACAAAAGAGGGACAATAGGAGGTCCACGATTGAAGGTGTTTACAAACGTGGGTGTGTGTGTGTGGGGGGGGGGGGTGTTCTAGGTTTGTGACTAGATTTCATTAATTGGGTGGGCTGAGGGTGGGATCAATGTACTTAAGTCAGGTATTAAACTAACATTTGTTGTTTTGAGAACTGGGTGGCGGGCAGATGGATCAGTGCTTTTTGGCGTGGGGCCACCCCCTGTGGATTACCAAGAAATGCTTCGACCGACACTATTCAATTCTGTATTCCACATTTGCAGAAGGGCAAATGGGGGAGGGGGAAGGGGGGAGGGGGGAGGGGGGAGGGGGCGAAGGTTGGGGGGGGGTGGCGAGAGAAGGATCCTAATAATCAAATTCTAGAGCACTCCATCTGTGCAGCATAATTTTTGTTGGTGTCAACTGGTAAAATTGTACTTCATATTTACCCTACAAATGCAAGAGATGTTCTTTGCTATCATTAAAAGTTGATCCTGCTATTCATAATGTGTAATCAACTTTAGCTGACTTGTTTGTGAAAGCATTCACTATTACTAAAACATCCTTTGTGGCCAAGTACATATCACTAAATTCTGGTACAACTGTGTATATATGCAATTAATGTAAATGTAAATGTGAACCACGCAATTTGTACAAGATCAAATTTTCCCAACACCAATTTAGGACCGATTCTACTTGAGCTAAATACATCTACTCTACCTATATGTTCATAGTGTGCCTACGTACTGGAAAATGATGATAGCGTTTATGTCTCGGCAAGTAATTACAGCAGGTTTATCAGAAACATCTCTATGTACAATGATATAAATACATGTGGCATTAATCAAGATTTAAGTAAGCTAATTCACAATAAACCATACTTGCAATTTTCAGATTCTTAAAGTAAGAAAAAAAAAACCTTTTGAAGAAAGGTTCCTTTGAGTTCAACATATACTTCCAATTTGTGCCTAAAATCACAATCTGCGAGTAGACTGTCTAAAATCAAGATTTTTTTTTTTTCAACTGCTATTGAAAAACACTTTTTAATGATTCATAATATGACAAATTTACAAAACAAAATTTTCAGGAAAAACAAAGCATTTATAAACCAGAATAAGTCAGAGACAAGCAGATATACAGTTCGACAGTTACAGAAGGAGAGAGAAACAGAGATGTCATCATATTTTTTTCAAAAAAAAATGAAAATATTATTTGAAAGCATCTGAAATCTCTGAGAATGCATATCATCTCACAACATACAGTTCTGTCTACGCAAGCTTGAAATTAAGAACAAAATCTTTTCTGATCAGAGTATATTTTTTAAGTCAATCCACTCAAAATCAGTGTATCTGTTGAAGTGGATTTCGTGGTAAGATAGAGTTCACATCTGCAACATATTGTAATTGAAAACCCATATAATGTGATTTCAAGAATTTAACCTTAAAAACCCCAAACGAACTTGTTATTCCTGTCTTAAACACCGTAGTAAGTATTTATCAAGATTACAAATTAATTTAAGATCGACAGACCAATGGGGAAGATTATTCGACGCCTTAAAATGACCCGGGACTTATTTACCCCTTGCGACAGACTCTCTCGGTTTAATACAAATCTGCCAGTCTGCTCCGAGCAGAGAGTATGGGATACTCCCAGTCTAATGTTGCACACTGACATATATCCTCTGATGCAAGCAACCATCTTACTCCCTATTGCAGGAGAAACTTTTAGACACTAGACATTTTTAGTCAGACCACTAGACAGGCAGACTGTCATTGAAACCTATTTTGCAGTTCAGTTTACCTGTTAGATTTCCATACAATTTTGATGATTTTAATCGATGACATGTGGGTTTTACTAATTTTTTAATTTTTTTATTCCTGGACTCGTTTGATCCAAGCTGAAGATTGGTGCACCTTGTTGCTAGATTCTCGATAAAGTTCTTACCACGATTCTTCCTTGTGTTTTCATCTTCGTCATCGGAATCCTAGTCCGTTTCCAAGGTGCTGACTTTCATCACTCCGTAATACACGGCACGCATCAGGTTCAAGATCCCAACCACAAAGGCACCTGGGATGACAAGAGGTCAAAGGTCAAAAGACGGCTTGTGGCTTTGGCTAATGGCATGTTACAACAGATATCTGCAGCCAGTGACAAAAATGCCCATTTTGGACACTACATTACATTAGGGTTCAGTGCGTGGTTTTTTTTAGCAGGGCGATCTGCCCCACTTTATTTCCTTACCGCCCCCCCCCCCCCTCCATCTCACCAGCCCTCACCCTAAATCAACAACCCAACGACAATTTTTTTTTTTTTTACGAAACACAGCTTTGAAATGACTATCCTGAATGCACAATTAGCCAATGGCTCCTGGCATTGCAGTTGTTTGCACTTGACGGATAAGTAAATAGTGTAGTATCGACATCATGGTTGCATCACAACACGGTTCTAGTGCTTTTCTTTTTCCAATACAAATGTTCAGTAATTTCCAAAGAAATTACTGGCACTTTTTGCTGAACCAAATGATGTCACGTACGATGCTTCAATATAAACAAATTGGATGCCGGTGGATGACATTTTTAGGTGAAAGAAAGACTACGACTAAGAGGTATAAAGGAGAAAATCCCAACAAATACTCCACGATTAAATTGGCTCAATGAATATGACTCCAATGTTGTCTACCAATCACTCACCGATCCATACGAAGTAGATTCCACCTTGGTTTGAGGCAAGGGTGTAGGTCCCGATCTGTAGAAAGACGGATATATCAAACTATTAGGCCATGCACAAAACTAGAAGGGTTGTAGGTCAGGTCATGATCAGTTAAAACTAAGGGGCCATAGTAAATTGATTCCGAGTCGTACACTGTGGTATATATGTAAATTTTCCCCAAATTTTCATCAGCAAGATATCAAATAGTTAGTAGGGCTGTTCATTTTCGAGTAAGTTACTGTTCGATTATTTAAAACTGGATTTGACTGAATATTCAAATATTCAAATCAAGTTTTTCACGCATCAGCTGCAAACCGCGCCGGAAAAAGGTTGTATGTAAAACATGCCAGTGTTTTACGTGCGGCGACTGATATTATGGATCTCTTGATTGAGATTCTTTTGCATGCGCCTGTAGTATCAAGATCACTACGGATACGTGTATTAAACATTCTGATAACAAGAAACCAAACTCCAGCTTGCGTTTTTGTAGTAATGATTTTACCGTCATGGGTTTTACGGATGGATACAACAAACTTCCGTCCACAAAAAGTTACTGTTGACAAAGCGCCGTAACTTTTCTATTAAATTAGCATCAGAGTCATATCTGGACATGCATATATAATTTTTTCAAATATTCGAACCGGCTTAAAGTATTCCAATATTCAGTTGACGATCAAATATTTGAATATTCGGTATATTCAGGACAGCCCTAATAGTTAGTTCGGCTAACTGGCCGATGGTCGGAACCTGATAGTATTGATTAACACCAGGATCATGTATAGATCTCGGAGATTCTCTGACAAGATTAGAAAGGAAACAAATTTTATGTTCCTTCCCACTCCCATTTAGGAAGATGCTGGTTTTTGGTCTCTTTGTCTAAAAACAAAAATGGGGGAAAAATGCATCAGGATAAACCACTCAGCCACACTGAAGCATTATTAACCCTCCCGCTCTCGGTGCCAAAATGGAGTCAATTACCCCATCTATCAAAACCTATCGAGTGTTAGGTTGTAACAAACAAGCTATGAGAGAGGAAGGGGGTTGGTTTTTTTATAGGTTGTGAAAGTTACAGTAGTAGAAGGGTTAATAAAAACTAATTAAGAACAAGAAGAAATCATTAACCAAACTACATTTCACCACAAAAAAAAAATAATAAAAATAAAAATAAAAATAAAAATCACACAAAAATGTGAGGCAAAGATGTTCATTTTTACCGTGACTCCCACGCCAGCCCCGAGGAAAATCAGTCCAATCACAGTGTAGACGATGCACCTGTTCTTAGCATAGGCTTGACCCACAGACGACCTGCATGTCCAAAATATTGTTTATATACGGTTACTGATAAGAACATGTTAAAATAGGAATTTTTCTGAAGAAAAAAAACTGTGCAATCTAGTATAAAAGCAAGAGTAAGAACACAATTATTCTTTACATGAAGTTATCATCCATCAAACTAAATCCGGATTGGTCGACCCATAGCAACAATGACTGAATATTATCCTTTGTGCCATTATACTCGATTTTATATACTAATAATACACTACAGAGGAACAAAAATAATTTTTATTTCATTACTTTAAGTTTTCCCTGAGCACTTTTGCCAAATTTGCCAATTTTATTTGTCAATTTTAAAATACAGACCTCAGTGCAAACTAAGAACCATCTTCCACTGAGCCGACAAAATGTCAATAAACTGAACAAGAAAATATACAACTGACACTTACACTCTTCGGCAGTAGGGACATCTAGCCAGGGTTGACTGGTGTGGAAACTGGAAGGGGGGAAAAATTATAAAAGTCAGTTGTTCGTTCTCCCAAATTAAGGGACTATTCGAAGGAATATTATAATTTATAATTTGGGAGGCTAATCATCCTTACTCGCAGCTGGGATGCTGAATTGCGAAGGATGCGGCTACAACGTGGTCGAGTCGCTGGCACGTAAAGGCGCCTCTGGCAGCCGGCCACACCGACCCATATATGACCACGGAGCACAGCCAGAGATCGAAAGTGTTTGATTTTTCCTGGAGGGAGGAAAGCCGGAGGACCCGGAGAAAAACCCTCGTGGCACAGGAGAGAACCAACGCACAACTCTACTCACATATGGTCTGAGCCAAGAATCGAACCCGGGCCACATTGGTGAGAGGCGAGTGCTTTACGCACAAGCCACCCATGCCACCTCTTAACTTGGTTAAGAGGAAACCGTGTGAAAGTGTCATTGAAAGACTAGATTTTGACACCTGATGACTGCTTGATAAGCCAAAATCTCTTAGCCAGGTTTCAATGTTTCAGGTTTGGTTTTTAGTAAAGTCCTCTATCTACTGCGCTTGAAAGATAAAAACTGGAGAAATTGGTGACAAAATATCAGCGTTTCATATTTGTAACAATTCCAAAGTAATTATTTTTTTAAATTTTAAGTCTCATTTCAACTACGAGTACATAAATACAAGAAGCTTTTTTTTTTTTTTAACTACATGTAGTTTCATACATTTTTGACTGCTTAGGCCCCCCAAAAATAGTTCTGCTTCCGATTACATGGCATTTGAAAATAGGTTAGGTAGGGACATTTTTGGGGGGCACTTTTTTGTGCTGATCACAAACAGTCCTGAATCCTCCAATTTAAATATGATTTTTCACACACCCTAGGTACATGTAGTTTGGATTAAAGGTAGTATTTGCAGCATTTATTTATTTCATATTTTCTTTACTCCCCCCTCCCCCCCCCCCCCAAAAAAAAATAGAATAAAATAATTAGGGTCGGGGCCGTTAAAATAGGGTAGGTAGGGTAACCGGAAGCAGAACTTTTTTTGCCTTATCTCTAGGGCTGTTCATTTTCGAATAATTCAGTATTCGATTATTCGAAACTGGATTTGACCGATTATTCGAATATTTGATACTCGCCGATCAAGTTTTTCACGTGTCAGCTGCAACTGCATGCCGCGCCATAACGCCGGTGTTTTACATGCGGCGATCGATATTATGGACTGCTCGATCAACATTTTTGTTGCATGCGCAGTTGTATCAAGATCATTACGGGTTCTGCGTTTTTGCAGGAATATTTGTTTTACAAGTGTAAAAACCAAGGGTTTTTATGGACGGGAACAAAAACTTCTGGCCACAAAAAAGTTACCTTTGACAAAAATGCGGCCATTTCACACTGCTAAGCACCGTTACTTTTCTACTAAAACAGCATCAGAGTCGTATCTGTACGTGCTTATATATTTTTTGCGAATATTCGAACCGGCAAAAAGGTATTCGAAAATTCGGTTGACGATCGAATATTCGAATATTTGAATATTCGAGTACATCGAATATTCGAATACATCGAATAACGAATACATCGAATATTCGAATACATCGAATAATGAATACATCGAATAATGAATACATCAAATATTCGAATACATCAAATATTCGAATACATCAAATATTCGAATACATCAAATATTCGAATACATCAAATATTAGAATACTCGAATACTCGAATACATCAAATACTCGAATACATCAAATACTCGAATACATCAAATACTCGAATACATCAAATACTCGAATACATCAAATACTCGAATACATCAAATACTCGAATACATCAAATACTCGAATACATCAAATACTCGAATACATCAAATACTCGAATACATCAAATATTCAAATACATCGAATATTCGGTGTATTCGGGACAGCCCTACTTATCTCTAATTTTTGTTCAGCACAATTGGCCAATGATAATAAATTCTTCATGCCTATCTGCTCTCTGAGCAACTATTAAGGATGCTGTCTTGCAACAAAATCCTGGGAGGGCAGCAAGAGTGCACAGAAACCAAGTCAAAGTCAAACCTTACACACCATTTCCAGAACATGAGTGTCACCAGTCTCCAAATAAATAAATAAATGCACAGTGGAAATGACACCGAGTGCACCGCCTCCCCAAACCTAATTTGTGCATTACGCCAAGATGGCGGAATTGAGCATATGCCCCATAATGCACTGCTTACTCGGAATCTTTCATTGCAGTGGCCACAGACCACGCGGTATCCAGAGGTCGTAGTCAACGTAGTGTTGGGCGTCGTGGGAGCAACGGTGGCCGTCATTGGTGCAAGGTTGATGATTCGCTTACTGTCGGCCAATCACAACGAAATGTTTAAAGTTCAATGTACCGATTGTTGTCATACGTGGTGAATGTGAAAGTGAAGCAAATTTTATGACATTTGTAAGTAAAAAGATGTTTACGAATGAAAATGAAAGTATTCTAGCGTGTGTATAAACTATATGTGACTGCCACCACAAAATGAGCTTAAAGGCACACTACGGCTTTCTGAGTTACAAGCATAAGGGCTGTAGTCGAGTTCCTGCAAGTCCTTTCACAAGTCCTTTCACAAGTCCAGTCACAAGTCCTTTCATAAAGCCAGTCACAAGTAACTGGATGAACAATGACAAAGGAATGCCTTTGTCAAAGCTCATTTGAATAGCTTGTGATAAGGATTAGGACTGGAGGGTTTGTGATGGACTTGTGCTGGACTCGACTACAGCCCCGACAAGCAGAAACAACAATTTTTCATTGAAAGGTCAATTTAGGGATTTTAACAACTGCGTATTTGAGAAAAAACCCTATTCTATCATATCGCAAAGTTTTAAAACTGAATTGATCCTCAAAATATTTTTGTTATCAAGGGGAATTTGTTTTTGAACTTGGATTAAAGTGCTTATCGATCACAAACTTTGAGCCTCATTTTCTCAAAACAAGGGGTCAAGACTCTGATAACTCTAAAATGTTGTATCGGAGGCTGGAATGAGATACCACAACACACAATACATCAAATTCAAGCTCTTCTTTCTGGAAATTCCATAATCTAGATTTTCAAATTTTGCTACTTTCTGCCCATTTTGTGGTAACAGGTCACATATCATTTATAATGGACCATCCAATAAAAGTAACCAGGTCCTTCAGTTATAAAGAGTTTCATGCACACTCCATCCCACTTAGGGAGCACTGCCTAACCCATGGTCAGGCCAGGCCGTTGAAAAGCCTGGCCAAGCCCCGGGAATGCCCGGGCACTTAGGCTTCTATAATCCCGTGGTAGTACACAATAAACTACCCACTAATGCTAGAGTCCGGCCAGCTCCCATTGTTCACCCAAACTTTATCCCTGGCTCGTGAATGGAATGACAACAAAAGCAATCACTACAGATAATAGTGTGGGAGGGGCCACAGCCTGGCCTAGCCTGGCAGAGCTTTATCAATCAGCAGATGCTATATTGTAAGGTGATATGTGGCTCAAAATAGCAAGACTAAAAGCCAGACGGCCCGGGCATGGCCAGGCTTTTCAATGGCCTGGCCTGACCATGGGTTAGGCAGTGCTCCCTTAGTATTTTCTTCTTCTCATTCACAAATTGAGATGGGCTATTTGTTTTACCATGGTACACTTTTCTCCCAATAGGGAAGGGAGGGGGGTACATACCAGTTAGTCCTTGGGCATGCAATGCGCTTGGATGACAGCTTGCAGATGAGCAGGCAGTTGCACGGACAGCGAACGTACTTCTTGCCAGCTGGAGCTTCTTTGATTGGCTACATAAATCAACATAAATATGCAGTTAGGACAAAACAACAACCTCTGTTTAGTATTTACTGCCACAGAGTTGTAAATCTTGTGCTTTTATCCTACCCTCCCCAAATACACTAAAATCCAAGACATGGGCCAATTTTATGGAACTGCAAAGCACAAAATTTAGCAAAAAATGTCTTGCCTAATACTAAAGAAAAAAAGGTTACCAGCCGCAGAGCTTTACACATTAATTAACCCTAACTCCCTATGGTGTGTAGGAATCATATTAAAATTGGAGGATTCAGGACTGTTAGGGTTAACCCTATCACCTAAAGCTACAAAATACTACTAGTAGTAGAATGTAGAATATAGCATGCAGTACTCTCACCTACATGTACTTGTGTGCAATGCCTGTAGTAATTTTTAGTATTTGATACTTCACCCCAAATAGTGTACGTAGTAAGTCCTAAGGTTGCTCGGTTTAGAGGAAAAATGTTATCATCTAAGGCAGAAACACAGTATGAATGACTGGTTTTCAGAGATGATACTGTCACGGGCCGAGCAACTAAACGGTAGCGTGGGGTGGTGTTGCAGCCAAGTCCGAATGGACTAGGCACACCAACCCACAATTACTATAAAACACCAACACAGGCATCATTTCCAGGTGGCGCCTCCCAGAATTTTATTTGATTGTTTTGTAAGGAGAATTAGCTACAAGGAAAATTAAATGCAATATTAATTAAAGTAATATACTGTGTATACAAATTCGATTCAATTACAACACTGTGATTATTAGTGGGGGGGCTGACCACATAAATTCGTTTCAATACATTTTTTTTTATCTTAGCCATCTAATTCATTGACACAAATATAATTTACCCAGTAACTTAACCCTAACTCCCTACATCATTTTCCCCCCATGTAACCTGAATCCTCCAACATCCTCTGATTTCAAAGTGTTAAAACTCCATATAACCTGAATCCTCCAAAATCCTCTTATGGGGACCATAGCACGAATCCTCCAAAATCCTCTGGGTTTTTTTTGCATACCCCTAGTAACCTCAATCCTCCAAAATCCTCATGTATCACATTGAGCCTGATAACCTGGATCCTCCATATTCCTGCAGGGGCAAAAACCCCTAGTAACCTCAATCCTGGAAAATCCTCCGATGCATCAACTTCCAAGTGCCCTCAATCCTCCAAATTCCTCCATTTTTCAAAGAGGATTTTGGAGGATTTGGGAAGGTTAGGGTTAATTAACTGTATTACATAGAAGTAGTATTTTGTAGTTGCCAGTATCTAGACTGCTGCCATTACACACCCATTCATCAGTCACAGAGAGACTCAGTGCTACAAATACTACATGTAAGTACAATTCTGTAGTACTCAGTTCTTTATACCAAAGTAACATTAGGACGTTAGGGTTAAAACAGCTGAAAACCAATCACAAGCAATATGAATGTTTGGTTGGTACATGTATAAATCCTGTTTCTACCAATGGAGGCTTTTCTTTCAGAGCACATTTTTGTACTTTACCTTGATTGTCCCCAGGGCTGCTCTGAACAACAAGTTTAACAAAATGCTTAACAATTATTGTTGGTCATGTGCTTTTCCTCCGTGCCCCAGGACTGTAGAACCTTGGCACTGTTACTTTACGTTGGTCTTCATGGCCCAATTTTGTTTCAAATTCAAAACGTGCCATCGGTTTACTGCAGAGTATTGTATTTTTTTCAGATTTGGTATGATTCCTAGAAGAAAAATACCCAGGGGGTTAGGGTTAATGGAAGAAAAACCAATGGGAAATGCCAATGGAAAGATGAAAGGTGACCAAAAGAAAAAAATGCTATCTCAATTTCGCACAAAAAAAAAAAATCATTTGTGGGATACTCTGAAATGACAAAGATTTGTTTTCTCAAATGCCTGCAGAAAAGATTTCCAATCTGATATTTTATTCAGTAACACTTTCCTTTTGCTGGAAAGGTGAATATTAAGTGAATGATGGCCAGCGGAATCGATTTCTTGTCAAGGTTGTGGGGCATGCAGGAAAAGGCATACAACCAACAATAATTGTTATAGCATTTTGTACTCGGTGTCTCTTGTGTATGCGCTGGGAAATTTTTGAAAATGTGTGCTGATCTATGTGTTTGTCCATTCCGGTGCATGTAAAAGCCAATGACCCATAAAATGTATATGACAAGGAGGACATTATTATTATTATTATTATTATTTTTGGGGGAGACACTGTCATAGATGTAGCTGTCCCCTCTCCCAAAATATTGGGGGGGGGGGGGCATGTCCCCCCCCCCAGTCCCATGATGATGACCCATGGATCCTAATCTATAAGAACTGATGTATATTTAGTAATATTTTATTTATTTATTGGTCCTTATTTCACAAACAACACTAATAGCACCGAACAAACAGTGGCTTCTTTATACGCAGTTTAACACAGCATGATTTATAAAAAATCCTCACATCAAGCTAACCAATTAGATATCAAATCGGTGTGTGCAACCAAATAAACAAACTGTTCATGATTTAAACATGAACAGTGTCCATGTACATTGTACGTGTACACGTACATACTTTTGTATTACAACAAATTTGGAACCCGATCATCTTGAATCTCGGGATATAACCAAACTCCTTTTTAGAAACCTATAATCTTGTGTCACAATGACGTACATGTACATTGTATATAAACGTTTGCCTTGCTGTATAAATAGATATCACAACCAATTTAGAACTTTCTTAACACAGGTTGTGAAATTGTCCACATCAAAGATCTGCGCTGCCATTTTTGTTCGGTATCAAATTTTGAGGTCAATGTACAATGATAATCAAAGATACACTGTATAGTACATGTACGACCTTTGTTGTAACAATAACTACATGTAAGTACTGAGTGCATAGTGCAAGCACTGATTTTAGCATGATAGCTGGACTCAATTTAATGAATTTTATAAAAGTTGCAATTTCATCACATCAGCACCCGACGCAAACTTTGATCTTTGACAGAGAAAAGCCTCAACTCGGTCTGCGTAAAATACATTTTAATTACAGCCTCATTAATCTCATTTCATAATTAGGTGTTAACCCTAACCCCTGTGGTACCGGCATTTTTACTGGGAATCCCCTGAATCTGTCAAAATCCAACACTGTGCAGTAAACCTACATGTATGTAATGTAATGTACACATATTGGTGCCAAGGCTGTACAGTCCCGAGTCCATCAAAATGCCGGTACAAAAAAAAAACATGTTGAAGGATTTTGGCTGATTTAGGATGGTTAGGGATAACGTCACGTTTAATTTACTCAAAGTTTAGCTTGAAAATCTCTGAACCTTTGAGGGAAATATAGATTTCAAAGAGGCCGTAAATAACATTCACTTTTGTGTCCATAGCAAGGGCATTATGGATTTTGTAAGTTACTTCCTTTATTGCACTGATTAGGCCCTACATGTACATAGTATACATGTATGCACAAGTATGTAATGTTCTAAAAAAAAACTTGGGGAAAAACATTACGAAAGGGAGACGTGTACTATACAAGTAACCTTTGACTAGCGTCATTGTTGGAGTAAGGTCATGGGACAACACACAGCCTAACAGACTCCACTTAGCGACGGTAGAATCATGGTAAACAAAGGTACACGATATTCTACCAAACCTTGTTACATGTACATGTACTTCCAAATTTTGTGACAACTTTTATTTTCACCATTTTTTCTAGGAACCATCCTCAATCCTCCAAAATCCTCCGATTGCTCTGCCCCCAAAAATGCATTCATCCTCAATCCTCCAAAATCCTCCTGTGCTTTAAACACCATTCATCCTCAATCCTCCAAAACCCAATACAGTGTGCCAAGGCTGTACAGTCCCGAATAAACCCATTAAAATTAAACATAACCTGCTGTTGGAATAAATCGATAGATGCATTAAGTACGAACCAGCTGTTTTCTAGCCTATCCTATGGCCGCCTTGTACTGCATACAGTCTAAGCTTTAGAAAGATTGGCGCGTGAATGGCGGATGACGTAGGTATGACGAATCTAGATTTTTTCGCTCTCCTTTTCCCTAATTTGGTATATCATTTACCTTTTGTCAATTGAAATGAAAAATAAAAATTTCTTAAAGCTTTTATCTACCTTTCAGTAAAAAGAACAGCGTCAAAACAAATTATTTAAAGAAAACTACTCGCTTTACATGTTGAAGCTCCTATTCGAGGTGCCCGGAAGTTTGGTTTCTGGTCAACTCTTGTACGTTCTCAGGGTCAACTTACATGCTCTATGGGTCAATTCTAACAAAAACCTCCAGTTTCTTACCGTCGCTTCGTGGCAAATGCTGCACTTGACCACATGCTGATGCATCCTACCTTCCAGGTTGATCATAGCCTGGCAGACGCGACAGTTGATCATGGGTACTCCGCCCCCCACGTCGTGTGTTGGAGGGGAGTAGGGCGGGGGCATCTCACCAGGCTGGATGGGCGGAGGGACATCATTGCCCAGAACTGGTGGAATTTCTGGTTCATAGAAATGAAAAATGGCAAAATCATATCTGACTTCAGATAGAATCCGAAGAATTAAGTACAGTATCCTGAAATCCAGTATTTTCTCTGATTTGTAAATCCTTTTTCCCAGTCTTGGTCAAAACCAACACATGAACTTAATAATTATTACAGAGAAATAGCAAATCTCAGTATAAAGTCAATTGAGAATTTCTTGACACCCGAGTACTTGACACACTGTGAACACACCCAGCTCTACATTACATTACTTGTGTGGACATTCCTTTGTATTCGTGTACATGTAGTTAAGAATTCTCGGCCAAAATACTCATTTTTCTCACATCCAGAAATTTTCTTCAACCCCAATTTTTGATAGTGGCCCCCTGAAGTAATTATCTTTATTCTCCCACCGATAACCCTAACCCCATTTTCCCTCTAAACCCCTTTTTCAGAGAGGGGGAAACCAAGTCTGGACGTGGGCAAGTCCACACAATGTCTTCGCTACCTGCCTAGTGTGGACATCTTTTGTTCCGAGGTCCACACAACGTATGTAACGTTTGTACACACATGTACAGTCGTGTTTTCCTATACCACCAATGCCTTGTGTTTCCTATACCACCAATGCCTTGTGTTTCCTATTGTTCCTTTACTTTAAAACTCCCATAGACTAAGCATGTATTTTTATGTCAGAGGACATGAAGAGGCATGTCCTACATGTACATTAGGCGATTGTGTAGTGTAGGGCCCCTCATTAGTTTTGATCAAATTAGCGTCAAGGGTATTTTTTCTCATTCCAAAATGATTTTTCAACCTAAAGCAGACTTCTTATGCACTTTATAGCAGTTGCCATGCGAATCAACGCAGTTTTGCGTCTTTAGTGTGCGTCGCAGTGATCGCCATCTTTATTTTCACGTTTTGTGATCTTCATCGTCGCTTCACCCCCAAAGCTTCCCTCAAAAACTAAAACCCTGCCCTTTATCTATGGCATACCTGTTGGTTTGTAATGTCACTAACTAGTTTGGCAATTCCAATAACCTAAAATGGATTTTTGTTCCCTTATAGGGAACAGGGCCCTACACTATCATTATTATTCCCTCAATTTTTTTCAATCAAATAACTTTTTAATCATTACACATGTGTGGAAATGAAATTAATCAAAGCTATTTGATCAAAGCTATAAAATTAAGTTCTCCTTTCTTTAAAAGAAAGGAGAACTTAATTGTATTTAATAACTGGGCAGCACCACTGCTGATATTTGTTCATTAACCTTAACATCACCTAAAGCTACAAAATACTACTAGTACTAGTAGTAAAATGTAGTATGCAGTACTAGGGCTGTATATTTTCGAATAATTTAGTATTGGAATATTCAAAACTGGGTTTGACCGAATATTCGAATATTCGATACTCGCCGATCAGGTTTTTCAGTGCATGCCGCACCAGTTAATTTTATTCACGTAAAAGCACACCGGTGTTTTACATATGGCGATTGATATTATGGACCGTTCAAACAACATGTTTTTTTGCATACCACTGTTGTATCAAGGGTTTTATGGACGGGAACAATAAACCTCCGTCTACTAAAAGTTACGATTGACAAAAATGCAGCATTTGACACAGCTTAGCGGCATAACTTTTCTATTAAAATAGCATCAGAGTCGTATCTGTATGTGTTATATACATGTATATCTTTTTGGATATTCGAACTGGCAAAATGGTATATATTCGAATATTCGCTTGACGATCGAATATCGAATATTCGGTATATTCGGGACAGCCCTATGCAGTACTCTCACCTACTTGTGTGCAATGCCTGTGGTAATTTTTAGTATTTGGTACTTCACCCCAAATAGTGTATGTGGTAATATGTAGTACTAAGGTTGCTCGGTTTAGAGGAAAAATGTTTGTTATCATCTAAGGCGGAAACACAGTATGAATTACTGGTTTTCAGAGATGATTTTTTATTTTATCTTAGCCATCCAATTCATTGACACAAATATAATTTACCAAGTAACTAGTAGTATTTTGTAGTTGCCAGTATCTAGACTGCTGTCATTACACACCCATTCATCAGTCACAGAGAGACTCAGTGCTACAAAATACTAAGTAGTATTCTGTAGTACTCAGTTCTTTATACCAAAGTAATGCCTAGGGCATTAGGGTTAACTGTGGAATGTGGAAAGGTATTTAGTGTCAAAAACTTAAGTTTAATAATTACAAACTTCATTTTAATGTTTGTATTTAGCTTCTTTTGTCATCAGAAAGATTTTACTCTGATCCTTCCAGCACAAAAAAAAAATCAAAGTTTGTGTGCATGTAGATAAGGACAGCTCTAGAATATTGTTATTTTTCAGCTCTTAAAGTTGTTGTGTCCAAGCATTGTGTTTCTTTATTGTGTTTAATTGATTCCTAATTTATTTGGAGATTTTTTCATTTGCTTTTTCATCGCTCTGGAGGATTTTCTTAAAAAGGGAAATAAAGTCCGAAATTGCATTTAGTCTGCTTTCCATCTTGTGAATAGGAAGTGTCAATGAAGGCATGGAACCAGACGAAATTCGTTATTTGTCAGTCCCCCAAAACACCGCACATGTTCAGTACCCTGCAGGTCAAAGAGCTCAAATTAATCTGATGCCGGTTCACAGTCAAATAACCACTGCCTTTTTTAAAAAACGTGGATGCTGAACATCTTTTAATTGGCCTAACCATGGAGGAAGGAAAACAGACTTTTAAGTTAAATTCTATTCACAAAATTTACGAAGTGCAGGCCTCAAATTTAACGGTGGCCACGACGGCCAGTGCCGTCTATGCCCTTAAGTTTGCCGTGGTGCCCTTCACAAAATCGCACTCTTCACGGCCAGTCTTGCCGTGCCCTTTTCACAACTGGCCGTAGTGCCCTCGTTGTTGGCCCACGCGTACCCACCCGTGCCGTGCCGTGCCGCGCCGTGCCGGGCTGGCCGTAGTCGGCGTGGCCGGCGCATAGACTTCTTCGCAAATATAAATAGCGCCTGGTTGAGACGTACGTCACAATGGTTAAAAGGGATTGTGGGAAGGAATGAGACTGCTATTTCCTTCCCACAATGCCTTTTTACCATTGTGACGTCTCAACCAGGCGGTATTTGCGAAGTTGTCTATGACAGAGCGGCAACGATGCACCATGGATGCACACGGGCCAGACCGGTACCGTACTACATACTATGTACATGTACATACGGCTGCTGCAGCATGCATACGACACGAAGCTTGATATACACTAGACTGGTTTCGATCCCTCCATCAGCATTATAATTACGAATGCAGGGGGGGCAGAAGCCAGATTTAATCTAAAGCACGTACACGTACGGTACGGCCAAGTTCAATCAGCGACTATTTGCCAACCACTGGTCGATTGTGCCTGGTACCCAGGTTATATTTTGTGCATAGGTTACCAGGCAAAATCGACCAAGTTAGTTGTCAAGTTCGCTCGCGCTTTCATCATGGAGTTGTGTACGTGCGGCGAATGGCATCATTCATTGTATGACCGATGTATTGTGTGTTGTTTATAATAACCTGAACTATCAAGTTTGTAAAAATGCCACGAAAAGACAAACATTCATGTAAATGTACATGTATCTGTGGAGTTTTACAGAGCTTGTAGAGTTTTACAGGGCTTCACAGAATATTTCTAATAGAAGTAATTATGACTGGCCTCCGTGCCCTTTAAAAAAAATGCCATTGGCCTTGGTGCCCTTTGCTTTGGCCTTGGTGCCCTGCCAGATTTTTCATTATCGAAGGCAAAATGGCCGTGCCCTAGAAAATCTTAAATTTGAGGCCTGGAAGTGTTTATTTTTCAGTAAACTGTCTTGCCTTTTTTCTGCTATCCAACCGGGAAATCCTGAGCATGCACAGTCAGTCGTTTCTTGGCATGCTCAACTTCATATAACAACAGACTTCCATTTTCTGCCGAGTTGGCATGTGGTTGAGTGGATAACGATGGTGATTTGTAACTGATAGCGCTACCCTGTGCGGGTTCGATCCCCAGTGTTGGTGTGGTTTTTTTTTTTGTTTTTTTCAAAAAAGTAAGAATTGCTTTTTTTTAAATATTTTTAATCAAATCCTGATTTAATTGCAGATAATAAGCATTGTTTTTTTCTTCTGATTCATGGCTCTGGCTCATTGTATTGTATAGCAAACAAACCCAATTGTCAATACCTGTTCCATCCCGTGTTACTTTGTGTATTCCATATTATGTACATCATAATATTCATATTTTCAATATTCATGAGCCATATTGCCGCATACACTGTAATTACGACTAAAGTCCTTCTTTGGGTAACAAGTTCTCGTGTCCAAGTGGATAAGGACACCATGTATTAACACCTCTCTTTCTCTTGCAGGCTTGACTTTGATGTAGGTTCGAAACACAGAGTGACGGGGATGCATCATAGAAAACAGCAGGGATGGATTATTTATTTTTTATTTTTTTTCCTGAAATCCTTGCTAAAATCCCCCTAAAAATAATATGCTCGCCTTTTTAAACATATATTGGAGTTTATAAAACCTCAAAAAATTGGCCGGATACGGAACTCTTTCCGGAAAAAGGAGCAATGTTTGCTCCTTTTTCCTTCCCACAATCCCTTGTGACCATTGTGCGGACTCAACCAGGCAGTACATGTATTTGCGATAAGGTAAGGCTGTTCATTTTCGAATAATTTAGTATTTGATTATTCGAGACTAGGCTTGACCGAATATTCAAATATTCGATACTCGCCGATTAAGTCTTTCAGGTGTCTGCTGCAAAAAGCATGCGGGTGTTTTACATGCGGTGATCGATATTATAGTATTTTAATATAGACCACCAGATGATTTTTCTGCATTGTATCAAGATCATTACGAGTACGTATAACGTTCTGATAACAAGAAACCAAACTCCAACCTGAGTTTTTGCAATAATTATTTTAGAAGTGCCAAGGGTTTTACGGTCGGGAAAAATAAACCTGTCCACAAAAAGTGCGGCATTTGACCATACTAAGCGCCATAACTTTTCTATTAAAATAGCATCAGAGTCGTATCTGTAAGTGCATATATATTTTTTCCGAATACTCAAACCGGCAAAAAGCTATTCAAATATTCGGTTGATGATCGAATATTCGGTTGATATTCGAATATTCGCTATATTCGGGACAGCCCTTTTTAGTTTTGATCAAATTAGAGTCAAGGGTATTTTTTCTCATTCCAAAATGACTTTTTCAACCTACAGCAGACTTCTCTTAATTCTACAGACATCATTTAAAAACATTTGGAACAGTCTGTTGTGGTAGAAAATGAAATTTTCTTGCGCACTTTACAGCAGTTGCCATGCGAATCAACGCGGGTTTGTTGTGTTTACTGTGCGTCGTGGTGATCACCATCTTTATTTTCGCGTTGCGTTTTGTCATCGCTTTACCCAAAAATTTCCCTCAAAAACTAAAACCCTGCCCTTTATCTGCAACATACCTGTTGGCTTGTATTAAAAATGTCGCCAACTAGTTTGGCAATTCCAATAACCTAAAAGTGGATTTTTTTTCCCTTAGGGAACAGGGCCCTACACAACACAATCGCCATAAGGTCTAGACTAGCTAAAATGAATCTGATGCCGGTTTCCCCAAAAAACTGTAGTTCTAGTGGCAGGCGTACATGTAGGCCCTAATCTAACGTTATTATGCAAGTTCACCACGCGTTCAAAGATGGAGGTAGCTACCTCCATGACCATGGTTCAATGGTTCAAATCCTTTTTAATACCTCCATGGTTTAAATAACCACTGCCCGAAATTTACACATTTTAACAGAGCCGTCAGATGGCTAGTGAAACATTACCATGATTACGTTAATTATGTGTCAGTGTTGTTACCCAAACGATGTTGACAGAAAGAGGTTGAAAAAAATGTAATCAATCCGGAACAAGGAAAACAAATGTACATGTTGTAACTGTAGCGCTAATTGTCTGACTGCTGCACAATGCAATGACTGCAGCGGAACGTCCATAAAACCGCACAATCAGTACCTGTCAAACGGCCATTATATCTCTACAAACACGAGTTAATACCCCTTGAAAACAGACTCATAAATTACCTGTTGAGTTTATGGGTGGAAGGGACGGTGCTGAAGGAGCAATGGCTTCATTTTCGCTACTTTCTGAATTACTCAAAAGCGGTTCGCTTTCGCCTCGTCTACCATCCGCCATCTTGGCTGACTAATGAATTGATGCTCGATACGTCATACAGAAAAATGGCTCGGTCATGTGACACACATCACGTGAACGCTTTGTTTATAAATAGTATTTTATAGTCAGACCGCAGAGTCTGCAAGATATGAACGCTACAATTTTCGTGTTAGCTTAAGTAAACTCGTTCAAAAGGCCCAGGTTAGTGTCACTTATTCGCTTAAATAAATTGAAACAAATTACGAAATGGTCAATGATATACAAGAGCTAAAACTGAGCGATAAAGTCACGTATCATACATTGCACTTAATTTTAATAGTCTACTCTAGAAGTGTAGTTCCCATGTGAGTTAACGTGGTTTTAGAGAATTAGTATGATGGTATGATTTGGGAAGGGGAGGAATTTTCCTTCAATTAAATGGGATAGGAATTAATACAAGCAAAGTCCTGAAGTCTATGTTATATTTTATGTTCACATCCACAAAATAAGGCTAAGTTGAGATCACACATTTTGTTTTGATTATATATTTATTTATTTAATCATATATAGCCTTTCATAAATTCAATTTTGTAAGAATCCAACTAAAATCTACACTTTGTTTCTAAATTTTGATTTTAATACAAATAATTACTTGTCTTCTTTGAAAATGATCTGATGAAAATCATCACTAGTAAGCAACAAATTGTGCGTAATTTCTCAGTTTCAAATAACTCTTTGAAAATTATTATTTATGTAAACTGAACACCTGTTAAAAAATACATTGTCTCTACCTGCATATTTGTAATTCAGCTAGTTTTGTTCTTTATATCAAACATTACAATTCAACACAGAAATACAGTGGAACGCTGCTATACCGAACACCGCTATACCGAACATTCGGCTATTTCTGTACAAAATTTACCGAACATTATTGTTTCGGTTTGCGGTAACACCATGTGTTTATCTCAACTAACGAGAGGTATGGGTTCTGAAAAGAACCTTATCGCACAACTTTGTTAAGTGAGAAGGTTCAAGGGAGAACCAATTTCGTGCAACTTATTTTCTCTACTGTCGATAAGTGAGAAATATGGTTCAGGGGAGAACCATGGGGACTTCACGGGTTAATATGGTTCAGGGAGAACCATGGGGACTTCTCGGGTTGTTCTCAACATTTCGATTAGCCTGCTCTAATCTTCGTCCTGAGAGCTATCACAAAATCACCAATAAAAATTCCATTTTTAATTGAAAAAAACCAACAACATTTTGATGTAAAAATACATATCTATCTGCAAACCTAACTTTTTAAAGTTAGTTGAAACTACTTTACGGAGTGGTGTGGCCATAGCCGCGATTTGAAAAAGAACACCTGGCCAGTTGTTGCTTATATGTGCACTCCTGCACATGCTCAATCCATTGTTTGCCTATTGTTTGCATTTACGCTTGGCTGCACAGCCTGTACTTAGCATACCAGCACCCCGGCAATAACAGCCGGACACAAGGGCTAGGGGATAATACCTTTATCACATTTCACAACACCCATTGTATTAATATAAAGTGCAATTCGTTCATCTTCACAGAATGTTTTTTTTTCTTGAGGTACCTAATACATGTACTGTGATTGTGGCTGGTTTGATCGACTGTATGAAGGTTAATAAGCATTTTCATTACATATGCATACATAATGTTATCTAAAAACGGAGCATATTCTCCTGGATAGATCTTTTTTCCATAACGGTTTTGAGGTGATGGGGGAAGTGCTTAGATAAGCACTAATGTATAGTATTAAAAGCAGTATTAAAAAACATTTATACCTATGCACTCCTGACTGAATTTAACTATTGTCCTTGGGGTAACTGTTTTTGTCTGTGAATTTGTGACACGATTTGTCATGAATCTAGTTTTATCCAATATTTGTGTATTCGTAATTTGATTGTTACGTGTCTCATTACTGTTTAAGACACTGAGCTTTGCATAGCAGTGCAGTTTCCCTTTTTTGGGGGACAACTAATGAATAATATTAAATCAAAAAATCAAAAAATTAGCTGGCCTGACGTTTCGAACTTAAGCAAGTTCTTTCTCAAAGGTGAATGACAGAGTACAAGAAACAAACATGTAGGGAACACACATGCATGAGGGGGTGGGTGGAGAAACACAAAAGAGGGATGCAAAGGATCATGGCAGATAGGCAGTGGGTAAACATCAAAGGGAGAGGAAAGGACAGCCAGGAAGACAGGAACAAAGAGGTGTGATTAGGGTAAGGATGGAGGAGGGGAGGGATTAAGATGAAGGTTGAAGCTGGGGAAATGGACAAAGGAGTGTGGTTAGGGGGGGGGGGGTTGGAATTGAAGGTGGTAATAGGGCAAGAAAAGGAACAAAGAGAAGTGGCAAGGATAAACAGGAAATGGAAAGACAACACCATTTGGCCAAGAGACCCCAAGAGGGTTATGCCAGGAGGATAATCTGTAAACAAATGACAATGGGGGAAACAATTTTTAAGTTAATCATTTCCTTCCTGGATGTTGAGACCATGTGGTTGAATAGTCCGAAGACGTTTCATCCAAATATTAAATAAAAAAAGAAAAATCAATAATAAAACAAGTCTGATGCTTTGTACTTTCATTGTGACTGACTTTATATTAAAAAAATTCCCTTAGCGATGACCACCCATGCAAGGGGTCTATCTAACTTATACCATAAATGAAGCATACATCAACAAATGTAATCTCTAAATTATTTGTTTATTTTTTTTCCAAGTTTTGCAGACGTATCTGGGAAATTATATTTATAGTTTTTGTCATTGCTCCAAAGAGGAATTGTACTTGGGGTCCTAAATGAATTGTGGGTAATTTGAGGAAACAAACGACACAACCAATAATAAAACACCATGAAACAAATTCACAAACTGCCCCACAAAAAGGGTAGTATTACAAGGATTGTGTCTTCCAATATATTTCCAGTAGATTTCCGTCACAAATACTTAATATAATTTAAATTTCATTCATCTTATTACAAAAAAATACATCATCAATTCCCCGATTATAGAATTATAATACAAATTATAGTAAAAGTCAGTTTTGATCACACTTTCATTATCCAGTTCAAAGGACTGCTGATACAAAGCTTTAACATCACATACTAAACTTTAAGAACATATCATTTTGGTGTGTTTACATAGATTTTTGTTACAAACAAACTTTGGTTAAAAATAATATTACTGGTGAACTCAGTGGCATGGGTGGCTTGTGCGTAAAGCGCTCGCCTCTCACCAATGTGGCCTGGGTTCGATTCCCGGCTGCGGACCATAATGTGAGTAGAGTTGTGCATTTTCCTCCCTCCGGAAACATCAAACACTTTCGATCTCTGGCTGTGCTCCGTGGTCATATATGGGTCGATGTGGCCGGCTGCCAGAGGCGCCTTTACGTGCCAGCGACTCGACCACGTTGTAGCCGCGTCCTTCGCAATTCAGTTCCTCAGCTGCAAGTAAGGACCTGGTTTAGCAATAATTAAGATGCATTCTCATCAATTATTAAGACAAAAGATTGATCCATTGAGCTCCGCCTCTTGACGTATCGACCAATCACAGCAACACGCGCACTTGTACAGACTTGTCAGCCACGCATGTCAAACCATATGCGTGGCTGTGATTGGTCAATTGGTAAAGGGGCGGGGCTTAATGTATCAGTCTATTGGCATCCAAGAACCTGCTTACCACCACGGACCAATTTCACGGAGTACAAAAATGTGCTTATCACTAAAATGTCTTGCTTACTAAAAAAAAGGTTACCAGAAAGTCCATGTGATTTTCATGCTAAGCAAACAACAGCTGAATGAATACCAGTCACAAGCAATATTTAACACATGGGAATCTGGTTGGTAATCCCGTTTTTACTACCAAGGAAGAGGTTTTTATGCTGAGCAATTCTTTGTGCTTAGCATCGCCATGAAATTGGCCCGGTTAGATGCTTATGATCACCAGTCCACGCTTACAACACTAACCAACACAAATCCTGTAAGTACAAAATTCTCAGTTACAGTGATGCACACTTTCCTTTACTAATATTTTATGCTTACATTTATGGCAGAATTTTCAGCTTTAGCTAGCCGCAATTCTTGTCTTACTGTAACTTAAGGCCATGAAATTGACCAACCCTAGTACTTTAGTAGAATCACGTCGACGTAATATTGCCGAATCAAGTATAAACTGAAACCAGCTTAATAATAATAATTATGTAAAAGAAATCAAACATCACGAAATTAAATTGTCCGCTTCTATTGTCGGTGAGATTATTCAAAGAGCCCCAAACCCCCAATGGTTTACCAAGAAAGAAAAAGACAGGGATAATGAAGAAACATAGAACAGAAAGATACTATGTTCAGCCGGAAAAAAAAAAACTACATTCCCAACACACAGCAAAACAAATTAAAGCAGTTGGTCTGGAACAACCATTTTTCACTACAACAAAAAATGAGTTTGAGCTTGAAAATCAGGTAAATGTATCATTTGACAAAAATATGGAGAAAATAAATCAAAGCTTTGCCAGTGAAGGATCCGAGTCTTTCTTCACTTGAAAACCTTTCGCTGTTCCTGCCAGTCAGAAGTCATACACAGGTTTTCCAGAGATGTAGCCTGCGAAGTACTCTTCGTAACGCTCTTTGCTATTGATGATGGCTTTGACAGCCGGCGAGGCAATCATTCGCTCAAAGTAGGCGTGTAGATCCGGCAGCTTGGCTTTGACGGCTTTCCACAGCTGATCTGAGACTACCAAACGTTCATTGAAGGGCCACGTGTTGTAATCAACCATGCCCGGTTGTTCACCTATTTTATGATTCAAATGAAGATTTCAAATAAATATGTTACTATCTGGGATATCCTCGAGTCCGGCTGTAATCTCCAACAATATGCAGTAACTCTGAGATGGAACAAAAGGGCAGTTGTTTCCGTCATCGTTCTGTTTCTCAAATCGTGTCTCTCCTGCTTTTTTGGGGTTTGTCATTGTGCAGTTAGCAGTTTCTGTTGCTCGGGCAGGACTCAAACCGATGATCTCCTGCTTAAGTAGTGCAGAAATCTTAACCATGGTATTTTGGCTAGTGCAGCAAAGTGGAGCTGTCAGCACAGATGCACTGATGCGTTAATGTGTATATTTGAATCCACAGTGTCTTGAAAAGAACTCAGCATACAGTGCTAAACATATGTTGGTAAAGGTAACAATCCCATTTAGGTTCTTAGTTCTTACCACCAAAGAATGGCGTTCCTCTTTTCTTCAAGTCTGCAGCAAACCATGTCAGGCCAGCCAGGAATTTAGTGGTAGCTTCTTCATTCTCACCTCCAGAGCGGATGGCCTGGAAGAAAGCTGGAATCACCTGCAAAGAAATAACACAACAGGTGGATTTCTTACCGAGACAAGGGATGTACAAACGACAGAGAAAACCATCCCTCCCTCCCAACTAACCCCCTTCCAAAAAAATAAATAAATAACCACCAAAAAAACCACAAACAAAAACACTCACACATACAAGTGTGTAAACACCTTTAATCGCGGACCTCCCATTGTCCCTCTTTAGTTTTATATACTCTTAACTTTTTTGGAAGGCCTACCATTGGTTTTGTACACGATTTTCAACTGGGGACCTTTCTCAATCAGGGAGCCTATTGTACTCTTTTGTTAAAGGTCCCCTATTGAATGCAAAAACGAACTCAAACACACACACACACACACACAGTCGTGTACCGACCTCCAAACGCGGACGTCCCATTGTTCCTCTTTTGTTTATACTCTAACTTTTTCGGAAGGCCTCCATAGACTTTGTACACACTTCCAATCGCGGACGTATGCTGGGAATCGCGGACGATATTGTTCTCTTTTGTTCTCTGGCATTTTACGTCCGCGGTTTGAATACGCCAACGCGCCCACACACACACACAAAAAAAACCACCCAAACCCCAAACTTTCAAATATATTAAGTCATATTATTTTAGTTTTCTCCTTTTTGTGTTAACCTCTTGAAGATGTGGTTGGAAAAAGACCAACTGCCCAGTTGTCATCTATATGCGCATTCCTGCATCTCCTCATTCCATTGTTACCTATTGTTTGCATTACGTTTGGCTGCACAAGCTCGCATTGGCATACCAGCACCCCAATAATAACAGCTGACCAGAAGGGGTTAAAGCATTACAAAAGTCACGAACAGGAATGAGTTTTGTACTAGCCAAGTGTCTCATTCAAGACAGAAAAGCTTGGAAGCAGAAGGGGGTACACTGTAGTAGTTGGTAGAAAAGGGTTGTGGTTTGAGATGAGCAGGGTCCAAATAATTACCTTAGATGAGTAGGTTTCCATGACAACTCGGTCCTGGGCTTTCTTGAAGGGATCCTTGGGGTACATAGGCGGGTTGGGATAGATCTCATCCAGAAGTTCGCAGATAACGTTGGACTCGATGACAACATTGCCATTATGCTCCAAGACGGGGACTTTCCCATCAGGATGTCGCTCCAAGAGAAACTCAGGCTTCTGTTTCAGGTTGCAGTTAATCTCCTCATAGCTGGAAAAGGAATTTTCAGCAATGTTTTCAATTATCTGAACATTGAAATGTCTGCAGAATTAGTGACACCACGGTTCAATGACGGTGTCTGAATCTTGCTTGGTCATATGTGGGTTCGAACCCAGGCAGGGGATCATGGTCCTTCTGTCCTTGGGCAAGACACTTTACTACAATTGCCTTCTCCACCCAGGAGTATAATGGGTACCAGTAGCAGAAGAGAACAGATTGGACTTATCTCGAACTGCTGCATAAAAGCGATCTCACGGTCTGATGGACAGGCCAAACGGTGAAGCAGTTTAACATTAACCCTAACTCTGCCAGAAGCAACACAACTTTGCTACACTCTCCACGCAAGTCAATTTCACAAAGTATGCAATCTGATGCGCATGGCAGGTTTCAAGCCAAAATGCCCTGAATGGTTAGGGTTAAGACACTTGTATAAAGCACTACATAAACACCACATTATTAACTACCGCCAAGTCAACAAACAAACAAACAAACAAACAAACATATTTAAGGTTCTTTTGTCTTCAAAATGGCCAGCATAGAATTTATTCTAGTCTATTTTGTATTCTATTTTAATTTCCTGGCCTTTTTTTCACAACAAAAACATTGCTGACAGCTTTTTACTTTTCTGGCAGTCGGCACAGTAACAGACCTTCAATAATAAACTTCCAATTGAAAACTTGATTTAAATATCTCACTCAATTCCCTTGGCCTTCAGAACCAGGCGAGGGCGCTGTGCAAATGGGCAGTACCGCATACTGAAGAGACGGAGGGAGCCATCCTTCAAAGGTGGCAAAGGTTCTCCTGTAATACCAACATATTAAAACTGGTTCAGAATGCAGCTGCCCGACTTGTACACGGTATTCCTAGATGGAATCACATAACACCCATATTATACCAGTTACATTGGTTACCTGTTTCTTTCAGGATTCAATTTAAAATACTACTTTTGACATTTAAAGCTCTTCAAGTTCATGGTATGGCACCGCAGTATCTTAGTGACTTATTATGTATCAAAGCTAATTCGAATTATTCATTGAGATCAAATAACACCATATTATTAGACTATCCCAAAGGGAGGGTAATGAATACTTTCGGACGACAGGCTTTTTGTATAGCAGCTCCTTCTTTGTGGAATTCGTTGCCAGTGACGATCCGTCAAATTTCGTCACTGGCATCTTTTAAGATTCAAGTAAAAACACATTTATTCAGAGCTGCCTTTGGAAAGTAGTAGTATTTTGGGCTGAATTCAATGGCTTGTGTTATTGTATTGTAATTGTGTAATGTATAACTGTTCTACATGTAATTAATTTAATTGTATTTTAATTGTATAACGTAAGTTTTATTTATTTAATTGGTAAGCGCATTTGAACATAATTATGGAATTTGCGCTCTATAAATTATTATTATTATTATTATTATTAATGTGTCACAAATCAACAGGGCTGTAGTCGAGTCCATCACAAGTCCCTGCAAGTCCCTGCAAGTCCATCACAAACCCTCCAGTCATAATTCCACTCACAAGCTATTCAAATGAGCTTTGACAAAGGCATTCCTTTGTCATTGTTCATCCAGTTACTTGTGACTGGCTTTATGAAAGGACTTGTGACTGGAGTTGTGAAAGGACTTGTGAAAGGACTTGCAGGGACTTGACTACAGCCCTGCAAATCAAAGCTTTGTCAATTAATTATCTAACTGCTTATCCCCCCCACCCTACATCAACATAAAATTCAGGAGTCTTTGGCTTATGCAGAATGTCCAACTCCGACCCTTAAAATCTACACTAAACTGTCATGGGGGAACTTATTTTCATATACCAAGAAAAAGTGGTTTGACATCTTGGGAGCAATGATTGCAGATCCTTAAAATAAAATAATAAAAAACAAATGTTTAGCATCCGGGATTTGGTAAAAAAGGAAGGAGGAGGGGCTTTTTATTTTCTATTATCAAGATGGCCACCATTCTTTAAAAAATTGCCGACAACCGTAGGTTTTCAACTGTTCAAAGATACAAAAAATGGTGGACAAGAGAATTGAACATGTTTACAGTGGTTTTAATAGTTTTAGTATTTTCCGATGGATCAGTTGACATTTTGCAGGGTTTTTTTTCACCTCATTTCCACTGGTAAAAATAAACAACAAAAATCCAGGTAGCCCCCCAAAAGGAAGCTGGCGGGGACGCTAAACAATAGTAAACATTTTTTTTTACTTTGCCTATAAACAACATTTCTGCTGGAAGTTTCTTTCCAAGTAGACGATTCCAAGGATTGCCTGATGAGGCATTGCCAAATTAGAAGACACCTAGGCCTATATGCGTCAAGTCCGGCAGGATTCTCTTATGGTTACCCACTGCCGTGGGAAGTTACTGCAAAATGGTGCTGCATCATGTAAAATTAAGGCAAGGCAACAGAGTTACATCATGCATGACATGCAAATCTTGATATCTAGAGCCAATTGACAAATGTGTAGTGTAGAGCCATAAAGGGAACAAAAATCCACTTTTAGGTTATTGGAATATCCCAACTAGTATTAGTTAGCGACATTATTACAAACCAACAGGTATGCTGTAGTGTAGATAAGGGCAGGGTTTTAGTTTTGAGGGAAATTTTTAGGTAAAAGCAACGATGAAGACGACAAAACGCAATGCGAGAATAAAGATGGCGATCAGTAAACAAGCACAGTAAACAAGCCAAACTGCGGAAAGATTTTACTTTAATAGGCCTACCCCCCACCAAAATCGGTCAAGAACAGCAAAATCTTGGAAAGGTTGTCGGTCACTTCGCCCAAAAACCACATCGCCCTCAACCACTTCGCCCTCAACCACTTCGCCCAAATCCCACTTCGCCCAATCACCCCTTCGCCCAAAAACCACTTCGCCCAATTACTACTTCGCCCAAAAACCACTTCGCCCCAAAACCACTTCGCCCAAAAACCACTTCGCCCAATTTTTAAGCACCTAAGATTTTGTTCCCAATGTGTTCGTTTTCGTTTTCTATTTCGTTTTGATGGTGCATTCAAAATTGTATTTGCGTTGGGACATCCTTTTTGTGACCATGCTTTCTTTTCTTATTAGTTTATAGGCAATTGACCTGTCGCCGTTTACGAGTTAACCACGCCCCTAGACAACCCTATGGGATTTTTGTGTGGTAATCTCAGATTTTGTGCGTTCCACGTGGAATTTTAATTGATGTGATTGGACAATAATTCATAAGCTGCGTTGACGCGATTCCACCGCGATAGGTCAATTATTTTTATCAAGTGGTCATTCAAATTATTACGATTTTATGACTTCTGACTAGCGCCCACCCAAACAAAGATACTGACAATTTGGGAGACCGCCAACATAGGGCAAGATAGCTCATCAGTTGGTAGTCTAGGTTCCAAGACGTTCTTAGCGGTGCGACGTATAGCGGCCGACAGCGCCCTCTCGCTACACACACACACGCCAAGGCCAAATCGCTAACAACGTCTAGGGAATTTTGCAAGTTCCGCTCGCGAAATCGCGAGCAGAACTGTGTGGCATTTGCATGCGCGTGTGACGTCACTGTATTATCGCATGTAAATAGCCAACACTCACTAGTCTGGTTTCTGTACTCACGTGGGGTTTACGTGTACGTACGTATGAACGTGCAGCGCAGTACTAAGCCATTCGTTGTTTGTTGGAAAAAATGTCTGAGCGCGTGGACCAAGCGATTGATTTTACAGCAAACAAACTGGGCTTTGGAAAGCTAAAAAGTCATCAGATCAGTGCCATTCATCAATTTGTACGTGGCCATGATTTGTTTGTTAATTTACCAATGGGATTTGGCAAGAGTGTAATTTTTCAAGCTGCTCCATTGGTCTTAGATTTCTTGAACGAAGTAACCAAAGGTAAACAGGAGAAACGCTTGTTATTGTCGTCGTGCCATTGAAAGCCCTGGCCGTTGATCAGTTACATCATGGAGAAATAAGACATTTCTCCATGGTTACATCGTGCTGAACATCTGGGACTGAAGTCGGCAGATATAACGTCTGATATTCCAGATCACATTTTGGAACAATCCGAAGATTTCTCAATCCTGTTTGCCAGTCCAGAATCACTCTGCTCAGAACGTTAACAGACTAGTAAGTTATTACTTAAACATGAGTTTCCTCCAGTGCGCAAGCGCGATTATTCGTTTGACCCGCCTGTTAAATTATGCATGAGCAGGTCGCGCGCGCTCCCTTGTGAAATGCCCAAGACGTTCTTAGCGATTTGGCCTTGGCGTGTGTTTGTGTGTAGCTAGAGGGCGCTGCCGTTCGCGCTGTACGTCGCACCGCGATAAGAACGTCTTGGAACCAAGACTAATCAGTTGGTAGTATCATGGAGGTATGGTAGTATAGAGCGCTGGTACGGTATTCCGGAGGTTTTTATTTTAAAAATCGTAAAATTTATAACGTAATGTTTTACAAACATTTATATTCTAACATCTTAACTGATATGAGGGATGATGTACAATTTATGTAACAAACTAATGAAATGAAAAAAGGGCATACGGATCGGGCATGGGCGAAGTGGTTTTTGGGCGAAGTGGTTTTTGGGCGAAGTGGATTTTGGGCGAAGTGGTTTTTGGGCGAAGTGGCATTTGGGCGAAGTGGCGTTTGGGCGAAGGGGTAATTGGGCGAAGTGGCGTTTGGGCGAAGTGGCGTTTGGGCGAAGTGGTTGAGGGCGATGTGGTTTTTGGGCGAAGTGACTGTAAAGCCTTGGAAAATAACCAACCCTCCCTGATAACAACTGTCTATGTGGCACAACCTGTTATTTCAAGATTTATGTCAGCAAAATCTGTAAAAAATGAGGAAGAAATCAACATGTATGTGAACACTTTGAGTGACTTTACATGGTTACTGATGGTGCCAAGAACTTCTTCTAACACAGAAAACACAAACTTTCTTCCCCTATATTGCACCACTAAAATGTCCCAACAAATTCTCAAAATTTAAGGTTGTGCCAAGTGTTTATACAATTATGAACACAAATGGATGGTTATTTTCCAAGATTTGCTGTTCCTTACCGATTTTGGTGGGGGGTATTAAAGTAAAGTCTTTCCTTCAGCTGTTGTTTCCTAGTACTTTTAGTAGTAGTACTAGTAGTAGTATTGGCTTAGGCTATAAAGCCCAAGCATAAAAATCACATGCAATTGTTGTACTTGGCCCACTGACCTGCTTGCAGATGCTTTTCCGACATGATTCTTGTGCTCGCGGATGGATTTAACTTGAAGTCGGTGGTGTACTCCTGCCAGTGACTGCTTGGTGATGTCGTAGCAAGCCTTTTGTGCGTCCACTTGAAATATTTTGCGCGTCGGGAAGAAAAAAAATGCCTCCTCACCTGAAAAAAAAACTGCCGAATCATTCGGGCAAAGAAAACCGAGGGTCAAGTTCAACTGCAATCTATCAGTATCAGGTGTATCTCCACTCGACTCGCGATCGCCCGGTGTCATGCCAAAAAGTGTCAGGTGCCAAATACTGTCCGCTCATTAGCATACTGCTCTCTGATTAGTCAAGTTGGTATTACGCCATCGCGATACCGGAAGCTTGCTAAATAGTAGTCTCTGAGTTGGTCTAATCGTACCGTCAGAGGGCGCACTGCATGGAACGAATAAACGCGACGCTACATGATCCATTATCGATCATTGTCGTCTTGAACCAAGACTAGCTAAATAGTGACACCGGCAACCGTCACCAGCAGAGCGTCATCTGTTGGTGGAAGGGAAAAATTTTTCCTATCTACTTATCCTGGCTGCGTTTAACCCACTGATCTCTACTACACTGACAGTGTCACAGCATGGAGGTTCCTTCCTCCATGGTCACAGTGAACAAATAAACTGGCACAGTGGCAGGAGCGGGATTCGAGGCTGCGACCTCCGGGTTACCGTACCGGTGCTCTACCAACTGAGCTGTCTTGCCCTATGTTGGCGGTCTCTTAAATTGTCAGTATCTTTGTTCACTTTGAAACTGTATTCAAATTTACCTAGTCAGTTTCCCTTATGGATTTTTTGACGAAATATAAGTTTAAAAGTCGTATCCCCATTGAGTGATCTCCACAATGTCGCTTCCCAGGTTGTATCGTAAAATTGGGTGTGATCATGGAGGTAGTACCTCCATGGTGTGATCCCTGGCTATACGGCATTCTGGGTTTATGACTTCTGACTAGCGCCCACCCGTACAAAGATACAGACAAGTTGGGAAAGAGCCAACATAAGGCAAGATAGCTCAGTTGGTAGAGCGCCGGTACGGTAACCCGGAGGTCGCAGGTTCGAATCCCGCTCTTGCCAGTTTCTTTGTTCACTGTGAAAATGTATTCAAATTTCATATGATGCACGATATGGGGCAGAGGGAACCCCCCCCCCCCCCCCCCCCCTCTTTTGTGTTGGTCATTGTGTTCCCGGAATCTCAGGAATTCTTTTCAGAGGTCTAGGGGGGATGTGTTAGGTAACAATAGTCTGGAGAGTGTACAAATGTATAGGGACAAAAGGGGGGTACCCCTCTGCCCCATATCGTGCTGGGTATATCAAATTTACCTAGTCAGTTTCCCTTGTGGATTGTTTGATACTGACAGTGTAGTAGAGATCAATGGTTTAACCCCATGAGTACGGTATTTTACGGGAGACGTCTGGGTGCTGCGGCGGCTCCGGCAGCCAAGCGAACCGCTACAATGTGTTTGTGCAGTCAAGCGTAACATATACACAATAATCCAACAATGGATTGAAACTGCACAAACAGCGGCCAATAGAGCACCGAAATGATGACGTCAATGCAATGTTTGGAACCAGAATACTTTTGTTATGTGTTTGCATGACTGGCTGTTAACAAAGGAACAGTCGAAATTTACATTTGTTAGGAAACAGTTGTCATGCCAACTGACGTCAGACTTCGGTACTCTATGGCGTCATCCGGCCTGGTGGCACTGCTTTTTTGGCGCCATATGGCGTCATCCGTACGCAAGGGGTTTTAATTAATTGACCTATCGCGGTCGAATCGCGTCAACGCAACTTGTGAATTATTGTCCAATCACATCAATTATAATTCCACGTGGAACGCGCAAAATCTAAGACAAACAAAAATTACCACACAAAATTCCCATAGGGTTGTCTAAGGGGCGATTTTAACTCGTAAACGGCGATAGGTCAATTACCGGTGTAGCGTGAATTTCACTATGAAATACAGGTTCTTTGCTAGTATTGCCATGGAGGATATACCCAGCACGATATGGGGCAGAGGGGTACCCCCCTTTTGTCCCTATACCCTATACACTCTCCAGACTATTGTTACCTAACACATCCCCCCTATAGACATCTGAAAAGAATTCCTGAGATTCCGGGAACACAATGACCAACACAAAAGAGGGGGTGTTTCCTCTGCCCCATATCGTGCATCACATGCACTTGAGAGGGTTTAACCAATAATAGGGAAAAGAGTCCGATTTTCATATGAGTTGGATTTTCATGATCATCAGCCAGAGGCGGCGGAACACGGGGGGGGGGGGGGGGGGGGGGGGTGGGGCAGTGCCGGTGCCGGCCGGCTGCTGCTCTTTTTCTGTTTTTCTTTATGCGGAACTGCCAAAAGTGGGGTACGTGTAAGTGTTTGTGCAGAACCTTTCGTTTATGTCCAATCGGATTTATTTACACGATTTCTGTTTTACTTTTAGAGGGCGAAATTCAAACATTGACTATTCAATTTCAAATTTTGTGTAATGGCATCTGCACCAAATACAAATAAGGGTTTCTTTTTCATTAACCGTCAATCAAATTAGCCATACCTTACATCAGTTTAGAATGAAATTCTAAGCTGCATCATGCATTATTGATGTAAATAGAAATCTGAAAAAGAATGAAACTGCTGCAAACTGCTGACTGACTGAATGGACCTGAAATATACAAATCAAAAAATTAGCTGGCCTGACGTTTCGAACTTAAGCAAGTTCTTTCTCAAAGGTGAATGACAGAGTACAAGAAACAAACATGTAGGGAACACACATGCATGAGGGGGTGGGTGGAGAAACACAAAAGAGGGATGCAAAAGAGCATGGCAGATAGGCAGTGGGTAAACATCAAAGGGAGAAGAAAGAACAGCCAGGGAGACAGGAACAAAGAGGTGTGATTAGGGTAAGATGAAGGAGGGGAGGGATTAAGATGAAGGTTGAAGCCGGGGAAATGGACAAAGGAGTGTGGTTAGGGGGGCGAGGGGGGGTTTTTGAATTGAAGGTGGTAATAGGGCAAGAAAAGGAACAAAGAGAAGTGGCAGGGATAAACAGGAAATGGAAAGACAACACCATTTGGCCAAGAGACCCCAAGAGGGTTTTGCCAGGAGGATAATCTGTAAACAAATGACAATGGGGGAAAAATTTAAAGTTAATCATTCCCTTCCTGGATGTTGAGACCATGTGGTTGAATAGTCCGAAGACGTTTCATCCAAACTTTCTCTCGGCTGAGGCGAACTGAGTCCTTGCGGTGGCAAAGTGATTCTATGCCCTGTAGAATCATATCAGAAATGGAATGGTTAGGCAAGTTGAAGTGATGACCAACAGGGGTGTCCATTTTCTTGGTGTTCACAGTCGACCGATGGCCATAGAAACGCTTTTTGAATAGAAATCTCTGTAGTTGATGGAGTAACATCAAATTAAGATCAAAATTATCAAGCTTTTTTCATATTCAATCTTCACCCGATTTTTTAAATTTCCTTTTCCATTATTTACCTATAGTCTTCAACATAAAGAAATTATATTTATTCTTACACTCTTTGCATTACATTCGGTCAAATCCCCTTTTCCTCAGAGCCACCACTGACTACATCTCAGGTCAAGTTCATTTTGTGACAGACCTTAGCCCTCAGTAGGTTCTCCGCATGACCAAGCTTTGAGGGAGATAAGTTTGTGCATGAACACACTGCTTGTGCATTTTTCGTGGGTGATTTCTCCGATGTTGTTACGGGCTATTTCCTGTAAACATCTCTAGAGTATCGGCTGTCTGCATATAGTCTGCAACACTCTCAAAAAGACTTAAAAATGCATAAGACGGTTGCGATCGACATCGACATGAGAGGTTCATCTATAATGTCTTCGAATTCATGCAACCATCACGTACAGGTTGAATCAAATCGAATATCGAATGAAGAGTAATATCTCATTTCAATTTCTGCTTGAATTTATAAGATTCTGTATCAGGTTTAGAAGTCTGTGATGTAATCTGCTATTTTGAATGAAATGGAATGGAATGCTTGCGTAAATGAATGCACAGGTAACGTAAATGGCCGCCTGTTTCTCAAAACCTAATGCACGGACCACGAAAACGATTGAACTTTCGTTGAATTGAAACGGGATTAAAGACGCGCATTTAAATTCAGACGAAAATACATGACCCATTTTCAGAAGTGAATGAACATTTCACGAAATTGGCCGGGAAAACCTATATTTAATTATCCAGAAAGCAAATTCAAACAATCTTTAATATTTTCCCCAATTATAAGTGACGTTTAAAATTATTAGATAAGTGCTATCAATTAAAAATTGTTTATATGTTCTTATCACAGTTTTTGTTTTCAGTATTGAAAAAGAATGACTAAGATTTATTCATAATCATGGAAGATTTCCCATGTCTAGTATCTTGCATATTTTGGGATTTCCAAGTTCAGCATCTTAATGTTGCATACTGTTGAACAGGCAACATCGACTCAATGCATGATTCTTGGTCCCTCCTAAATTTGCTGTAATAAGGCCAAGTAAAACATAACATGTTCTTGAAAAAAAAAGGATGATAGAGCCAGCGAGAGTGAGGACTATTTTGATAGTTGTTACTTTTTACTGTGAAGTCTGTGGTTATTGTTTAAAAATCATTGTACTGGAGTGTACAAAAACTTGATTATGCAGCAAGATCTAGACAAGTGTTGTTTTCTTTAATAAAACGGATGAGACTGGTTAATCATTCCCTAAGTTGTTTATTATGATTGTATGTTCTTATAAAGTACTTCAGTTATTTAGTAATATCTATACACAGTGATATATTCCAATATGTTTCAATTTAAGATTTTTTGAAAATTCCCAAAGTTCCTGAAAATTCCCTTTAACCCCCTCAAATTCCCGGTCACTTTCCATTCTGAAAATTACCGGGAATTTTGCAACCCTAGTTTTACAGTGTGCCCGGCAGAAGGGCATAAGGACGAAACATGGGTCAAAAGGTCAAATTCAGGTTTTGGGGGTAATCGAAAGAGTATTGGAATATCTTAATTTTGATATACATTTCATACCAAGGGGCTACGTCATTCTGACGTAATTAACAAAGTGAAAAGGACATAAGGGGATTTTGCATTTTTTCCTGGCAAAAGGGCATTAGCGTGTAATACCAATGTAACAATACATGCTAAAAGTGCGTTCACCTCTGCACTTCAGTGGGGCGTAAGCGCGCTTAGAGCAAATTTTGTTCCCGGCAAAAGGGCATTAGCATAAAGATGTATATAACTTTAAAATTAAGCAATATTTTTATTTAAAAATGCACAGCATTATTGGAAATATCAATAATTTTTATCTGACCAAAAAATCAACCTTTTGCGAGTTTTAATTTAGAAATGCCAACACATAAACCTTAAAGTCAATTTTCCCGGAAAGTGTAATTACGCGTCAAAGCGTTCTATATGCCCTTCTGCCGGGCACACCACGAGTTATAGAGTACACAATGTGTATAGATAATCTGCGTAGCTGATTCCTTTTTCTGTGGATATGGAAGTATCGACGCTGGCCGTTAACTTCACATCCTCTTGATCCTCGCCCGATTGTTAACAATCGGGCGAGTACGAGCAAACCCCCGAGTGGGATTTTTTATTTTCTTTAAAAATCCCACTCGGGTTCGCTCGTATACCCAAAGTCGTACCCAAGGGGTAAGGTAGACGCTGCGAGAGAAACTCAGGGGTTTCATAAAGTTGAGGGCGTAATTATTACTGATGTCGATCGCTACAAAATAATTGCCGAGCTGGTTTATGGTAAACGCGCAGTTTAATATTGTGTGGAAACTGTAGCTTTAGTATGTGATTTATTCATACGGAATAGTGATGGTAAAAGCACGACAAGAGACTTTTCATTAGTTACAAATAAAAGTGATATAAGGGTAGATTAAAAATACTTCCAGGTTTTATGAATGGAATACGGTCCCCCACCATACCATGCCCGGATTTATGCGCCTATCAATTGCTTCCCCCACCCCTCCCCCCGGGCTGCCCCAGGTCTTATGTGGGGGTTTGGTCACCGTTTTTCAATCCCCAGGGTGGGGATTTTGGTCACTCATTTTGCCATTGTTTCCCCATCGTAAGAAGTTAAAACCATGATGTGGGGGTGCCCCACCCATGTATGTCGGGGGTGCTCCACCCATGTATGTCAGGAGTGCCCCGCCCATGTATGTCGGGGATTGTCACTAAAACTTTTCCCCACGGGGTGGGGATTTCGTCACTTACTTCAAAAGTGACAATCCCCACATCTTGGGTGGGGCAGCCCGGGGGGGGAGTGGTGGGGGAAGCAATTGACAGGAGCATTATCCATTGGTCTAGATGGTCTATGATGCATCATATCTGAAGTGGAATGCTGTCACATTTCTCACCTTAAAGGAAACATGCTTCTCAAACTGGCCGGATCACATTTTATTTCATAAATAAATTCATTTATATGTATTAAATGTGAATTAAAAGCCAAACTGGTTCAAGTGAAGTTTTAGTGTGATTATTTGCCGCCCAAAAATTGACCCCCCTTTTTGGAATTTGTTGAGACTCAAATTGTGGGCGCTGTTCGGGACGTAGACCGAGGCACCGAAATTCATGGATCGACTCGATAGTCTGGACCCATAAATGACGCATGTACATCGTATACACACTAGGTCTACACGTGCAATTTCGTAAGTTGCAACAACTAACATCGAATTTACCCCGACTTTTTTCCCTTTTAGGGAAGGCTATTTGGGGAATGGGCCGTTTAACTGCTTTCGCCTGTTCCTTACTCACATCTGGGAACTTTGTTAAGATGGCAGTGGACTTGGGCATATTTTTAATAGTCATCCCATGATTTCAAAATACCAGTATCGAAACACGAAAATGAATAAACACGACGGCTCAAAGTGGTCGCTACAAACGCTGAAAAGCTGCTGGGGCCGGACCACTTCGCTCTTGTCACCTTCACTTTCGCCGTCCAAATTCTCCGATATTTCGCATCAGTTGGAAATAAATGAAGGCTTACTCCATCCTTCGTTGTTTTGCTGCACCCAGCAGCCACACACATTGTCGGCATGGCCGAAAATCACTATATTTTGCTTAGTTCTGCACACACACACGTACATATGTACACTCAATGCATACGCGTGATGAATGGGGCCCGGCTCGCGCAGCAGAATCTGTAATGTGCCTCGATCTACGTCACACACTTAAGTTAATGAGGGTCCCACTCAGGGGGCGGAGTAGCTTAGACAAACATTTTCAAAAAGAAAATTATCATATTTAATCTGGGAAATAAGTGTCTCTGGACACAAAATATCATTGTCAAGATAATACTTTATTGTTTTAAACAGGAATAATGCAATATAAATCCTAAATCATGTTTCCTTTAAAAAATACAGCTTTAAATGCAAGGCCTTCGGAAAATATTGATAGCATTAGGCATATTGTGTTTTATGGGCTATCTCACCAGTATGAACAATACTATACCGTCAAATTGAACAGGAAATCGCCACGACGGTCTGGTTAAAACACTGGTACCAGCAACTCTTTAAATCTTCTGATCGACGATTTAGGTAAATTTCAAATTTTGAGCGGGACGCGCTTAATTCATTATTAATGCATATCAATCTTCGTTCACGTAGCACACAAAACAATAAGTGCCCAATGTCAGAAGTGCTTTTTAGTTTTTTTCAGAAGAAAGAAACAGGGGAAAGCAATAAATTGAAGTTTTCGATCAAAGCACGGACATTGGCTATCAGCTGTATTTGCTGTGGGGTCGATTAATCGTAATGCTTTAAAAATACATCATGGAGGACGAGTAAATGCATACACCAAATACAGTATGTTAATGTACAGCGCGGCCTCTAGTTCCGCTATTCGTGTCGGCGGCGGCAGCGGCGGGAGCAGCAGCAGCTGCAGCAGCAGCGGCGGCGGCGGCAGCAGCAGCAGCAGCAGCTGCAGCAGCAGCGGTGGCGGCGGCAGCAGTAGCAGCATCTGCAGCAGCGGCGGCGGCGGCAGCAGCAGCAGCAGCATCAGTAACATCAGCAGCAACAATAACAACAGATGGTGTTGTATTAAAGCTGTTACCATTGTATGTAGATGGCTTGCTTGAGGAATAGGAAGAAAAAGAGATGATGCAATAATAGTCCACGCTGTGGCATTGACGCTATATTTACTGTGTTGTCGCATATTACAAGCCAGATTCTCGGAACCTACAGTATCATGATGACGATCTGAGTACAGTGAACGCTTACCGTTATAGCCTTGCACTGCGATCTCTCTTTTTTTTTCTTTCAATGATTACCAATTCCCACCCCCCCCCCCAAAAAAAAAACCACCAAAACAAAAAACAAACCCCCCCCCCGCCAATTTTTTTTTTTTAAATGCAAAGCTAGTTCAAACTAGGGTGGCATGGGTGATGGCTTGTGCGTAAAGCGCTCGCCTTTCACCAATGTGGCCCGGGTTCGATTCCCGGCTGCGGACCATATTTGTGAGTAGAGTTGTGCGTTGATTCTCTCCTGTGCCACGAGGGTCTTTCTCCACTTTCGTGTTCCGTGGTCATTATATGGGTCGATGTGGCCGGCTGCCAGAGGCGCCTTTACGTGCCAGCGACTCGACCACGTTGTAGCCGCGTCCTTCGCAATTCAGCTTCTGATCATATCAGCTGCGAGTAAGGATATGATTAGCCTCCAAAATTATTATTATAAACTCTTCATAACTCAGCATGCTTTAATGGAAAATGTATGTAAAAAACAAAACTGTCTTTCAAATCAACCCAAAGGTACGCGATAGCTGTTTGTTACTAAAAACCCATCCTTCAATTCAAGCATGGACGGTTTTTCATTGTGCTAGCGAGAACGTAGGCTGGCATAACTCCATGTCAAGGATGCTATTCAGTTTCCAGGTTTTGTATATGAAAGTATTGCTTGGGTACCACCAAGGGTGGGGCTTTCAATAAGGTTCTGAAGGAACATGCTTTATAAATGGAGACTGTGTGTCAACAGACAGTATATTTACTGTCCAGACAAAAACCTTCCATTCAGCGGGCAGAAAAGATGACACACCCTCGTTATGCCCACTGTACGCACGTCATTTATTGACATTCACCACAACAGCTGTAATTGTTAATATATATTCGAGGGTAAAAATCTATAGTATGTCTATCATGTTGCATTAGTTTTTGAATTATTTGTGCACATCTAAATGTATTGTGTGTATGGTAAATCTTGCAGTGGTGAGTTGAGCCTGGTGAGAACCTCTGCCACCCCACGGTCCCACCCCCAAAAGGAAAGAAAACATTAACGAAGTGTAAATAAATGATCATCATCAAGGCAGATTTCATGCACTCATCACAATGCGTTCACAATCAGTATTTGCTTAAAGGTAGGCATATGATACATAATGGCATCGTACGATTTCAAACAATTAACCTCTCATAATCTAAGGAAAATTCAAACTAAGGGAATATATGTGTGGATGTTAATAATAATAATAATTCTGATGATCGCAACAAACACCGGAGCAAAGTATGATGAAATCAATGGTGTGATTCTGTGATAAGCCACGCCAACGGCTGTTTTGTATAAAATGTCTTGCACTGTTGTTAGTTTCCTCGTTATTAAAATAGCCGTCGTCTGCGAACTTGTGGTAGCCAATCAGATTTCGCTATCGTCACACACCCCCGTTTGGCCTCCAAACATGCAACGTTGGCGTGACAGATGCTTTTTCTGCATTCAATGATTCTCCCAAAAAGCTTGACGTCACACTGGGTTTATAAGGGGAGTGACCTGGCACAATTTTCAGTAAATTTTCTGGCCGCAACGAGTGTCCTAAAAACTCTAAAATCGGTCACAGGCATACAACCATTACGTCTCGGAACACTGATTTCTCTGCGGATTTGTAGTAAGTAAAATTTCTATATTTTCAACCAGCAACAGTGTCAGAAAGATAAAATTAAATGTATTTATCCACCCCAAACCAGCCTGGGAGTGTTTTAATCTGTACTGATTAGTGAATGTGAAACCACAGTTTCTAATCCTTATCAAGAACAAAACCAATTAATATTACAGAATCCGAAATGTTTGACGGTGCAAAAGGCAAGACGCAATCTCGTTTAAAGAAAAATAAGGACAAATTCCGGGGTTATTATATTGCGACCAAGTATCAAACTTGTTTTTATCCAACGAAAAAGCTTCTATTTCTAATATGGTACGAAATAATGAAAGTGGAAAACATAATCTGCGTCTCTAAAGCACTTCAAATTACATACAATTATAATGCAAATACTTCTTCATAAACAAATCGAAAAGATGAAATAAAGATAGACAACAGTCATTTTTTTTGACAGGTAACGCATATTTCAGTAACGTGAAATTACTGATCTTTTAAAAGGGCTAACATGTTTGCAGTCGGCCACAGGAGTCAATTTATTAAAGGATTGTAACTAGTGACACTTCGTGAACGCCTTTTTTTCTATGAAATTAAACATTTCAAAACCAAAAAGCCGGGAGCTTTTCTCGCCTGTAAAATTTCATTTGTTTAGGATTCAAGTTCAGCATTCAGGATTACATTATAACAAATCTAAAGCTATATAGTTGCGAAATACTTCAAAGAAAAGCAATCTAAATTTTACTGGCGCGGCCAGCGATATGCGATGGCGATATCTCTAACGACGTGTGGTCCGTGACGATTCCAAACAGCTGATCAGCAGCATCAAATATTCATGCCATGCCTTCCCGCGAGAGCCAATCAGATGGGAACATTAGCGCCACACCTTTATTTCAATGACGTCATCACGCTTTGCGTTTCATTCGGATGTCTTCTTTTCCAGTTGTGGAATAAAGTAGCCAACAATTTCGAAAAGCTGTTGCTGGTGATTTAGAATCTGTTTAATATTGGACTGTTCGATTGTAACTTTCATGGATATTCTGCATTTGTGTAATACATTTATGCAAATTAGTGGAAAAATTCAATGCCAAAGGTCACCCTATGAAAAAACTTGACTGGTCTGGCTACCGTCTCGTTTTGATGGTGCTACCCACAGGATTGACGACTCTGGGTGCAGACTTTCAGCTGTATCACGCATAGCATATCGCATGCTGTACTACTCGACTCACGACGTCGTCAACGATTATTACAACACTCAGCTAGCTAGCTCTGAACCGGCAAAAATAAGCGTTCCCTTTCACTGATTTTTGTGGGTCGTTCATGCATTCGAATCTTCATCTTCGATAGGTTGAATCACCAGCATCAAGATGTCGTCAATCCTACGTGGGTTTATTATACGGTGAGTCAAAAAAGCGTACTGGTAGTTGCTTTTTGGTGTGTGACCGCTTTAGTTTGTTCATGTTGCAGAAAGGCTTTACAGTCACTTCGCCCAAAAACCACATCGCCCTCAACCACTTCGCCCTCAACCACTTCGCCCAAACGCCACTTCGCCCAATTACCCCTTCGCCCAAACGCCACTTCGCCCAAATGCCACTTCGCCCAAAAACCACTTCGCCCAAAATCCACTTCGCCCAAAAACCACTTCGCCCAAAAACCACTTCGCCCATGCCCGATCCGTATGCCCTTTTTTCATTTCATTAGTTTGTTACATAAATTGTACATCATCCCTCATATCAGTTAAGATGTTAGAATATAAATGTTTGTAAAAAATTACGTTATAATTTGTTTATAAAAACCTCCGCAGGGCTCGAAATTACCATTGTAGTGCTTGCGCAACGCAAGTGAAAATAACCGAACGCAAGTTATCCTCGACTCAAGCTTGCGTTTTGCGCAAGTTGGAAAAGTACCGGTTTTTGTCTACTGATATTTCACAATGATAACCTGTATGATTTGATTAAAACAATAAGTTTAACAAACGTGTTTTACTGTTGCTTTCCTGTCTGTCTGTCCTCGGTGTCCCGACCCAGCAGCTACTCAAGCGCTCGCACAATCCCTGCATGCAGATCGGAACGAAATCCGTGCAATGTATAGAACGGTGCAGCCGATACAACATGCATACAGCGGCATTCAACTGTTTTCAAATGTACGTAGTCTGTTAAAGCCTGAAAGGATGTATTGCGGCAATAAGCGCACGTGTATAAGGATCACTGTGCAAACCTGCGTCTTGAGAAAAGGCTAGTCAAAAAGACGCGCATGCGCAGTTATAGTTTCAAAGCCGGGTTGATGAGTGGGCAACACCGTGATTTGTAAGCAAGTGATTTCAATGTATATATATACGACGTTCGTGAACAATTGGAATAAGTGATCTTAATGCAGGTATTAACACGATGCTTGTAAGCACAAATGCCGTTAGAATTTCAGACTTTAGAGTGATTTTGTGTTCTCATAAGAAAGTGGCCAGGAAATGCCTCAAATTGCACCTGTGTGGAGCATCTAGAATCCAAAATTTCCCGGGGCCCCTAAGCGGGCGCCCCGGACCCCACGCCGCAAGGGCTACGCGCTCGCATTGTGTATGCCGCCCTGCTAAAATTTAAGGCCGTGGAGAACACTAAGTGAGATATTTTGATTTACAAAAATTAGCGCAAGTTAAATTTTGTTAGCGCAAGTTGTTTCAAATGCCAACTTGCGCAAAGCGCAAGTAATTTTTTTGGGGAATTTCGAGCCCTGACTCCGGAATACCGTACCAGCGCTCTATACTACCATGGAGAAATAGGACTTATTTCTCCATGATACTACCAACTAATGAGCTATCTTGCCCTATGTTGGCGGTCTCCCAAATTGTCAGTATCTTTGTTTGGGTACGGTGGGCGCTAGTCAGAAGTCATAAAATGGTAATAATTTGAATGACCACTTGATAAAAATAATTTACCTATCGCGGTGGAATCGCGTCAACGCAGCTTATATAAAGTATTGTCCAATCACATCAATTAAAATTCCACGTGGAACGCGCAAAATCTGAGACAAACAAAAATTACCACACAAAAATCCCATAGGGTTGTCTAAGGGGCGTGGTTAACTCGTAAACGGCGACAGGTCAATTGCCTATAAACTAATAAGAAAAGAAAAGCATAGTCACAAAAAGGATGTCACAACGCAAATAAAGTTTTGAATGCACCATCAAAACGAAATAGAAAACGAAAACGAACACATTGGGAACAAAATCTTGGGTGCTTAAAAATTGGGCGAAGTGGTTTTTGGGCGAAGTGGTTTTTGGGCGAAGTGGTTTTGGGGCGAAGTAGTAATTGGGCGAAGTGGCGTTTGAGCGAAGTGGCGTTTGAGCGAAGGGGCGATTGGGCGAAGTGGTTGAGGGCGAAGTGGTTGAGGGCGATGTGGTTTTTGGGCGAAGTGACCGACAACCGCAGAAAGTATTGCAAGTTTCGCAACCGCAATGAGTATTTTGCGTGTATTGTGTATGGCACTCCCATCCCCATCTGATTGACTCTGTCAATTTTGTGCAATGAAGTCTAAAGTAAAGTTCATGGCGTTTGCAGTAAATGGTGGCGACAGTTAAAAGAGTTCCATATACGGACATCACTATTTTGAGGTTTTATAAACTCCAACACGTGTAAAAAGGGGCGCCTTTTATTTTTAAGGAGATTTTAGCGAGGAAAAGTATAAAAAAAGAAAGAAAAAAAAAAATCATTTGCTAGAAATCTATCTCCTCTACATCTCCATCCTGCATCTCTCCTGTACACTCCTACCTCTGTCCTCCGTTCCACCACCACGACGCCTCTCTATCACTCTGTGCTCCTTTTTCCATTCCGTCGCCGCGGTTCGAACCTCTATCGAAATCAAGCCTGTAACTAAGAGAACGTGGGTTAACCCCTGGATGACGCCACTGGCCGCTGTTTGTGCAGTTTCAATCCATTGTTGGATTATTGTGTATGTCATGCTTGACTGCACAAACAGTCGGTTCAATTTGGCTGCCAGAACTGCTGCAACACCCCAACGTCTCCCGTAAAATACCGTGCTCAAGGGGTTAATTAAAAATAATAGGCACGCATACCCGCTCGGCCACGAGCGCTTGTTACTCCTTGAAGCATTTTATGCATACTTTTGGTGTACACAAAATGTATGTCGCAATCTGCAGGTGCGGATCCAGGGTGGGGGGGGGGGGGGGGGGTTTGGGGTAGAAACCCCCCCCTGCTCGTTGCCAATTTTAAATTTGTTTTCTTGCCTATGGGTGAGAACAAAACAAAGAGGTTAAATGGCGCCAGCAACGGTGAGAAAGTGTAAATATTTCTCTCATTGCTTTTTCAGAGCACTTACCAAAATTCGGCAAATTCCTTCTTTGTGCAAACCCTAGTAAGAATTTCACGTATTCAAACTGACAGCTGTTCCTTTGATATTAAAGGGACACATTGCCCTCAAATGTCATGAAATTTTGCTGTTTTGAAATGTGCCTTATCTTTTATAAGAGTTGTTCATGCAAAAAAACACCTATAATGTGTTGTAATTAGTGAGTAGTGATTATAAAACAAAAAGTTGGCCTTTGACTCCTGACATCTGACCCGCGAAACATAGACTTATTTCCAGTAGTAAATACCACCGTCTAAATAATGCGCAAAATACGCTGTAAGAGTCTTTAGGCTGGCGCCGCAGCCAGTGGCCTTGTAAACCTATTAGATGATCGCCAGGTACCATTCTCTACCTCGCGACACATATCGCCAGTGCTGCGCGCCGTGCCAAAGTACATCAAAATGGATCAACAGAATGTACTTCAACCAGCTGCGACTGGAAATACGACTAGTGAACATGGTCCGCCATTTTGTGGAGTCAAAAGTTTGGTTCTACAAAATGGCGGACCGTTATTTGTCACGAAATTAAACACAAACCACGCAATTTGAAGGGATAGTTATGTGAATGTTTATATTCTACTTTAAAAAAAGCTTCCCAACCATATCCATTTCAGTTTTATAGCCCAAATCGCAAAATCCAAAGCAATGTGTCCCTTTAATGCATAAGCCTTTAGGTAAATGGAGAAAAATACCCAGATACTCTTACTAGGTAAACAGATACTATGCAGCACCTGTTGAATGATGATACATAAAGGATAAACTGAAAAATTGTCGGGGGGAAAATAGGAAGGAAAATGAGTCAATTGAGATTTAGTGTTGAAGGAAAGGTTTATCAGAAGATACGCACATTCAGTGTAGATCATAAATATGACACTGTAAATTCATGAAGTTACAGAATTGTTAATTTACTGTGCACAGATTGTGGCATCCTCTTCACGAGGTTCTCTCCTCCTGTTTGTCGAGTTCGCCGCAAAGAAAAACACAATCGAATACAAAATCCTGTGTGCTGCAATGACTCTTGATTCGATTGCAACATTTGGAAAAATACATGGTGGCAATTCGTGATGAAAATGTTTTGAATACCTAAAAATGAAAATGAAATAGTTATATAAAAAAAGAAACTGTAGTTTGATTAGATTAGATTAGAAGAAATGCATGAATTTGAAAGTGTGCTAATGATGATGAACAAAATGTTGCTGAAATTTGCCGGGAAAACCCTGTAAATTCCAGGTCAATATGCTGTCGGACCACTTGTAATCTTGAGCATATCTGTTGGTCCCGTAAAAACGAAATACATGAAGCATAGAGATTGGTCAAAGGCCAAACACATTAGTTGCCAATTGGATTTATAAAACACAATTGGACTTTGACTTATTGTAATGGAGAAGTACTTGTATTTGATGTGTTGTGCATTATCCAGCCCCTGGTGAATTTCTGGATACGTTTGTTCAGAGAGTTTGATATGAACCTCTTGCTATGACTGTTAAGAAACCCGTATGAGGTTATCTAACGCTTCAGTTATCAGTCATTTGTGCTGTCTATTATCTTTGGGTTTTTTCGGTGTCATTTCGCAATGCCAATGAGGAAATTGTCACCGAACTGTGCTGCTGACATTTTAGTTTTCCCTTGGGAGTCAAAATTTGTAGAATTAAGAAAAAATTTAAAATATGGAAGGGGGTGAATACCACGAATGTTATGCCAAGTCTATTTTACACAATTAAATCTTAACTACTTAACTTTATATTTTTACATTACATGTCCAGAAGAAAATCTCAATTTTTTAAGAAATCAATAAAAGAGAAAAAAAAACTATACAATTTTTTTGCAATTGACTTGTTTCATGAAAGCATCATGTATCTGTACAACTGCAGCTTTGCTTTTTCTTTCAGTCTGTAATCAAAACTCAGCTTCGAATCAGCCATGAGTATTTTCATATTTACATGTATTTTGTTATTTAAAAATTTGTACTCACCAGCTCTATGGTCAAGGCCAAAAAAAGTATTAAACAAAAATTTAAAAAAACCTGTTCTGCAGATTTTTGTTTGGAAATGGTCTGTCGTAAAGGCTTACATGAGAGTAATAATGCAGTTTAGTGAACCAGTTCTCAAAATTTTGATCAATGCAACTTTTTCCCTTTTTGAAAAAAATAAAAAAATATCCATGCAGCTTGCATCGGGTGAGGATGCTAAATCAGTTTTTGTTCTGCATTCATACCATTACATGATTTCTAATTAGCCATTTCCAAGCTGGAAATCTCATTGGTGTGTGTGTGTGTGTGTGTGAGTTTGTATATGCCGGCAATCGTGGACCTAGGACAAAAGAATTCGGGCGTAGACAAAGGGGTCCACGTTTGACCTAACGTCCACGATTGAAAATCGTGTACAAAACCAATGGGAGGCCTTCCGAAAAAGTTAGAGTATAAACAAAAGAGGAACAATGGGAGGTCCACGATTGCACCCGTTTACATGACTGGATGTGTGTGTGTGTGTATGCCGCCTTGCTGGGCAACGAGTGGTATGGAGCAAAGATGGTGATATGAAATGATGAATGCAAATTTGTAAACAGGTAATATGAAAAACTAAATAGTCCTTTTGCTATTTGCCAACAGCCAAGCGTATAACTTCAGCAAATCGCTTGCCAGTATGCCGTCGTGTAGCATTACATCGCAAGCTTCCCCCCTCCCCAAGATAGTCAACGGCAAACTGGATGACCTTCGGCCACACATCAGGGAGTATGTCTTGGAGAAGGCGGAAGTGTGCCAACCAGACAACATCTACATCTGTGATGGCTCGGAGGAGGAGAACAAATCCTTGCTGAGTCAAATGGAGAAAGATGGAGTCATCAAGAGACTCACCAAGTACGATAATTGGTGAGTTATGAGTTTTCAAGTTTTTCAGATGGTGAGTTTTTGAGTCATGGACATTTCTTATTCATCTCCGTGTGAAGTCAGTTACTACATTTGAGTTTTTTTTAAATGGAAGGATGAAAATTAATACTTGCCGAGAATTGTAATATCTCACTCAGAAAATATTGACCACTCAAATTTATGAGCTTTAGATGAGGTACCACGTTTGAGTCTTGAAAATTGTAGGATAAAAATAGACGTATCTATACTCGGTGAGGAATGAAATATTTGAGCTCTGAGTGGATTTTATAGAAGTGCAGGTGTCAGCGTTTGTGTACTCATATTGGTGAGTTTTAAATAATCACATTTGGCTTTGAGCTTCTTAAAGGGATTTGTAGTTGGACAAAAGATGCTTCAAATCCTCCCTGATTTTTCTAACAAGTTTCTCATGAGCTACGTTGGAAGACTTAAGTCTCACTGTGCTGAAAATTCAAATAAATAAGTTTAACCTCTAAGGTTAGATTTTTTCAAAGGACTTGATTTATTACAGTGCAAAAAACTTTGAGAAATTGTGCAGACGCAGTACAAAACTAAACGTGTGCTTGAAAATAGCGGACATTATTGGAGACGATTAATCGATGAACTAAACTTGGTGTGTTTGTTCTTTCATCAAGTTGGCTGGCAAGGACTGACCCTAAAGATGTTGCTCGTGTGGAGAGCAAGACAGTCATCTCGACCCCCAACCAGAGAGACACCATTCCCATCCCCAGGGAAGGGGTACAAGGCACAGTCGGCAAGTGGATGTCTGCCGGAGATCTTCAGAATGCAATTGACGAGCGCTTCCCTGGTTGCATGAAGGGTGAGATTTCCCTAGAGAATTTTGAGATGTCTTTGTTTAATTATCAATACCTATCCTTTATCCATACTCCCAACAAAATCTAACAAACGATGGGAAGCCTGCAGGTTGCAGCAGAATCCAACGATTACAGCAGAAGCTTTTATTTTATCAGCTGAAAGCAACATGGTCCAACAAATCCTGCTTACTGTCCATGCATCTCCAGATCCATCATACTCCCACAACCTGTTCGGATGGATTTTAACCCTTTGAGTACGGATGAAAGCTATAGCCGCGGTTTGAAGAAAAAAAATACCTGGCTGGTTGACATCTATACCCGCATTCTTCTGCACATTCATTCCATTGTTCGCCTATTGTGTGCGTTACGCTTGGCTGCACAAACCCATCTGGCATACTGGCGCCCTATTATCAAAGCCACACTCGAGGGTTTCATGGGTACAGAATGGATCCTGTCAACTCTAATAATCGGCCTGCATAATTGCTGTCTGGAGTACCGAAGTGATGAGGTCAATGCAGTGTTTGGAGCCAGAATACATTTGTTATTTTGTGTCAATGTGTTTGCATGACTGGCTGTTAACAAAGGAACAGTCAGAATCTACATTTGTTTGTAGCCAGTTGTCGTGCCAACTGACGTCAGATTTCGGTACTCTATAGGCCAAGGCTAGTGAGAAGATGGAATGTGTAATCTCCCTTGTGTAAAATGTCCTCAGTATTTGGTAACTCCGTTAAAATCTACCAGTGCAGTTGCTGTTGATTTTTGATGGAAAGAATTGGAAGCATTTTAACCTGTGCTGTGTGTAGGAATTTAGTGGAGTATGTGAGATTTAGGTAGATGTTGGATTTAACAAGCTAGTGCCAACTAAGCAGCCTAAACACATCCAAATGTAGTCAAGTAGATTATTAAAATTGAATAAGTTATTCATCATCGTATTATTTGTCGAATGTACTTTGTGTGGTACTCACTGAATATGAGAATAAAAAAAAAAGGTGCCCTTTCAGTTAAAAAAGTTAGGTGCTTCAGTGAAATACTTAAATGTACATGGCCAAAGGGTAATCTAAAAAAAAGAAAGATCGGATCCTTTTTCCAAGCCCATGTCTGATTGATATTTTCAGAGGGTTTGATTTTTGTGCCGTTCATTCTCATGTGATATCCTTGGCAACAGGAAGTAGGTAGCCGATATAGGAAACTTGCCTGTGGTTCAAACGACTTTGTGTAGGAGGTGGAACGACAACCTTGTCCAATCCATGGTAACAATGTATATATTGACCTGGTGAGGACAAAAAGGAGGGGATAATAAAGGGAACCTTCTTCAAGAATTTTCTTTTGTCTGGATCCTCCTGAGTAAAGGTGTGCTTAGTCTATTGGGATAGGTTAGTGTGTAGGAACAATAGCAAATCTGGACCAGGCTGGTGGGGAGAGTACTACTGTATGGACCTTTCTATAGGAGGGCTAGTGACCTCGTACACCTTGTGTGTTCCATCCTGGTTTTACCATGGAGGAAGGATGGTTGTACAATGGTACTTGTATGACCTCACTGTTAGCTGACCTTTCAAATGCAAAGCCCATTGTGAATGACTGTTCATCTGTGCATGTAACTGCATGACCACTTTCATCAACCAATCAACCATAAAGTTGTTTCCCCCCCCCCCACATAGCTGTTGGGAAATGACATATTCCTTGGCTTTAAATACACACAACACTTGTGGCCAGATGAACAAAAATAATTGTTTAGTGTCTTCCATGTTTAGTAACTTCCTTGTAGGAGACCTCACTTTTTTTTGGTTTAGCCCCAACATTGTAAAAACGGGAAAGAATTTGTTGGATTACAGTAATATGTGCCTTGCAACCATTTATAGTGGGGGGGGGGGGGGGGGGGGGGGAGGGCTGCAAGCAGCAGCCACTGTGGGGGGGAAAAAGTGCCTTTTTACTTCGTGCAAAAAGAAGAAATTTCAAAGTGGATTGTTTGATGAACAAAGAGAAGAAAGTTAAACTTTTTTGGCTTGACTGAATTTGTTGACAAGGAGAAAAAGTATGTGAAAAAAAAAAGAAGAAAATTGAATTCCCAGCCTGAAACGATACAAAAGCACAAAGTATATTCGTCACCAGATTTACCAATTTGTGACATAATTTACCACTTTTCAAAGTGTTGATAAATGCTGTGGCAAAATTGATTGCTTAACCCTAACCTATCTGAATCCATAAAAATCCATACCCCTGTTTTGGAGGATTTCGGCGGATTCAGGATACCTCCATATTGAAAACTGGGGGATTTTTATGGATTGAGGATTGTAAGCCAAGGATTTTGATAGATTCAGGATACCTCCATATTGAGCAGTCACCAAAACTAACTTTTTGTGCATGACAAAATAGGTGGATTTTGGCGGATTCAGGATACTTTCTAGTCAAGTTACCCAAGGGGTTAGGGTTAAAAGTATGTTTAGCCATATTTAGTGGATGTACACTGCATGACACATGTGATCATAAAGCAAAAACGGATTTCTTAGTCCCTATAACTCCCTACATCATTTTTCCACCAAGTAACCTGAATCCTCCAAAATCCTCTGATAGGGACCATTGCATGAATCCTCCAAAATCCTCTGATAGGAACCACTGCATGAATCCTCCAAAATCCTTTGATAGGGACCACTGCATGAATCCTCCAAAATCCTCCAGGGGTTTTTGTAAACACCCTAGTAACCTCAATCCTCCGAAATCAACCAGCATCAGATTGGGCCTGATGACCTTGATCCTCCTCGAGAGGTAAAAATCCTCTAATGCCCTCAATCCTCCGATGCTTTAACTTCCAAAGAACTGCAATCCTCCGAATTGCTCCATTATTATAAAATACCATACTAGACGAAGTTAATAGCAGTCTCAAGCATGCTGTGAAATTATGGCACCTGCTGTCCTGTCGTTTTCAAGAAAAGTGGAAATTTATATCGTTTTCCAACGATTGTCAGCCGACAATCGTTAGAAATAGTCTAGGTACCCCAACCTGATAATTCCCTGATGTCTATAATTGTTTATTTTTTCTAAGATATGGTCAGGGAACCAGACTTCTAGAACATAATTTTTTTCTGTTTCTCCAGCATCTATGCACACAAAACTTTAAAAAGGTCAGTGTTACAGTATTTGCTAGTACGCTATCAAATACTAACCCCCAAATCTATTTATTTCTGAAAATTACAGCAAAAGCAAATGGTGTACATATTACCTTTTAATAATTAAATTACTTTAGGCATAGCACAAATTTAAAATGGACGTATTTGAAACAGAAAATCATGGGTATATTGGATGTTTAAATCTTGACATAAGTAAATAATTGCAAACATGAGGACCCTGTTTTTGTTTTTGTTTTTAGGAAGGACAATGTACGTGATACCATTCAGCATGGGACCCTATGGCTCGCCACTCTCTAAGATCGGTATTGAGCTGACTGATTCTCCGTATGTCGTAGCAAGTATGCGTATTATGACACGTATGGGCAAGAAAGCACTGGATATACTTGGTGACGGAGAGTTCGTCAAGTGTCTTCATTCTGTCGGCCAGCCACTGCCTATGAAAAGTAAGTTGACAAGCATTTTGTTGTTTATTTTTCATGAAGTAATGAAGGCAAAAAGTTGACCAAAGATCAAGTTCGACCGAGAACTATCGTTGATTACGGTTAATAATTGTTGGACTAACCTTGCCGAAACCTTAACACTATGAACATCTAACAAAAGAAAACCCACGCAGTCCTTTGTTTGTAACAAAGGACTGCGTGGGTTTTCTTTTGTTAGATGTTCATAGTGTAAGGAGTCAATAGGACTGTGCCCGAATATTCAAATGTTCTATCGATTATCGAATATTTATTTTTGAGTTTGAATATTCGAAGGGGAAATACCAAGGGAAAAGTTCAAATATTCTATCGATTATCGAGTATTTGAATATTTATTTTTGAGTTCGAATATTCAAATATATATTTTTGAGTTAGAATATTCGAAGGTGAAATACCAAGGGAAAAGTTCAAATATTTATAACGAAATTGCATCCGTGGCTTCGAGAATGGTTCCTGTCCAAATACCTGTATGACAGCGGGTTATCTATTTGTGTTACAAACACATAATGATGAATGCACCTGTTACTAATTTTTGTCGGGAAAATTAAAATTTTCTCACTAGGGCTAAAAAGTATTTCTGCATTTTTGCACGTGTGCTAAACCTTTACTAAATCATTCCTTGGTGCTGGCAATAGTCATAAAAGTGAGAATCTGTTATAATGATGATAATGAGCAGTTTCGTGCGTTAGTTAAACTGCCTCTGTACATGCTTTTTACCCAAAAATCGGCCGTCCGGACAACCAAATTTTATTCGAATATTCAATTATTAGATTTGACCCAGCCCTAGTTGTCAACCACGACTAGTTGACCATCGAGAACCAGCCTACAGGGCATGGTTTCAGTGGTTATCAGCAGCAACATTTGTCATGCTAAACAGTAACAAGTGGAGAGGGGACCAGTCACACAGTAGTTTGACAAGCTACTGTTTGCACTTTACTGTTGTTGCGGAGGTGCGAGGTACATGTATGTCACAAATCATCCGCTGATTAAATGTAGTATGCAACATTTGCAAGCATCAAAAAACAAAACTACTGAATTATGACGAAATATCATACTAGACTGTAAGTAAATAGCAGTCTCAAGCATCATGTGAAATCATGGCACCGGGGGTGCTATCGTTTTCATGAAAAGTGGAAATTTATATCGTTTTTCAATGATTGTCGGCGGACAATCGTTGGAAATAGTTCCCTGACCTGATAATTGTTAGCAAATGAACCTGTTTCATTTAGTTTCTGCATATTTTTGTCTTCTAATATAGCACCTCCAGTCAACAACTGGCCTTGCAATCCAGAGAAGACCCTGATCACACATATACCAGACCGGAGAGAAATCGTCTCGTTCGGTAGCGGCTATGGTGGGAACTCACTCCTAGGCAAGAAGTGTTTTGCTCTCCGCGTCGCTTCCAGAATTGCTAAGGATGAGGGCTGGTTGGCTGAACACATGCTGGTGAGTAATCATCATTCTGGTAAAATGTATGGAAACTCAAGTTACAAAATCAAGTTCCCTGGGGGGCAGTTGACAACCCCCCCCCCCCCCCCTCCAGGTCAGTAGCTGAAGTTATGAAGTGAATACTTTCCACAGGCAAAATTAATTCAAGTGCAGACCTTGGATGGAATGCCAACAATCGCTCCCAGTAAAAAGAAACGGAGTTGATTGCGAAGCTGTCTTGTTGCCCTTAGCAGCACTTGAGAATTTGGGCGACTAAATTTGAGTGTAGGGCAATCTTAGTTTTAGTTCAGCTGATCACACCTGTAATTCAAAAGTAGTTCCGATGATGTCAGGCTTGGGTCACAAATTATCAGGGTTTGCTTCCCTTTGGCTACTACAGATTTGAAACTTGATTTCTTCTGGTCATTTCAGATCCTAGGACTCACAAATCCTCAAGGAGAAAAGAAGTACATCGCAGCCTCATTCCCCAGTGCCTGCGGCAAGACCAACCTTGCCATGATCAACCCCAGTTTACCGGGGTGGAAGGCCGAGTGCGTCGGCGACGACATCGCTTGGATGAAGTTTGACAAAGAGGGCCGTCTACGCGCCATCAACCCTGAATTTGGGTTCTTTGGCGTCGCGCCAGGGACGTCGGATAAAACCAACCCAAACGCCTTGGAGACCTGCAAGAAGAACACGGTCTTCACCAATATAGCCGAGACGAGTGACGGGGGTTTCTTTTGGGAAGGGCTCGAGAATGAGACACCAAAGGTAAGCATTAGAGAGGTTGAGATTTTTATACCTTGTACATGATTTTGTTGGTGCACGACGTAGGCAATTCCTGGGCCTGCTCAGTTCTACAGTGATTAAATATTTGTATACACAAGCGCATTTAACAGTTCAAAACTTGAGATTGACAGTCAAGTAAGCCTGCCATAAAGCAGGTAAGCGTGAGCGTAAATACCAACTGAGCTCAAGCCAGCGATCTCCTGTGAATGTTGGGATGACAAACAGAGTTTGTCTTTGAGAAATTTAGGCTTCACTCCGTAACTAAATCAGTGTGAAATTTTCACTTTGAGCCAGTTGGGTCCTACTGGAATCAGATTTGTTGGAGACTCTGATTCAAACAGTGACTCCGACTTTAACTCAAACGTGACACATCGGATTTGGCCTTCGATATTTTTAATCTGACCCAACTGTAAAAATGCCCAATATTCAATACTGTAAAACAGACAAAAATAGAATTCTGTAAAATATTATTTAACACTTGTTATTTTAAAAGTGAAAAAAAATAGACGCCGGCAGGAGCGGGATTCGAACCTGTGACCTCCGGGTTACCGTACCGGTGCTCTACCAACTACGCTATCTTGCCCCATGTTGGCGGTCTCCCAAATTGTCAGTATCTTTGTTCGGGTGGGCGCTAGTCAGAAGTCATAAACCCAGAATGCCGTATAGCCATGGATTGTTTGAAATGTTATTTTATTCTATTCTATTATTTGTCGTATTTTATAATTTTTCATACAAGCCTAAAATTCTAATCCTGATAACCAGAGAAAATATTTCTTTGAGTATGTGACTTGTGACTCAGATTAAGCCTTTGTGTCTCTAGACTTCAACTGAGCCAATATGATTTGGGACTCGGGCTGGACTCAAGTCTGACCAGCAATAATATTCAATCTGTGCGGCATGTTTAATAAATGTAAGCATTGATCTTTTGTTTCAGAATGTGTCGATCACCACTTGGTTGGGCAAGGAGAACTGGACTAAGGCCACCGGGGTACCAGCCGCTCATCCCAACTCCAGATTCTGTGCCCCAGCATCACAGTGCCCGACCCTTGACCCTGCATGGGAGGATCCAGAGGGTGTGCCCATTGACGCCATTGTGTTTGGGGGGAGGAGACCCAAAGGTAATGAAGGCGGATTCTTTCAACATTGTTTAAACAAATTTGCCAGACAACCCGATGAAAAAGAACAGGGCCCAATTTCAAGTGGTTAAATCTCTTGAAAATGGCCATTGCCGCAGTTTGAAGAAAGAAAAAAAAAGACCGCTTGGCTGCTTGTCGTCTATATGCGCATTCTTGTGCGTACTCGATCCATTGTTTGCCTATTGTTTGCGTTACGCTGCACAAGCCTGTATTGGCATAGCAGCACCCCAGTTACAACAGCCGGACAGGAATTTAGCAGAAAAGTTGGGCTAGCTCTAGCAAAAATAATTTGCTCGCTTAAGTGCTATTTTACGGCCAAGTCGTACTTATGCCAATGTACGCATGGGGATTTCTGTTGAGTCTTGAGCCTATTCTGCCTATGAAGTTAACTCTTTACTGTATTTGCTGTTTATGAAATGGATAGATGTTCCATTGCTTTAACCTGATGAAACATGACCATGAAAACAACTGCTGAACGTTTTAATTATTACGGTCATATTTCTGGTATTGGCTCCAAAGATTCTTCAATGACAAAGGAATGCCTTTGTCAAAGCTCATTTCAATAGGTTGTATTTGGGATTAGGACTGGCGGACTTGTGATGGACTTGTGATGGACTTGTGATGGGCTTGTGATGGGCTTGTGATGGGCTTGTGATGGGCTTGTGATGGACTTGTGATGGACTTGTGATGGACTTGTGATGGACTTGTGATGGACTTGTGATGGACTTGTGATGGACTTGTGATGGACTTGTGATGGACTTGTGATGGACTTGTGATGGACTTGTGATGGACTTGTGATGGACTTGTGATGGTCTTGTGATGGTCTTGTGATGGACTTGTGATGGACTTGTGATGGACTTGTGATGGACTTGTGATGGACTTGTGATGGTCTTGTGATGGTCTTGAATACATCCCTGCTTGCTCATAAAAAAAACTATGCTGGCCATAGTGGGGAAAGCTATGGCATGATGACAATTAGTGTCGAGTTACTTGGGTGGGACGAAAACTCCAAAGTAATAAATATAATTAAATATTCTGTGGAAAACAAAGAAATCGGACAGACTTAAAACACAATCCACGTGTCGACCCGGTGCAAATCGAACCAGTCAGAGGTGGAAGGCATGGACAGTTCTACTGCGCCATCCCGAACTACCAATTCCTAAATAGTTTTGTAATCTTTAATTAAACCTAACCCTCCAGGGCATTTTGGCTAGAACCCTGCCAGACGCATCAGATTGCATACTTTGTCACATTGACTTGTGTGGAGAGTCCAGCAAAGTGGAGCTGTCAGCACAGATAGATGCACTGTGCGTCTTGCAGGGTTAGGTAGGGTTAATTAATTATGCAAGAAGTATTTAGCAAAAACGTTCATTTTTTTTATCATGTTCATTTAGCAGCTATTCTCATTTTTGTATGTTTTTTTTTTCAGGGGTTCCCCTTGTGTATGAGACTTTCAACTGGCAACATGGCGTCTTTGTAGCTGCTGCAATGAGGTCAGAGGCCACAGCCGCTGCTGAGCATAAAGGTCAGAGGTCGTATTAGTTAATATATTAGTTACTATATTAGTCGGGTTGTTTGATTTAAATCATGTTGATTTATAAACAAATTTTAAAAACTCTGGTTTAAATAAAAACAATTGATTAGACCCCCCCACCCCAAAAAAACAAACAACCCTGATATTTATAAAAACAGTTGATTCCTAATGTGGTTTGTGTAAAGCATATATGGGCAACCATCAACCACTCTGTGCTAAATCTTGAGAACACCTTATGGCCAACTCGTAACAATGCCTCAAGCCAGCTCTTGTCCATAAACATAAATGCATAATTTTACCAGCTGATCTTGGAAGTTGAAGCATGTTTCATTTTATAAAATCTACTGTTCAAATTGCCAAGACTTCATGGTTTACATGGAGTTAACATAATTTGAGGCCTTGAGAAAAAGATTAGTCTTAAACACTGGTGCAGGATTGGTGCATTCTGCATATCTGTACCATATATGCAAATATCTATGTAAGGGGTACACTCCAGTTCATGTGTAAAATGGCAAACGCCACACGCCACTAAAATTCCCTAATTCTTTTGCATCTCTTTTTGTATTTTCACTGCTTTTGCTTATAAAAGGAGTTTTGTGGCTAAGTTTGCCCAATTCGAAAATCATATTGGTAAAAGTTGAATCTTGAAATGATTCTTTTCTTAGGGAAAGTTGTGATGCACGACCCCTTCGCCATGCGCCCGTTCTTCGGCTACAACGTCGGCCAGTACTTCCAGCACTGGCTGGACTTCCAGAACAAGCCCGGCCTCCAACTGCCGAAGATCTTTCACGTCAACTGGTTCCGCACCAGCGAGCAAGGCAAATTCCTCTGGCCAGGCTTCGGCGAGAACACGAGGGTACTGGAATGGATCCTCAAACGCTGCAATGGCGAGGACATTGCCAGGCCATCGGCGATCGGACTCATTCCCAAGGAAAACGCCCTCGATGTGCAGGGTTTGGACAAACCAGTCGACATGGACGCCCTGTTTGAACTCCCCAAAGAGTTCTGGTTGGATGAAGTGCAACAGATTAGGAAATACTTTGACGACCAAGTTAACGAGGACTTACCCAAGGGGATCACGGCGGAGCTGAACTCATTGGAAGAGCGTATAAAAGCCATGTAGGTCGGATATCAAGCCAGACGGTACAGATGTTAATGTATTGTGCTTGCTGCATTTATGTTTCATATATTTGAGATCAAACTCCTTTCTAGAATGAATCGTATTTTAAGTGCTGCGCATTGCAACATGTAAAGTTGAATGCGAGAGTATGAACCCACAATCAATGGGGTGCTGGTTCGAATCCCAACTTTAGAGGCATTTTGTGCCTAGTTTTAAAAAGAGCTAATTGAAAATACCATCAATGATTAAATTTCTGTACATAGGAAATGTTTGAGTGGTTGAGTGGTACTTCAACCATCTTGGGTATAACGTATGGGTGCGATTTATCTGACAAATTACAAGCACTTCAAACCTAGAGTTTACATTGGTAGTAAATTCAGACGTACAGTCGAGCACGAATTATTACGAGCACGGTTGGGACGAGAACACGGTTATCACAAGCATATTTCGTCATACAGTCCCGACCAAAACGTGCACATTTCTATGGGAGAAAATTGGCTTAATACGAGAAGCATTAACGCGAGAAGACGGTTACGACGAGCATTTTTGGCGGCCCGGTTAAATAAAAAATCGTTATTTTCAACATCTTTAAGACGAGTATGTTTTGAAAACCCCTTACTTAATCCCAACCCAGAAGAAAGGTGCCAGTAATTATCATGCTAACGCCAATCCGCTCGTTCATCCGCGCTGTGGTTTAAAAAAAAAACACTTGGTAGCTGTGTGTTTCGTGCCACTGGAGTTTTTTTTAAAGACAGACAATGGGTGTTGCGGTTTTACTGCTGACAAAGGGAGTTCCGTTGCCCGACAGTTGTATGTTTTGTGCCGCTAGAGGGGATTTATAAAAGACGGATGGTGGATGTTGCGTTAGTTGTGCCGCTAGAGTTTTTTTATTTCAACCAAACAATGGGAAACATGGCTTGTCTTACTTCATTTGTGACCGCGTTGTTTTAGTGTCCAACAATAAAACCAAACTGCTCTTTTCAGAGCCACCACAACTTCAAAAAAGAGCCCGTCGGCAAAAACAAATTAAATAAAAAAGTAATGCTCCCCAAAACCGACTTTTTCTCCCCTTCCCCCTAATAGTAAAAAACCCCTCCCTTTCCCGGAGGGAAACCTGCCAAGCTAGTAACGATTAATTTACAAATGTGAAATTTTTCCGAGTTCTTTCTTTCAAACCTTACATTTGCATCGCGATTATCAAAAATTTGAGGTCCAATAGAAAAATCATTTAGCCAAAAGCCTCCCTTCCAGATTAACAAAAGATTGCGGCCTTCCCACCGCGCGCATATTGCGAAAATTATTTTAGAATCCGACCGTGGTAGTATGCCCTCTTTCGTCCATACCCCAAAGACTGGCTCCCCTAAAATACAGCGAGTATACAACGTACTTACGTGAGCTGGCAGAAGCGGGTACCAGTACAGCAGATGTACTTTCACACGTCGGAACGCTAGATGTCGGCGGCTATGAACGTCCAGTCCGGTGGTGTTTTTCTTTATTTATCACTTATCTTTACAATGTATATTATATTTTACAGTACGATTCATAATTTACAAACATTAAATTTGCGACATAAAGGATAAGGCTCCTATTTTGTGCACACATTCGTTATGTAGATTAACAAAAACACACACGTGCATGGCGCCCAGTTGGTGTGCATCATGGATGAATGGGATGACATGGCGATGCATAATACGAGGTACTGATAATACAAGGTGTTTTTTGTATAGTTCGCTGGAGCTCGTATTAACAGTGCTCGACTGTTTATAGAATGTTTGATTAAGCTCAACTTAAGGTGTTATATTTTTTAAGGGAATTTGAAATGAAACTTAAACATTCTAAATATTGCAGACATAGTTTTGATTTAATATTTAACCAATATCTGTACATTTGCGTTAATTTATCATTTCGGTAGTGATTGCTTGTGAAAAACAATTTCAAGAGATTTTTGTATGCGAGGTTGTGTATTTAGGTTATATATAATCAGGGCCGTGTACATGTATTTATGTAGGAACAGCAAATATTCATTATTTCTCACTAAATCCTTAATATCTTTTGTTTTGAGCTTAATTTGTTTAGAATAGAGAAAGCCGATTTTTGAATGTTACATCAGGGAATCATGGTATGATGACTCGATCTTTAGCATGTCGGGGAAAGGGCAGGGCGTAGTTGTTTTTAATTGCTCAAACAGAAGGTAAAACTAGTTTATATTTATTACACCCGTTTCCAGAATATCACAAGTTATGGCCACATACCTGCAGATATTTCAGGCTGTGTGGATGTGTAGTAAAGTATGTGTAGTCAAGTATGTGGGATCAAGAGGCCGACCGAGTGTAAAGCCAAAAGGATAAACAGTGGCTATGCTCTTTCAAGGTCATTGATGACCGGTTATGACCAAGTCATCGCACTGTATTCCCATTTAAAAAAATTAAAACCTTGAAAGGCTTTATGACATCTAGGTACCTGCATTTTTTCCAGTTTATACAAGGATTGTATGCAGCACGTGTAAGAATGCTCATACATGCATCTGTCGCATGACTACGCATAAAAATGTGCAAGTGTTAAAAACTGAGTTGCTTGTTAAATTCGTGGGTCCCACTTTGTGAATGCACGTACGTTACATGTGGTTCCCACGCATCTAATACTGAGCATGATGGGAAGTACAGAATTAAAGTTTTTACTCTATGTTCAATCCTGCAGTAATGCGGGATTTTTAAGGGTACCTTTCAGTGTATGGCACTCCAACCCGGTAAGACCTCAAGGGTAACCTCGAGTTACCACTTCTTTCATTCTGCATCTCTCCCTTACCCCATGTGACATGCTCCAACCAATAAGAAGGGCGGTATTTATGAGGGCTATGTAATAAAAGAATGATGAGCTGAAGTAGATGTCCGTTCTCTAGTTCTAGATGATAGGACATATATGCAAATGCAATGAAAATGCAAATGAAGTTTAACTATTCTAACTTTCACGTCGTATACAGATGTAGGTGCATATAAATCGCTTTCTAAGTCGGTCTGAATAAAATAAAATCAGTACAACTTAACAGTGCCAAATTCAACTAGGAAATTACTGAAACGATGCAAAAGACTGAAATGAGGTTTTAAATGCTGGATGCGGCCAAGTACCAGTTTGCTATGGTTTCATGTATGGAGCAGCCAAGGTTTTTTACCATGCAAAATTTGGCTGCTAACCACCCAAGACAATATACACAATGTACATGTATATTACTTGAATTTTGATTGGTAACCGCGACTTAGTGCAGACAATATCTAAAATGTCCACTTATAGAGAAGCCTTTGGATCTATCAGTGTCCTCCGTTGATGGCATTCTTCGGGCCAATAAAACACTGGTTTGTCATACTTTGAACGTCTTCTTCAAAATCTGTTCTTTTACATTGCTAAATTTAATTAATCTAAAAATGCTTTACATAATTATGGGATTTCGTTCTGATTTAGCATTAATTTTCAGGTGGCTGGAAAAATGTTTTACCTTTTTCAAAATAATAGACTTGAAATTTACTTAATTGAAAAGCAATGGAGTGTGTTATGATGCTGGCCATGAAGTGTGTGATGCTGGTATATGTAAATATTTCAAATGGTAATGAATGAATATTTTGTCAGATTTTCAGTAAAGGCTAATGTAATCTGGTTTTTTTGGGAAGTAAGTTACTGTTATTAACCCTTTGCATACGGATGACGCTAAATGGCGCAAAAAAACACTGCCACCAGGCCGGGATGACGCCTATGCCGCTATTTGTGCAGTTTCAATCCATTGTTGGATTATTGTGTATTTCGCCCTGGCACCTCACTACGATAACCGTACTCAAGGGGTTAAAGGCAGTGTACATGATTGGTCATTGTTGCAATTTTCAGAAATGGGTGGATTTGGGGGTTAGTATTTTATAGGAAATGTCGTTCCACTGACCTGTTCAAAGTTTTGCGTTGTTGGATGGCGAAAAAAACGAGAGGTAAAACGGCGCTAAGATGATAGCCTTTAGTCAAGGTGTGCGTGGCAACAGGGCAGCTTTTCAACGATTTCCAGCTGGAAATCGTTGGAAAACGATATACATTTCCACTTTTCTTGACGACAGCACTCCTGGTGCCATCATTTCACAGGATGATTGTGACTATTAACTTAGTCTACTAAGGTATTTTGTAATAATTCAGTTAAAAAATTTTTAAAGAGTGTATTTGCAATGTAGGTACTACATCCATGTTCTTGGATTTATAGCAATTGTATCATAAATGGAACTTTATTTGGTTTAAACTTTAAATGCCAGACACTGAGTTGTCGATTCTTGGTTGTTTATTATTTCTATTGGTCCAAGTGCACTTATCAAATAGTTTTGCTAAGAATGGGGAATCTTCCTTTTGCTTGGGAGAGTGATTGTTAAATATTGGTATATTTAAGGATGTATATGACATGTTCTGGCCAGAATTAATGATCGACCTAAAATGGCATGTGAATGTTACTATAAAGTAAAATCTTGTTAAAATAATTGTGTGAACAAAAAGGTTGCATATGAGGGATATCCACATAGTGAAACTTTCTTCAGTTTTAAGTTTGAGATTATGCTATATATATTCCATGACTTATCGTTTCCCGACGATTATTTGGCATAGAATTGAAAGTGCTGCAAATCCATAGACGGTATTGCAATGATGCAGTCGAGACCAGCTTGTAACAGGCATAAACCATGACAAAGGAATGCTTTTATTACAGTTCATTTGAATAGCTTGAGACTTAAATTAAGACTGAAGGTCTTGTGATGGTCTCGACTACATCACATCGCCATAGCAACAATACTTGCTGTGGCACCATAATCGATATCAAACATTTCAGCAACCATCTTCAAAATTGGGACAAGTATTCTATACCCATGATGTTTAGTTTGTAATATGCATGTTCTGTTCCACAGAATACCTCATTACGCTAGACCATATACCTTTCAATTTTTCTTTACATATTTAACAGTTGTTTGAAAGCAAATAAAATAGAAATGTAATTACTTAGAAAAGTTCAGATTTGTCTGTCAACGTTTTGGTATCACACCTTGGAAGAAAAGAAATTGTCCCTAAAAGCGCTTGATCAGAATAAGCATAAGATAACCCTTGATCAATTTTGGTTTTTTTTTGCTTGAGCATTCAGTGGAATCTTTTTGAAAGTTCAGTGTACAAGCTTGATTGACCTTTCATTTAGCATACTTTTACACTGCCGTGTTGTTTTTTATTCACAATCGGCACGCACTCAATTTATCGTCCAGGCAATAAATTCTGGGAAAAGTTGCTTAAAAACAAGCTTGACATAATATTTATTATCATCGATCCTTTAAGTATAAAATATGATAAAGAAACGGACTGGCCCCACTACTGTAGAAATTATACTCATCTATTGTTTTTAGATTGCTTATGTGAAGTTTGGTATACTCCAAGCTAATTGAAAACAAACAAAACCATTAAAAACAAATCTGACCTGTCACAATAGTGTGTCACCTAGGATTTGTTCTGGACAGGCAATTTTCCAACTTCACAGTCGACAAATTGCTCATATCACGTCAATCATTTAAGGTACTTTTTGGGGATATTTTAGTTTAGTGGAACTAAAGGAATATAAGGATTCATCAGAAAACCAAAGACAATTTCCACCCACTTAAAAAGTCAACAAATCCATACAAACTGCAAACTTCTTCACCACTGTGAACAATGACACATTCCATTTTAAAAGGATGCTGCTTTTTCCCTTGATACAATGTTAAATATGGCCTCTGAATAATTAACTGAATTCTAAAACCAAGTAGAACTGTTTGTTAAAATATACTTAGCAGACAGACACAAGATATATGCATTTTAGTACATTTAACGTCACTGTTAAATAATTGCATATGCACAACAAGCTTTCAAAGAATTGTTTTTGGTAATCGTTATCAGACTTTTCAAAATTGTTTATAATATGCGATATCTCATTGCCATTGTCCAGCCAGTGTACTTTTTCCCCCATTACAATGGCAAATTGTAAAAAGCCTTTTTTCTTTCGTTGGCTTCCTTTAAAATTAAATACATTTGGGGGGGGGGGGGAGGGGTGTTGCTTAGTGAGGCTTAGACATCATGTGTACCAGTAAGTTGTGGCTATAAAACGAGCAAAAAACTTGTATAAAACTGCTAAGCTTCAGTTGGAATAACTTTGGTACAAAAGTGAAAAATTGCCTGAAAACTTTCCAAAATATGGTTTTGAATGTTCTAGCTTTATCCAAAGATGTGCTCAGATCTCAATCCTTTCATAACCCTAATTTGATTTAGGTATCCCTACGATAATGACAATAGTCGCAATCAACAATTAAGAAATACATCCCAGATCACAAACCGTAAGTTTGGTGTTCCGCACTATGGGCATTTCTGCAGCACAAAATGATGTAATCGTGTGAGTTCTTTATACTTTATACATAGCCACAGCACATATACCCTAAGTCTTGCAATGAAAAAAGTCTGATGACTGACATTTCGGCGGTTCTAGTAGATAGATGGATCAAATTGTGGGCCGTACAACATACTCCATGAGCTAGGTATTCTCCAGGGACTACGGATTATTGACTGACTCTTGTCGGGTTCCTGAGGGAAAAGACAGTGGGAATCAAATTGTCTTGTGAAAAAAGACAACTTCTCAAAACATGAATATCACAAAAGGATTCTGAACATTTAGGGCTGAAAACTTAGTTCATTCATATTGAAAACATTATCAACTCAACAATCCTTTTACTGAAATTATTCCTGACTTTTCAGAAAAGATTACTTTGTAAGCACAATGACTTGACATAGACCATGGACCACTTTTCCCATTGATTTATCAATTTTTCTACAGCCCATAAACTGTGACATAGCAGTTACCAACGTCCTTTATGGAACTAATATATCCTACATTTAAAATCTGTGCCACCTTAACCCAAACATTAAAGGTATGATATAGCATTCGTAATGACCAAAAATAAAACTGTTTCAAAGTGAACAAAGATACTGGCAGGAGCGGGATTCGAACCTGCGACCTCCCGCTCCCGGTTACCGTACCGGCGCTCTACCAACTGAGCTATCTTGCCCTATGTTGGCGGTCTCCCAAATTATCAGTATCTTTGTTCGGGTGGGCGCTAGTCAGAAGTCATAAACCCAGAATGCCGTATGGGCTCCGTGCGCCGTCGAATGAGGGCGCTGTCCACATAGCAACCGCACTTCCATGGGCAGTACGTCGCTGGTATTACGCACCGCGCTCCTCGTTCATTTGATACTCGTATACCAGTGGGATTGCTTTGTCTGTTTGCCGACTCTCGATAATTGCGTTTTCAATAAGAATATCATAGCGGGAACCAGACACTTAAATTGAAGTCAGGTAAGATGACGTCGATATTGACCCCCCAACTCGCCTTTTCTTTCCGCTGAGGGGGTAGTTGTGCACGGAGCCCATAGCCAGGGATCAAACCAAATTTTACGATACAATCTGGGAAGCGACATTGTGGGGATCACTCAATGAGGATACGACTTTTTAACTTATAATTTGTCAACGATAAAAATAAAACTGATTAGTTTCAATCTGAAAACTTTCTGTTTATAAAGATGACACCAGTACCAATCCTTCTGAGAAATACTTCCATATGAAATGTCATTTTTTAGAAAAATTGTACCTCAAGACCTCCAAAAACAAGGTTTATTTTTATTCAACAATCGAAATAAGTACATAAGAACCTGCACAAGATCCTGTTCAAACTGAATATTTTTTTCATTCGGATGACGGATTGAGCACAAACTTTCACACTGTTTGCACATGTATTGTTAACCAGTTCGTGTCGGAGGACGTGTTAACACGATCTGGCTGTTTTTATACACGGGCATGGCTGACGGGTTAAAACGTCAAGCTTGCCTCGACTCACCTCCCGGTGACGTCTCAACACACTAATCCCTCATTTGTTTTGTACACACACACACAAAGTCTGAGAAGTCTGTGGAGGCAGACCGTGTGTTGAACTTGAACTTGGCCGCTGTGCTCGGCCTGTTGTTCTGCAATTTACGCTCCGGTGGGCGCACCCGGAGTATTGAAATATGAGGTTTCAGCAAGAAATATTGTACAAATACTGTTCAAATGACTCTTGCAAATCAGTATTTGTGGCATTTGGCTGTATATCAGAAGTTGGCTGCTATATTTTGCCTTTTTTGAAAATAGAAATTTTCGGCAAAAATAATCCCAGCGCGAACTGGTTAACTATGCCAAATGCTATATCATACCTTTAAAGATCCATAAACTACCTATGACAGGGGTGAGATTGGCTGAAAATAAAAAATCCACAAAATCTGCAGTGTTTGGGGGTCGCCGAGGACCCCAGAGCAACGTAGGGTCTATGGTTTGTATTTGCCTAAAGGGAAACCCCTTAAAATACCCATTTCTATTGGTCTATATCCACTTTTACAGGTGAAAACACCTTTAGGGTAACACCTCAGGAATTCCTGATTTCAAAAGAGATTCTTAAAAAAAATTCTGAAATAGGTAAAAAATCCTGACCCAAAAAACCTAAAATCAGGAAAAATCCAGACAAATCTCAATGGCTAACTAAAGGGTAGATAAACCGGCAAGATATTTGTGTCATTTTGGTAAAATCAATTCGGAAGCAAAGAGTAAAAATCCAAACGTACCTGCACCAATTGCAGCCATCGGTTGAGATGTGTAACCATTGATAAAGCGTCTGGAATATTGTCACCCTCTGAACAGAATAGCAGAAGTATAGCCAGCGAGATGTCCTGGGTGCAGCTGAAAAAATTAAGCAGACCTCTTGCAAAGAACATTCTTTAGATTTATAAAGCGCACATATCCACCGAGCCATGGTGCTCAAGGTGCTACATTATAACCCCTGCTCATCAGGCCTATTAATCATTCCTGAAACCTCAGCTCCCTGGGGAGTATACAGCCCCGGCTCTGCAAGTTAAGCGCACATGGGCTAATCAAACACATACCCATCACTGCCCTCACAGGTACCCATTTACTCCTGGGTGGAGAGAAGCAACTTGTGACAAAGTGTCTTGCTCATGGACACAAGCACCATCCCCCCACCCCCCCCCCCCCCCCCCCCCGACTTGGCTCGAACATACAATCGATAGTATTACTGAGATCAGTGCACTATACCGCGAAGCCACAGCACCCCACAATGAAATAGCAATAATGATTTGTGAAGCAGATTTCTCAGAAATGACACCCTTTCCCCTCAATCCAAAGGTGCGAGTGAGTTTTGCTTAAAAATGGTCATTATCAGTGTTCCCCCCGCACCAATAGGAATCCCCCTGTGCTGTTTTTACTACTGGATTAAATTTCTAGATGAGTATCAAGCCCATTGACAAAGAAGCAACTTACATAAGTCAGGATAAAAGTCAAAATCACATTATCCAATCCATGATGGTTGTTGATTGAAATTTAGGAACCCCCCCCCCCCCCCCCCCCCCGAAGCAATTTATTATTAGTATTGAATACATTTGCATAAGAATCCATACAGCTAAAAAATCCTGAAACAATAACAACCTAAACTGTATACTTGATCAGCACCTGAACTTCAACACATGAAAACTCACCAGTCATCAAAGAGTTTTTTTGCAATGCCCCCTCCTGGGATATAAATTCCCCTCGCACACTCTGGCCTCCCCTCTTCATTTGTCAATGGTGGAGCCCATTGATTCACTCTCTTTTCTAATCTCTTCCATTGCAGCTGGTCTGACAGGACTGTACCAAGTTGCTTCTCCAGCTTGGGGGTGGTCAGATACCTAAACTGGCTCCTACAAAAAAAAAAAAAAATATAAAATAAAATAAAAATATAAATTACAAAGTAATTAAGACTAACTATTGATTATTTTCTTAGATTTTTTTATTGGCAAGTGAAGTTTATCAAACCAGGAGGTAGCTCATTTGATCTTTCTGTGGGAAAACCTCCACAGTCAATTGACCTATAATGGTAGAATCGCATCTTATAAATTATTGTCTAATCACATAAATGCAGACACATGCAAATCTAAAAAAAGGGAAAACTTCCACACAAAATTCCATTGGGTTATCAAAGTGACGAGGTAACATGCCAATGAGCGACAGATCAATAAGCCAGTTCAGTATCTCAAAGGTCAAAGGTTATTCGGGATAAAATTGCTGACGTAATGTTACGCGAACGCCCATGCATTATGATTGAATTTAACACGCGCGTGTTGTGTGACCACCTTTTGCGTTCACACGCGTACGTTAGGTCACGCGGGTCATTCGGGATAAAATGTCATTGTGCACATGCGCAGTTGAAATACTGAACTGGCTTATTGCTCAAATGGTACTGGTCAAAACAATGTTGAGAATTTCACTACATAGTGAAGTTATTCTCAAAGTGAACAAAGAAAACTGGCAGGAGCGGGATTTGAACCCACAACCTCCGGAATAACGTACTGGTGTTCTACCAACTGAGCTATCTTGTCCTATATGTTGGCGGTCTCCTAAACTGTCAGTATTTTTGTGCGGGGGAGGGGCACTAGTCAGAAATCATAAGTCATACACCCATAATGCCGTATAGCCAGGGATCACGCCCCAGCTTTACAATACAACCTGGGAAGAGACAGCAAATTTTTAATTTACATGGATATTATCAACACAAGACCAGTTCTTGTGTGATGTTACCCACCCAGTCAGCTGGGCATCGGTTCTCTCATGTGATTGGCTACTGCTGAGTAGTACAACTCGCGAGAACTTTGCATCTTTGATCCAAGCCAATAGCTTCCTCCTGAAATCCGCTTGTTTCTCCTGGAATCAAATACAAAACATTGTTTTGATTTTGAGGGAGAATGCGCAATTCACTATGTATCAAAACCCTCCTATATGAGGAGTTATCAAAATCTGTGCTGACTGTATTTGATTGATGAAATAATGGTTCCCCTGTGGTACTGATGATGTGTTTTGACAACCAACACCTACTGCAGTAAACATGCCAGATTCAGTTGCTGGCAAGAGACTAAAACATCTTTGCATCCATTGCACAGTCATAACAGTACAGAGCAGTTAAGAAATTGATCAAAACCAAGCGACTTATTTTGATTGGTCTGCAGTTGTGCATGTGCAGGCATTTGACTGATACTGACTGACGTATAAAGGAATATGACAGAGCTTTCATGGGTAGGATAAATGCGGCCATGATAGGGGGGGGGGGGCCACCCGCACCTGAAAAGTAACATGTGCTTTGTATAAACTGCAAGCATTGATTGTGTTCAGTCACCCGAGCCTGGGTTTATAAAAATCACAAAAGGATGCGTATAAGGAAGTCCCTAAGTAATGGCCGCCATGTTGGACCAGTACAGGCCAATAACAAAGAAGGTCAGATTCCTGCAGCTTAAGGACACTGACCATGCTGACACCTCGATTCCTTTTGATTAGCAACAATTTTTGAGGCAACATTTAGGAACCCCTTCCCCCTTTCCAAAAACATACAATAAAATAAACATAAATCACACAAATCGTAAAAATTAAACTTTGACTTATTCTTGAATTTACCTTGACTAATGGTGTCCGCTGCTGAACTACCACAAGCTTTCTCTGTTGAGACTCATAAACTGTGAAAGAATTTCATAATTCAAAAGCTTCTGTGACCTGCCTCCATTTTCATTTTGTTCATGTTTTTAAAATGTTACCATACCCCTGAAAATTTAAAGGGTACATGTATTACTGGTACAATTTTTAGTAGTAGGAAAGGCCAGAGATGTAGTCGAGTCCATCACAAGTCCCTGCAAGTCCATGCAAGGCCCCCAAGTCCCTGCAAGTCCATCACAAGCCCTCCAGTCCTAATTCCAACTAAAAGCTATTAAAATGAGTTTTGACAAAGGCATTCCTTTGTCATTGTACATCCAGTTACTTGTGACCGGTTTTATGAAAGGGCTTGTGACTGGACTTGCGAAAGGACTTGTGAAAGGACTTGCAGGGACTCGACTACAACTCTGAGAATTTGCTTAAAATAGTGACACAACAATAGAAATCTGGAAAAGACTTTACTTTAATGACCCCCCCCCCCCCACCCAAAATCGGTCAGGAACAGCAACATTTTGGAAAATAAACAACCCTCCTTGATAACAACTGTCTAAACATGTGGCACAACCTGTTATTTCAAGATTTATGTCAGCAAAATCTGTAAAAAATGAGGCGGAAATCGACATGAATGTGAACACACATCCTCACATACTCACACGGGGTACCTCTATTGTGGACTTTACTTTCCTTCTTTTATTCTCCTTTGTCCCCATTGAAATTTCAAAAGCCATAGCGTTAATCTGTGGGGTAGGTCAATTTCTAAAGACCCAATTGTGGGGTAGCATTGTCCCCATTGTTACCCTTTCTTCCATGTACCCCGCAAGGAGACTAATGTAAGAACACTGTGACCATACACTGTGCCATTAACATCTTACACAGAAAACACCAACTTTCTTCCCCATATTACATGAACATTTCTTAACTAAAGTCACAACATTAAAGGTTGTGCCAAGTGTTTCTGAACACAGGTGGGTGGGGGTATTTTGGTGGGGGTATTAACCCTAACCTACCTGAATCCATCAAAATCCATATCCCTGTTTTGGAGGATTTCAGCGGATTCAGGATACCTCCATATTGAAAACTGGGGGATTTTGATGGATTGAGGATTGTAAGCCTAGCGGTACTGCAGGATTTTGATGGATTCAGGATACCTCCATATTGAGCAGTCACCAAAACCAACTTTGTATGCATGACAAAATAGGTGGATTTTGGCGGATTCAGGATACTTTGTAGTAAAGTTACCCAAGGGGTTAGAGGGTTAAAGTAAAATGAAATCTCCATGTTAGCACAGGCGTAAGCATGGCTTGACTGTAAAATGGCACTTAAACTAGATCAAATATTCTGCTATAGTTAGCAAAGCTTTTCTGCTTACCATTGAGCAATGCCATGAAATTAGACCCAGGCCCTTTTTTTTAAGGAAGGTCAATTACAAAATCAGGGACTATAATCTGAATGACAGGGGCCAGTTTGACTGAGCTGCTAAGGACAACATTTTGCTGAGCACAGAAAACATTTGCTTAGCAGTATTTTGTACTAAGCAGCTGAATGATATTGGACCCTTGTCCCTTTTGATCTAAGACCGAGCATGCTTGATAAGGAATAAAATCCCACCTTCAGCACTTGTGACCACGGATCTTTCATTCACCCCTGACCTTCCGAATGGGTCATTACCACACAGTGGTAGGATGCTTGCATCATGGAAATAACCTGCCTTAGTCAGCCCCAGTGTAGAGATGAGAAGATCTGATGATAGCTGGGCCACGTTACCAACGGATACTGCCGGCTAGGAAATCAAGATTCAAGAGCAAATTTACACAACATTTGAGATTAGATCAGATTAGATTAATTTATGTACAGAAACTCAATTTTCACAAGTTTGAAGTAACTTTCTCACCTCCAAGTTTGTGAAGTAGATGAATAATTGGAAAGATTTGACTTTAATAAGCGAGTTCGATAATCGACTTTTGCCAAGCAATATGACCTGAAAATTATCGAACTCGCTAATACCCCACCAAAATCGGTCAGGAACAGCAAAATCTTGGAAAATAATCAACCCTTCTTGATAACAACTAAAAGAACTAAATGTGGCTGGCACAACCTAACGTTAGTTCAAGATTTATGTCAGCAGAATTTGTAAAATTGAGGCAGAAATTTAAATTCATTCAACCAAAAAAGTTTCTCCTCCCCAATTCTTCTCGTCGCAATTACCAGTATTAGAGTGAATCCACTCCAATCACTTGGCGAAGGGGTAGCACTGATGAACATCTTAGATCATCATCACCATATCAAACCATGAAACCAGCTGGTACCAGTTGATCATTGATGAAATGAAGAAAAGTCATGCTAGTTGTCATAGCGCCACCAAGAGTTGGCATTTTTACCGAGCCAAAGTTTGGTCTGGTATCCAGTCGTTGACTTATCAAAAGACAAACAAAACATACGACTGACTATTTTTGCATCAGCAGAAATATCCGAAGAAAACGTAGTTCAGATCAGAAGATAGAGGGCAACCTCGTTACCATGGGCACGATCTTGCGGCGCCATGTTTTCCCACCATGCCTTGCGCGATCTTAACATAGTGAAGGAACGCACACGCGCCCATGGAGTCGAGGATGGATAGAGGGCGCCTTGCGAGTCTGGATTAGACTTGATCAAGTCATTCAATAGCCATTGGTTGATGATGTAGCCTCGTTGTGTGTTTGTTATTTTTCTCTTCTGTGCACATATCCAACCTCGTTCCCATGGTGTCGAGCACGGCCCTCACGACACCACACACAGCTAGCTCCAGCCAGAGCAAGTTCGGTTGGGCGACTAACCATAGTCAATCTACCAGGGGTGCGTTTTGGCGGTCATAACCGAAAACTGGTGGCACTTTTGTTTTGACGCCATATGGCGTCATCCGTACGCAAGGGGTTTTAACAAATAGATCAGACGACATTCTTTGCAGTTTGTTGTTGCTATACACACTAACTAGATTTGACGTAGTCGATCGACTAGACGCGTTCGAGTGAAAAACAGATCACGCATGCGTGATTTCAATTGCAAATTGACAAAAAAGAACTAGTTTTGCAGCACCCGAACTTGCGCACAGCTGCTCTCTTACTATTGGAAACGAGGTTGAAAATATAGTAAGCCTTGGGAACGGGTTGGCACATATCTATTGTAGTCCCGGGGACCCGGGTCTAGCGGGGACCAGGGGCAGATCCATGACTTTTTTGCAAGGGGGGGGGGGGGGGGGGTGGGTCTGAAATTTGCAAGAAAGGTGACTCCCAAAATATGTTCCGTCTGCGAATTTTTTTTTACAAGCGGGGGGGGGGGGGGGGGGGGGACCTATTTCTTTTGTTGTTACCCATAGGCAAAATAAGACATGTAGGGTTTCTAGTTTGCAACTTTAGGCGTAGGCCCCTACAAGCAAAAACAAAAATATACCCCCCCCCCCCCACCCCCCCCCCCCCCCCCCCCCCCCCCCCCCCCCCCCCCCCCGCGCCTGGGGACTTGGCCGGGGATGTAAAATTGGCCCAGCGTGATAGTCCCGGCCATACATTGCAATAGAGCACAAAGTTTCCCAGTGTCATGGCTTTATTGACAAAAATATCAACGACAGGGTCTCGATTACGATTAGTGCCCATTATAAATCGACCTGTGGCGTTTGAGATGGTTTCTGTACATGGCATAGAGTGCAAACTGCAGAGTCTTGTTTTCGACTCCCCCACCCCAAAAATAAAATAATAAAAAATAGCCGATTAAATTCTGCCTTCTAATCGACGAACCTCAGTATGAAACAATGATTGTTGTAGTGAGTGCGGTTTAAAATTGCCCAAATTTATAACGATATCATAATGTGGGGCGGTAGAAAACACCAATCAACCTGTGGCGTTTGAGATGGTTTGTGTACACAAGAGTGCAACAAGTCCCATATTTTTAAAGGAAAAACAGCAAAAGATAAATTTCTGCCGTCCGATGGACAACCCTCAGTATTAAACAATGATTGTTGCAATGATATAACACTATGAACATCTAACAAAAGAAAACCCACGCAGTCCTTTGTTTGTAAGCAGTCCTTTGTTTGTAACAAAGGACTGCGTGGGTTTTCTTTTGTTAGATGTTAGATGTTCATAGTGTAATAGGTGTTCGAAAACACACATCGACTTCTGGCGCGCGTTGGAGATGAACATTATACATACATGCGCTTACGTTGAGGGCGCTGTGTAATATATGGGACAGATTGAAAGCGCCCGGTGCATGAAAGGGTAAGCACTTACCCAGACCCACCAAAATGACATCGGCGCGCGCATCGCGCCTTGTGCCTATTCAATAAGGTCTAGTGCATTTTCAGTAATACATGACGATGTCATTTTGGTGGTTCTAGATAAGTGCTTATTACCGCATGAAAACGCCCCGTCTAAGGATTTTATTCACGCATGCACAGTGCGGGAAAACAACAAGAATTCAATCGGGTGCTGGAGTTAACGGGACCACTACTCAAAAACGACATAGGGGAAATTTTAAAAATTTACATATGTTGTAGCCATTTATCTTGCCTTTATACGTAAGAAAATATAGGGTGGCTCACAATGTATAACTGGACTTATTAACAGTTCCATTAACCCCATCACTAAGGATTGTATTAGTACGGGAAAACAACAAGAATTAAATCCGGTGCTGGAGTTGACGGGACCACTACTCAAAAACGACATAAATGAAATTTTTAAAATTTACATATGTTGTAGCCATTTATTCTGATTTTATACATTAGAAAATATAGGGTGGCTCAAGATGTATAACAAGACTTATTGACAGTTCCGTTAACCCCATCACTAAGGATTTTATTCACACGCATGCACAGTGCGGGAAAACAACAAGAATTTAATCGGGTGGTCGAGTTAACGGGACCACTACTCAAAAGCGACATACAAGAAATTTAAATTGTTTACATATATTGTAGCCATTTATCTTGCCTTTATACGTAAGAAAATATAGGGTGGCTTACAATATATAACTGGACTTATTGACAGTTCCGTTAACCCCATCACTAAGGATTGTATTCCCACGCACAGGACGGGAAAACAACAAGAATTGAATCCGGTGCTAGAGTGGACGGGACCACTACTCAAAAGCGACATAGAGGACATTTAAAAAATGTACATATATTGTAGCCATATATCTTGCCTTTATACATAAGAAAATATAGGGTGGCTCCCCATGTATAACTGAACTTATTGACAGTTCCGTTAACCCCATCACTGAGGATTGTATTAGTACGAGAAAACAACAAGAATTGAATCCGGTGCTAGAGTGGACGGGACCACTACTCAAAAACGACATAGAGGAAATTTTAAAAATGTACTTATGTTGTAGCTATTTATCTTGCCTTTATACATAAGAAAATATTGGGTGGCTCCCCATGTATAACTGGACTTATTAACAGTTCTGTTAACCCCATCACTAAGGATTTGATTAGTACGTCAACTGACTCCTGAATTCCTGTGCATGCGGCAAACGGGCGACTCTGCCCGAAATAACCCTAAAAGGGCGACGCGCGAGTCGCCCATTTAGAGCGCTTTCCCCACGTGACGCACCCAAACCCATGGGGCGACTTTCACAATGGGGCGACAGTTATGTGTCGCCCTATTCAACCGTGTCGCCCAAACCCACTCTTTTCGAGCATCATGTGTCGCGCCCCAACCGGCAATTGAGGAAAATTTGGGAGGCTAATCGTCTTTACTCGCAGCTGGGGTGCTGAATTGCGAAGGACGCGGCTACAACGTGGTCGAGTCGCTGGCACGTACGTAAAGGCGCCTCTGGCAGCCGGCCACATCGACCCATAATGACCACGGAGCACAGTCAGAGATCGAAAGTGTTTGATTTTTCCGGAGGGAGGAAAGCCGGAGGACCCGGAGAAAAACCCTTGTGGCACAGGAGAGAACCAACGCACAACTCTACTCACATAATTATGGTCCAAGCCGGGAATCGAACCCGGGACACATTGGTGATCGAGAGGTGAGCGCTTTTACGCACAATAAGCCACCCATGCCATGATTGTATTCTGAGAAATATGTAGTATATCTCCACTGGGACATCGTAGTAATTTATGTACGTACGTACGATGTGAAGCTGAATCCGGTGCTAGATAGCTTGAAGATTGAATCTGGTGCTGAATCTGGTGCTAGCTTGACGCTGCCGAAAATTACTGGCTAAAATGATGATGAACAAGAATCACAATGCTCGAAGCACTTTTGCAAGTTTAATACTATCCGCGAAACCAAGAGCGCCCTCCAGCGATATAGAACCTAGATTTGTTCGGATCCTTCTGTTCGACCCACAGGCCCAGCAGGTCAAACGCATATGCATTGCCGCACGCATGCATTATATTATTATTAAGTTGTAAAGTACATTACCTGCTGGATACGGCAACATCCTCAAATCAACCATGGCAGAACTAGATATTGGGAAACATTGCAGCGTGAAATCTTGCAAGCAACTTGGTAATGTTCAAACACTATTGTAAAATCGAAGTGGTTATTTTTTATGGCAGCCGTAGGCCTAGCCCCACCAGTGTGGCTGGCGGATTTGACATCGGGCTGATCCTAGTCCGAGTAACTTGGACCCTTCATATCGCCTTTTTTAACATTTGGACATGATCTGGCGATAGTAGGGTCCAAGTCGATTGTGCGATAGAGAATGGCCAAACACAAAATCCCCCCAAAAAACATCAGAATTCAACCTTACAACGGCCACCAAAATACTAGATACGCCACCACCTGAAATTTTACCGTTTATTTCCCAGAGACCCCCGCAGAACATGTCTTTTCGCCGTTTTGAAGTTCAAAAAGTGACTCCTCCAGCTTGCATGACGTACGTCACCCTGATGCGCAGCGCCCGCATGCACCGCCCGACAACCTGCCGGCGACTGCTTCGCGAGTGGTAAAACGGTCGCTGTACGTGTTCGTGTGTAGATCATAGAGTTATACATGTAGCATGTGTAGTATATTGATTCGAGGTTTCACGCGCGTCATGAGGTAGGAAATTCTTCACGAAACAGTCGCCGGCATAAACAGGTTGTCGCGCGGTGCATGCTAGTCTTGGTTCCAAGACGTCCTTAGCGCGGTGCGACGTACAGCGCGCACGGCATGGCAGCACCCTCTAGCTACACAAACACAAACACACGCCTTGGCGAGAGGGCGCTGTCGGCCGGCCGTGCGCGCTATACGTCGCACCGCTAAGAACGTCTTGGAACCTAGACTAGGTGCATGCGGGCGCTGCGCATCAGGGTGACGTACGTCATGCAAGATGGAGGAGTCACTTTTTGAACTTCAAAACGGCGAAAAGACATGTTCTGCGGGGGTCTCTGGGAAATAAACGGTAAAATTTCACTTTTTATTTGGATGTTAAGTAAACCTTGGTACATTTATCTGATCACGGAACTCCACTTGGTCAGGTGGTGGCGTATCTAGTATTTTGGTGGCCGTTGTAAGGTTGAATTCTGATGTTTTTTTGGGGGATTTTGTGTTTGGCCATTCTCTATCGCACAATCGACTTGGACCCTACTATCGCCAGATCATGTCCAAATGTTAAAAAAGGCGATATGAAGGGTCCAAGTTACTCGGACTAGGCTGATCCTTAGCCGGCCACACGTCCTACCCATATGTTTGTGTGGTGAGAACTTCAACAATTCGTGCGGTGGGGTAGCGCTATCTGGACCGCGGTTTTAACGGTCTGGCTGTGTTCTCTACCTTCTTAACTATTCCAAACTGCTAGCGGCTTGTCAATGTCATCTTACTCACCATTTTCCGAAATATTGGACATTAAACTTGGACTCCATATAGTAGGCATGTCAAGCGCATCGTGATTCATTTCCGATAATGTCCGGTATGCGAAACAAAACGGCTAGTAAAAGCTCACTTTTCTAACGCAAAATTTTAATTTTTGGGGCTGATATTACTAAACTTGTTAGAAAACTACTTAATAAACATTTTCCCGAGGTTTTAGGAATGTACCTTCATTGGAAGTACTTTAATTAAGTTGTAATACTTCGCGAAGCGATGCGCAACTTCCGATTGTCGCAAAATGGCGGAGTGCACTCCTTCTCACAAAACTCAATAAAAAGTTGTGATGGCGCCACCAATTGGCAACAAATTTGGTATCAATGGAAAGCTTAGGACGCATGCGCATTAAATCCGATGTCGTTTTGGAGGTCTTGGGGGGTTATCGTCTGCTAATTGTAAGTTTCATTCTTCAGACACAGTTTTGACGTTAATTAATTCTGTTTTTTCAATAAACGAGCCTAAAATTGGTTTTTCCAATGTTTCTTACTCATATAACTGCCAAAATTACTTGCTATTTTTGATACCATCATCGCTAAATGAGCCAATCCCCCAATGAATGAAAGCTAAAAAGGAACACTTCGCGGGTTGCGCGCGCGCGGTGATGGGCAAGCTCACCGGACACAATGGCCGACAATACAGATTAAAATAGAGGGCGTAATGGTAGTCATTGTAAGAGCCGATATATGTGTAGTGTAGGAGTGCTGTCACTCATTTTGGCTCTTCCAATTATCACTGTTACTTCTGTTGATTGAATTTTTTTCGGATTTTTTTTCGGATTTTTTTTTTTTTTACTGACAAAAGTAACTGATTGTTTTAAAAGATTTACAGGATTGTTTGCTGAATCGCCATTATATTAACAGCATTTTAATTTCACTTTTGTGGGGTCCTTTTGTAACAAGATTTTGTTTTGGCTGTTTATTGCTACTGTTTTAATTGATGCTATAATTTGAAAGCTTTGCAAATTTTAGCAAGATACTACGTCATTTTCTCAGAATTTTCAACCAAATTTGTATTGTCTTTAGCTAAAAAGTTCACTTTTGGTGCATTTAATTGCAAATATAACCTCAGAATTGGATTCAGCACCTAAAAATACCCCAATAAAGTTTGTTTACTGCTCGGATGAATGAGAAACGTGGATTTTTTGTCTTGCCTCATGCATAATTAATGAGCCTCATGAATATTAATGAGCTGAAATTATGTTTTATTGTTTAATTAGTCATTTAATTTATTTTGTTTACCAAATTGACAATTACTTTCTTTTCCAGTGTACATTTTAATTACTGCCAAGGTTTCATTGACTAAGGGCCTTTCACATGGAAAATACAGCAGAATGAATATATAATTAAGGGGACTTAGTCTTTTTTCACCGGACCATGCATACACCAAAGAACATAATGGACAATGGACCATTTTCATCATTAAATATTTTTTAATTAAAAAGTGTAACAACATTTGTAAACCAATTTATATGAAGAAATGACACTATATTTCTCAAATAAAAATGCATTATGCCTATCTTATGCCTTATTTTGTCTTTAGAAAGGCTCAAAAATGGCTTTTTATTACAAATCTGAAATTATCGAATTTGAATCTGAAATATGCGTCAATTTTTCAACTTTAAAATTAATCTATCTCAAGAACCGCTTGTCCGATTTCCATGATTCAAAAAGTTTTTTTCTTCTTTTAATGAGAACTGTTCAAAAATGTCATAAAAATAGATGTGTTATCTGTTTACAATTTTGGCCTGACATGCCTACATATAGTCTTGCGTGCTAACGATTTCAACTGGTATCAGCCATTTTAAAATGACGTCACTGTGTTCAAAACGGCTTGCCGACGGCTGTTTGATGAGAGCACAGCTTATCACGAAATTTGCGCGAGATGTTCCACTGAAATCGTGATAAGCTAGCTGTGCTCTCATCAAACAGCCGTCGGCAAGCCGTTTCGAACCCAGTGACGTCATTTTAAAATGGCTGATACCAGTTGAAATCGTTAGCACGCAAGACTATGGAGTCCAAGTTTAATGTCCAATATTTCGGAAAAATGGTGAGTAAGATGACAAGCCGCTAGCAGTTTGGAATAGTTAAGAAGGTAGAGAACACAGCCAGCACGTGCAGTTCGGTACAGTACCATGCAGGTATCATTTTATTTTTTTTCCTCCAAAAACGATTTTTCATGAGTTTAAAAGGGCCCTCATCCTCGTTTGAAAACCCGGACGATCAGCGGTGTTTTTTTGACTTGGCCTTATTGTGTAAAAATTTTCAACTGGAAAAATATTCAGTTTATTTTTGAATCCAACACTTTACATTCACAATTACACTGTGCAAGAACCAAGACCCAGAATCATGGTGTAATTTGTTTATTATTTAAATAACAAGAATGCAATACGTTGCTTATCTTTGGCACACCAATCAATCAATATAAGTTTGATGAAAAAAAAAATCGTATAATTCCGTTGAGTTTGTTGCATTTTGTTTTTTTAACTAATTGCTAATCAAATGAAAATATGATTAGCATAATTTGCTAATCAATTTTATTTTTCTTATTTCCATCACTACCTTGACTCTAATTTGATCAAACTAAAGAGGGGGCCCTACACTACACAAAGGCCCATATTTGTATTAGCTTAATAACTTACTGGCATTAGAAGAACAAGCACATTAAAACGGACGTGATTGGTCGCATTGGTCACATGTTGGTTGTCATGGTTGCAAACATCCTCTTCTGATTGGCTAATGATGTGACATTATTAGCTGTTCTAATTCCAGAGAGTTGCATTCATCAGTAACTGGTACTTTATGAGATGGATTCCCCAATTATTTCCTTATTTTTTATTGCCATTTAAAATTGATTTTTCTGGTTATTATTTTCCTTATCTTCCATGCAAAGATATGTGAAAAGAGTATCTCTCAACTCATGACGGATATTTAGCAATAAATCAATATTTGGACTGGTTCACAGTGCCATAGGCTTGCGTATAAATTACATGTGGTGTTTGTGTTTTTTTTCAAATGTTTTCCAAAAAAGTAAGAATTACTTTCTATTTTCAAATCCTGATTTAATTGCAGATAATAAGCATTTTCTTTTTTTGATTCATCTCTCTGGAGGATTTTTTTTTAAGGGAAGTAAAGGCCGAAATTGCATTTAGTCTGATTCCTATCTCATGAATATGAAGTCAGGACAATGAAGGCATGGAACCAGACAAAATTTGTTATGGTCAATTTCTAAGTCCCCCAAAACACTCACTGCGCATGTTCAGTGCCGTGCCGGTCAAAGAGCTAAAATGAATCTGATGCCGGTTTAAGGTCAAATAACCACTGCCTAAATAAAACTATAAATAAATAAATAAATAAATAAATAAATATTCATAAATAATTACGAGTTACAGTTACACTGTGCAATTTATTTCCATGAATATATGTATGTATGTACATGAATGTACATGTATTGAAAATTATTGTTATTGTTAGACAAACAGAATTTGACATGCTTACGTAGGGTGAATTTGTACTAGCGTGGCATTATTTGTTGTTGTTTTGAGACCGTCATTCATGAAACAAGATTGCGAGGGATGTAATTACACATTTATCAATTTCTTTCGGTTATTTTGTTCACAGATTTCTTACCATTTGAGTGCAATGGATGTTCAGGAATATTTTGGTAAGTTGGATTAGTTAGTTTTTCAGATCTCGCAGAATTGTTTTAGATGCAATTTACTTTGAAAACAGGCACATTGAGGTTAATGCTTAACTCTGATTTCAGCATTACCAAGTTTACAAATGAGCCTTTGGAAGAAAATGTTATTGGTTTACTTTGTTTCAGCTTGGACCATCGAAGCTTTGATGCCCACTGCTGTTCACAGGTAACATCTGAGACTGATTTCATAAATGTTTATGGGAACCTAACCTTGGTAATCATGTGGTTTAGAACACCTCTATGTTTGACAAGTTGCATTCATGAATCAAAACCCTCCCCTCTTTCAACAAAATTAAGCTAGCTGATATTCAACATGGTATCTTTGTAAAGTATTTAGCATGTTTAGATGATTTCAAAGACATATAAAGAGTCTTTTCCTGCTTGTATCATAGCCTGTAGCCAAATGTTTAGGTATTAAGCCCCCCCCCCCCCCCAAAAAAAGTGCAATTTCGTTCTCTGATATGGGAACAGGGTCCTAAACTTTCATTCCTTTACATGCAGTGTCTAAGTGTGTGCCTCCTCTACTCTCTTATAAATCAAAACTAGATTATGGGTTTGGACTGTAACGTATAGGACGGGTGATTTGCTTATGAATATTAAGTGAAGTATAATTGATATTTTTGCAGGTCAACCTAACCCATGATCGTAAAGACTTGGACACCCCTACCAGCTATGCATGCTGCTTCCATGGATGTCAGGACAGAGAACTGGTACCCGTCAGCTGTCAGCATTGCAGAAATAACTACTGTCTGAGGTGAACACAATCTGCCTTCAGAGACGTTATAGATTTCAAAATGTTGCAGGCATTATTGTGAGGGTCACTGTGGGATGGTTTGATTAACCCAGTGCGCTTAACTTTGGGGGGGGGGGGGGGGAGGAGCTGTATAATTTTCAGCGTGTTGTTCTGTGTTGGATTTAAGTAGTAAAGGGTACCAGTTAGACCCGGCATGCAACTTTTCCTCGGATCAGCTGATTTCCTCGTTTTTCACTTCACACTTGTGCCATTGAAAATTGAAAAACACTGTACAAAGTCTTGTAAAGATTGGAGTTTCCTCGTTTTTTGTTAATTCCAAGTTGCATGCCTGTAAGACCCAGACCCAATCTTAATGAAACTATGCACATCAGCAAGGCCACACAACCAATATGTTTTGTGAAATACCATTTGTTAATATAAGAACCTTTGAAGTCGGCATACGTTTTAACAGATATTGCCCAGGCAGCTTTGCTGGACTTTTCTATCGGTGAAATAGGGGAGTTTCAGGGAATTTTTTTTATACACCTTCAATGTCCACCAAGCATGTGTCTGATTTATTTTGACGAGAGTATTGGCCATGGGGGTAAATTGTTGACATTCTAACAAATACAATTCAACTCGGTACTGAATCTACAAAGATCAAACCATACCAAAAGGTGGAGTATGGCAGGTTTGATTAGAGGTCCTTACATTTCTGAAAGTTTAATCTTTTAAAACTTGTTTTCCCATTTCCTTGCCAAACAAACCAAGTAATATGATACATACATTGTGTGCTTTATCTAGCCATCGGCACCAGCAGGGTCATGAGTGCATCAAGCTGGTCGAGACGACACCAAGGATGGCCAAGACGACAGAGCTTGTGGAGAAGATACAAGGTTGAGGAAATATCTTTTGGTATCAGTTCATTTTTTGTTATTATTGTTGTTTATTTCCTGTCATGAGGCCGAGGATGTCTCAAAAGCATTATGGTACTGCAGCTTGCAAGTAGGGCTGTCACAAATATACCGAATATTTGAATATTCGATCGTCAACCGAATATTCAAATACCTTTTTACCGGTTTGAATATTCAAAAAATATATATGCATGTACAGATACGACTCTGATGCTATTTTAATAGAAACGTTACAGCGTTTAGCAGTGTCAAATGCCACTTTTTGTCGACGGTAACTTTTTGTGGAGGGAGGTTTATTGTTCCTGTCCGTAAAACCCTTGACACTTATACAAATAATTACTGCAAAAAGGCAGGCTTTAGTTTGGTTTCTTGTTATCAGAACGTTATATGTACTCGTAATGATCTTGAGACAACATGCACAGGCAAAAGTCGATCGGGCGGTCCATAATGTCGATCGCCGCACATAAAACACCACCATGCTTTGTGTGCATTTCTTTTTACCGGCGCGGCATGCAGTTGCAGCTGATGTGTGAAAAACTTGATCGGCGAGTATCGAATATTTGAATATTCGGTCAAACACAGTTTCGAATAATCGAATACTAAATTATAAAAAAATGAAATTGCAAGCCTAAAGAAACTGGTAGAGAAAAGAAATCTTCAGTTAAAGATTTAAGGTAAAGCCCAGTTGTAGTGTTATCATGAAGATGAATTACCTGTTGAATCTCGCAGGATCCATCGGTTTTATTGAACATTGCCAGTTTGAGCTGGGAATAATGTCCATTAACCCTAACGCAATGTCTATTAACCCTTGGCATTCACTTGGGCATAACACTGCACTACAAAATACTACTCAATTCTCATAGGCCAGTGTAGTAATGGTACTGCATACTACAGTTTACTCAGGTAGTATTTTGTAGTATTCGGTGACGTTAGGGTTAATCCCCTTGACATATTGACCAATCACAGCCTTGACTATCATCTGACAAAAGTTTGACATGTGTGACTGACGTGCGGTGTGCCAGGTTGCAATTGGTGAGTTGCCTCAATAGTTGGTCTTAATAGATTGGACTATTTCATGGCTGTGAAATACTAGCAAAAATTGTCCGGAGGGGGGGGGGGGGGGGGTGGTTGTCAGTTTTTTGTTTGGTTTTTAGTAGCGAGTTGGGATATTTAGTTCTTTGTTTTTTTGCTTGCTTTTACAGTTGCAAACCAGAAAACCAAATCCCTGTATGGGTCTTATTTTGTGTGTACAGGTCAGAACTAAATCATGAGGTTTAATGGCGCCACCCCTGTAAAATTTTGTTTGGGGATAAAATTCCTGGGCAAATGTAAGGAACAAATCCATAGCCTCCTGCAAAAAATCCGGGTTCCGCCCCTAGAGTTGACACAACTTCTCTGCTAACCTTTATGCTGTATCCTAAAATTTGGCCTTGCAGGCTTCACACTTGAGTGTTTTTGGAATATGATGTTGAATTCTAAAAGGGGTATAGTGTTGAATAAAGATAAATTTGCATCTTGGGGTGTTAAACTGATTCCTTGTACTCGGGAATTTTTGACTTGGATTTGATGTTTCACCCTGGATATTTTGTTACCATTGTAGAATCCTACAGAGCTAAGGCAGCCACAGGCAGTAAGAGGAAAGTTGGTGCCAAGTCACAGAAGACGGCAGCTAAGGTAGCATTGATGAAGATGAAGATGAGTGCACTAGGAGACAAGGGCATCCCACAGGTAAGTTAGGCAGCGGATGTTTATCCAATTACAGTGCCCTCCGGTTTCTGGGAGTGGTGTGCGGTTTTCAGTAAAACCTGGCAAAAACTGCCGGAAACCAGAGCACACCTGGGGCGTGTTTTCACGACTGTGACCAGAAACATGTTTCTGCTTTGGTCATTGGTTGGGCGTTTCAGTGTCTTCGGTCATGGTTGCGTGACGTCATTGTTTCGACCAAACGAGAACCGAAGATTGGAGCCGGTTCACAGGTTCAAAATGGCAGAAGATACTGAAACGTAAGCAGACGATATATTTTTATTCGTTCCAAAAATTGGTGAATTATGTACGAGAGCCACCATGGCTACCCCGACGTCTTTTTCTTTTCAACCATTCCTCTTCTTCGACGTCATTCACCAGATATACCCAAATTCTTGCACAATACTCGCTCTTCCGCCATGTTTGTTTATATCGGTCAATGACAGTTTCTGGTTCTGCGTTTTCTCGCGCCTGCGTAAACATGTTCCTGGTTATCGTTTTGACGTCACAAACATGTTTCAGGTTGCGGGTCGCGAAAACACACCCCTGGTGGTTGATTTAATATCTGGTTTAATTGTCCGTTACTTTCTGAAAGTGATTGTTGATGTTTCATGTACAGTTATGCCCAAAATTATTTATACCGTATGAAGAATCTGGTAGTTTGCTTTTCTCTCATACATAAAAGCTGGATTGGTGGAACTTAAGCTTTACTTGATGACTTTTAGTTGGCTTGTACAAATCTACAGATATTTTGGTTTCACATCATTTGCATAAAAGTAGAAATAATAAATAAAATGATTCACAATACCCCCGAATTTGGCATGGGTATGAATAATTTGGGGCATAACTGTATATACCAGACGTTTTTTTGTTGTTTTTTTGGCATGGTTCTAAATGCACAAAATAAAATCATTGCATAGAAACTGAACATTTACAATAATAAAAATCAAAGCTTATTTAGAAATGATATAGCTTCTACTAAGATTGAGGAATTCATAAAGAAAAAAATATGAATTAAAACAAAGTTGGGAAGCATAGGCATTCAGATCTCCAAGGTCCAGATAATGTACTATAGACAAGCAGAAATACGGCTTGTTGTAAATTATACTTAAAAAATGTAAAATAAAAAAATCATCCATGCTGTTAGAGCTACTTAAAAAAAAAGTAATACTAAATAAATAAATAAATAAATAAATAAATAAATAAAAACAAAACATATGTTGCAGAAAATCTTTGTAATGTATGTCACTGCTTAGATGGCTGTTCTGGTAAAAAAATTCTTTTTGTAAATGAAATTTCAAAAACAGTGTTTATCATTCAGTTTGAATGATTCCTTGAGCAATAACAGTCTTTGGCCGTGTCCGAATTACTTGGCTACGGCTTGAAATTACACACATGTCTATGGTAGTGGCTGCAGCCACGTCACATAGACTTGTGTGTAATATCAAGCCGTAGCCAAGTAATTCGGACATGGCCTTAGACACGGCCAGATCATTTCAAACCATTTAGAGATTTGAGTCAAATTGTTCCTTCCCTGTTTCTCCCTCTAGACAGAGAGAGTGTATTTCAGAGTAGCCCAACCCTGTGGAGGTGGTACAAACCCCAAGAGCCAGGCTATGTTCTTCTCTTCTGTCTGGAGCGTGGGGAGATCGGTGGATAAAATTGCTGCCACCATGAAACTCAGGAATGATAATAACGTTGCAGCAGCCAAGGTAAAAAATACTGCCGATACAAGGAATTGTGATAATAATTGCCATTAACCATAACCGTGTTAAATGCAACGGAATGCACCAATGGTAAAAAGTTGTTGCATTTAGCAGTCAAGGCATGTCTCCTGGTCTGATGCATTCTGTTGTATTTAGTATTATACATGTATAAGCCTCCAGCAACAAGGCTGGTACAGATGAGTTCACTGCACAGTGCAACATTGCATTTGGCATGGTTCTTATTTCAGCTGTGTTGCATTCTGTTGCATTTGGCAGGGTGCTCAGAGAATACCTCGTGCGGGTTAGGGTTAATGTGGCTGCTGATGTATTGAGTTGATAAACTTGGTTGCCAAGGACATTCGGAGTAGAATGGGGATTTCCCCTCAGTTCTTTAGGGAATGGGAATTCCCCCTTTTCTTTTTCCCCCAAAGTTTTGTTTGTGGTGCAGTTTTTGCTCATCCCGTACTAGGCAACCATTTTATTTTATCTTAAATTTTTTCTGAAAGGTATATACCTTAACCCTAACCCTGCCAGACGCAGCACAGTGCATCTGTGCTGACAGCTCCACTTTGCTGGACTCTCTACACAAGTTAATGTGACAAAGTATGCAATCTGATGCGTCTGGCAGGGTTCTAGCAAACATGCCCTGGAGGGTTAGGGTTAACGTAAATGTACAGTTAACGTTAATGTACAGTGTATACACCCGAACAAAGATACTGACAATTTGGGAGACCGCCAACATAGGGCAAGATAACTCAGTTGGTAGAGCACCGGTATGATATTCCGGAGGTCTCAGGTTCGAATCCCGCTCCTGCCAGTTTTCTTTGTTCACTTTTAAAACATGTAGCTTTCTGATTGATCTTAAGGTATTTATAAGTCCGTTGTTTTGTTATTTTTAGTGTTGTTATCGTGCATTACAATGTATGCAATTTTCATAAGAATTCTATGGTGTTTTCATGTAGTAATTGATAATGCCGAGTCCAATGAAAACCAGTTTGTACTGTCTGGGCATACCCTGGGTAAAGAAACGTAAGGTTATGTTATTGAAGTCATGTTTTAGATGTCCTAAGTGGATGGTGTAAGAAATCTGTTTTGTACTTAATGCAAGTTAATCATTTTCGCCCCATTTTTTATTTGCAGAAGTTGAGACTATTCCATCCTGAAACAGGGGAGGTTCTTGCTATGGACACCAGGCTGAGCACCCTCTTAGAGGGTGAGACACCCCTGTATAATGGAGGAACCGTCATCCTGGAGTATGTGGAAGACTCATGCACTGTTTTGGAGAACATTGACGATTATTTATAACAAAGTTTCCAGATGATCTTTGGACTGCCCCCCATTAAATGGTAAGTTGAAATGTTTTAAATTATTTGGAGGAATATAGACAATTTGTGAGTCATTCCGTCATAAATTTGTGCTTCCCCAAAGTTGGTTTTGAGTTTAACCACTTTGATATAACTTGTACATTGATAGGAACTGTGGTATAGACCTTTATCATGCTGTCGCCATCTTTGTCTTGTTCCCTTTATGCATTAGCAATTATGAATAGTGATTCCAATTATTGAATGAAGGTGCCAGACTATTTTTCCTTCCAGCCTCGGTTTGGTTACATTGATTTTAATAGGAGAAAAACAAGATGGATGTGCCATGATAAAGGTCTATTGTCCTTACTGTTTGGATGTTTGTTGACGTCCATTTAACTGTCATGTAAAAGGGAATGCTTTATGCTAAAAAAAGTAAAAAAGTAACTAGTGCCCACAGTTATACATGATCTTGCCACATTTTCTTCTGGATTTCATAAGACGCTCAGGAATTGTTTGTCCTGTTTGGTATCTTTTTCCAGCATTTAGCAGAATTCAGTTGTTAAAATAAACTGTTCTGGAAAAATGTGTTTTATTGTCGGACGGACAAGATTTCATTCCTGACAATTCATTCTGTTTATATCAGGAAAAGGTACAATGTAGTTCAAATTGATGTTTGATTATAAATGAGTGCCTTGTTGTTCATCTCTGAGTGCTGTCTGTTTCTCCTTTTGAAATCTACCAAATACTGCTTGAGTACATTGCCAAAAATGACCCCCATTGTGGAGAGAATGACTTCCTTGCTACTCCCCACCAAGAACCTCTGAGGGTAGAGTTTGTGATTTAACCCTAACATCACTTAAAGCTACAAAATACTACTAGTACTACATGTAGTATGCAGTACTCTCACCTACTTGTGTGCAATACCTGTAGTAATTTTTAGTATTTGGTACTTCACCCCAAATAGTGTACGTAGTAATATGTAGTACTGAGGTTGCTCGGTTTAGAGGAAAAATGTTTGTTATAATCTAAGGCGGAAACACAGTATGAATTACTGGTTTTCAGAGATGATACATTTTTTTTATCATAGCCATCCAATTCATTGACACAAATATAATTTACCCAGTAACTTAACTGTATTACATGGAAGTAGTATTTTGTAGTTGCCGGTATCTAGACTGCTGTCATTACACACCCATTCATCAGTCACAGAGAGACTCAGTGCTACAAAATACTAAGTAGTATTCTGTAGTATTACTCAGTTCTTTATACCAATTTAAATAATGCCTAGGATGTTAGGGTTAATGTAGGGTTGATTATAGTTCAGATTGCCTAAACCAGGGTCCGTACTTCACACAAACTTGAGAGGGAAGTGAATTTGTTAGGTTAACGGCTAACATCACATTAAAACAACAGTTGATGACATCACAGAGTTCGCTTCGCTTTCACATTCCCCTGGAGTCGGATTCTTCCCAGAGAGTTGAGATGAATCCAGGACTGAATAAGCCTGTCGGTCATGGGTAACAATATGTGAATCACTCGGTACCAACAGTCAATAAATATTGTTCTTATTCATTATGGAACCTAATAACTATGACTATAAATGCACAGCCTTTTAACAAACTCCTTGGCTTGAATGCTAGTATATTATTATTGTGGAAGTGCCGTGGCCTAGTGGTTTGGAGCATTGAATTTGTGGTCTGCAGGTAATTCTGCAGGTTGTGGGTTTGAGCCCAGTCCTGGACTATAGCACTTCTATGCCTAATATGGGTAGAGGCATTATTAACCCTTTCAGCCCCAATGGCGACTATAGTCGCCCGTGCACTATACCCCCCCTTCAGCCCCAATGGCGACTATAGTCGCCCGTGCACTATACCCCCCTTTCAGCCCCAATGGCGACTATAGTCGACGTGCACTATACCCCCGTTCAGCCCCAATGGCGACTATAGTTGCCCGTGCACTATACCCCCTTCAGCCCCAATGGCGACTATAGTCGCCCGTGCACTATACCCCCGTTCAGCCCCAATGGCGACTATAGTTGCCCGTGCACTATACCCCCTTCAGCCCCAATGGCGACTATAGTTGCCCGTGCACTATACCCCCCTTTCAGCCCCAATGGCGACTATAGTCGCCCGTGCACTATACCCCCGTTCAGCCCCAATGGCGACTATAGTTGCCCGTGCACTATACCCCCTTCAGCCCCAATGGCGACTATAGTCGCCCGTGCACTATACCCCCGTTCAGCCCCAATGGCGACTATAGTTGCCCGTGCACTATACCCCCTTCAGCCCCAATGGCGACTATAGTTGCCCGTGCACTATACCCCCCTTTCAGCCCCAATGGCGACTATAGTCGCCCGTGCACTATACCCCCGTTCAGCCCCAATGGCGACTATAGTTGCCCATGCACTATACCCCCCTTCAGCCCCAATGGTAAATAAAGTCGACCCTGAAGTGCTTAGTGTGTAAACAATGTGGGCACCACAGGCTGCATGCCAATAAACAATGCAGGGCTTTGCAGTACATGTAGGTAGATATATACGCAATAAACAAGAACACTACTGACAAAACAAAACCAATGTGTTCTCTGAAGTGCACAAACGTTTGCAAGCTGTGCATTTTGTAAACAGTTTAATGCTGATGCCTTTTGGCAAAGGGAAACATGCACATATTCTGTAAAGCCACAAGAATTTTATTAGACTCATAGTATCCAAATTACTGTTGTACCGATGTATTTCGTGGAACAGTAGGTAATTCAATGATGGACATTGTGTAATATTTTACAAAAATGGCACTCTGAAAATGAATTGTTGACAAATCTGTCATCTGCAAACTTTTCATCAACCAAACTAGCAACTAAAAAGAGAACGCATTCCTATTTAGAGACATAATCTTTATCGTTTATAAAAAAACAACTATTGACCACTTTATCCTGTTATGATAAAAATCAGTAAAGGTCCAATTCTAGGATGATTGTCTTCAACTTGGCTGTTCTCATCTATTTTAAGAAAAGTTTGTCAACATACAAAACACCTCCTCAGGAGAATCTGTGTAACACAAATGCTGCCGTGCATGGTTTGCTCTGATCAACACCCAAAAACTCCTTCCCAAGGTGAATATGAATCACATGTATTGCATTACAGCTGAGGACGCAAGGATAAAGAAACAACAATGAAATCATTGTTCTCCTCTGATGGAGGTCTTTTGTTGAACACAGTCCTCGCAGGTACAAATGTGTACTTACAAGTAGTCTATGGGAGAATGTTAAAGTAAAGGAACAATAGAGAAGACAAAGCCTTGTCCTCAACAGTATAGTAAAACACGACCGTGTGCACCTGTCCTGAATGTGTAACCAAGAATAGGCGAGTAATGTGGCTGTGTGTAATCTCTAACTTCTCACGCACACCTAGGGAGGAACTCAACCCACAGCCTGCCTTCTGTTAGCTGACAGAGCAAGGACTTCTCTGCCAGTATCAATTACATCGTCTAAACAACCCTTGTCAAATTACAGACCAGATTATCAGCTGCTTGGCCAGTTTCAAACTATGCAACAGGAACATGGATGACCCAGATGGAGATGTTTCATAATTGGGGCGAATTTAAGAGGCCCCGGATATTCCACCCATCCGTGACTCATCGCACTTTGGATTTGTCCAGTTTGGGTTTCGGAAGGGGAGGCGTTGATTTATAGAAGAATCCTACAATGCACATAGGGGCGGAGCTTGATTCCGCAAGCTGACGTAGCCAAGAACATGTACTTATATCAGTAATTGATAATGATGTTCACATATCAGCCCCGACCCCTCATCTCACATGTCTATACAGGGTGCCCCCCCCAAAAAAAAATGGAACAGCACACTTCCACTACCTTTAGAGTCAAATCACCTGTACCGATGGATGGATAATATTTTTAGAAGATTTTGTTTACTAAAGACCTCCTGATTTTGGACCAAGACCAGGATTGGGACATGGGGCACAGGGAACTTTAATTTGGTTAGGGGGGGTGGGTGGGGTTCTGAGTGCATTTCTATTTTTAGGTACTTTTTGTTCCCACGCCTTGTATTGACTACCGCACAAGATACAAAGGAAATTCAGTATTTAGTTCAATTAGCTTGTTACCACTTCGTACCAAGCACATATCCTGCTGACTCACATCATGTTTGTTATATCACCTTGCTCTTCCAAACGAACATACACATTACACATTCAAAGGAATATTTTTTTTGTTTTTTTTTTAATGCAAATCGCCCATGACAAGGCCAAAGGCCACTGGAGGTGTGGGCTACAGAGGAAAGTGTGGAAGAACCAGCCCCTCACACTGAAACAAGACAAGATAATCTGATCTCTTCACAGTATGAATAGTGTCCGGATGGGTAACTAGTCCACTGCAAGGCATTAACCCTTTCAGCCCCACATTGTTTATTGGCATGCAGCCTCTGGTGACCACATTGTTCACGCACTAAGCACTTCACGGTTTACTTTAATCACCATTGGGGCTGAAGGGGGGTATAGTGCACGGGCGACTATAGTCGCCATTTGGGCTGAAAGGGTTCAAACGCAAACTCAAAACATATCTATTTTCATCCTAGGTTTACCTGCTCTCAAAATAATGTCATTCATAATGTATTTGTTTTTGCTTTGTTCTGACTTCTCTGGATTAGTTTTCGCAGCGCATTGTAACCGTTGGAAAAATGCGCTGTATAAATGCTGTTATTGTTATTATTATTATTATGTATGGGAGAAATAGGAGTTGAGGAGACCGCTGTTAAATTCTACTCTAACATGCTAGAATTTTTTCATTTGCTTTTGGTTACTTCCTCTAGTCTCACCGTTAATTTCTGAGATGCGGATTCCTGGTGACTTTCACCTTTGCATTGCTATGGTAACGTATTAGTCTGTCCTGATGAAAAGATTTGAACTTGAGCACTGGTCCGCATTGGATGTGTTTTTCCAACATGCTTCCTGGAGCATTATCAAGAGGTCACACGCATAATGAGAGGTCAGATTTCTGTTGACGGGAAGCCTTCATGGAATACAACTGTCCAATCGGAACTTAATCACAGCTGAGTTTACCCCCTGGAAAGAACACTGCGCAAACGTCACCCAAACTTGAACCCATCGGTGAGAATTGTCAAGACCATATACAAGTCTCTCCCAGGACAAGCCTCTGTTGACTGCCCCGCCCAATTAACCTGGAAACGTCTTCCACTTAACAGCGCTCTCCCCCAAATTGCCAGAAAATTGGTTCCAAATGAGCGTATAGGGACCGTAGGGGGAGTGATTTTGCTGCCTTTATATACTGTGCCCGGAGGGCATTGGATGGGAGTGCATTGACGGTGACAATCTGGATTGGACTAATTCAATCTGATTGGCCATTCAAGGGCTCCGTAACTCCATCGACAATATCGTGCAGGAATGTAAAAAAAAAAAAACTATGAATGAGGCTTAGAGCGTTAAGGTGCTTACTCAACAACGGTGGCATAGACATGTTAAAATTTACCAACAAATTTGACCACCAATTTTCCACGGAAATCTGAAAATTTATGGAATTAAGTTTTTCTCCTGAATGACATTCAAGTTTGGAAGTACATAAACCATGTGATGAAGGTTCATTCTTGGCACAGAACGTAACTGACCTGTGACCTGTTTTGTTGAATACCATAATTTTAATTTTGAGAATTGGTCCTAAATTTTATGCCATAATAATGAAAACAGAAATGCACTGTTCCACATCCTTTTAGTAGCTGCACAGGATATTGAGGTTGATTATGCAAATTTCCTTCCCGAACCATTAATTTAATTCCTGAAATTGAGAGAAAGAACTGAGAAAGACATACTCCCGAGGACGGACAGAGCACACTGTCCGAAACGTCGAGTTACACACTCATCCCGGTTCTTTTCAGAACCACACATCTTCCTAGAAGAGATTTATTTCACATGGTGGTACCCGCAATCTCGGTCTTTCTCTTATCGTACCCACCATGCAAAGCTTCAAATAGTATTTTCCTAAAATTGGGGTTAGTCCGTATTAAAATTAGACTCGGATGGATTCCTTAACCCCTTGAGTACGGTATTTTAAGGGAGACGTCGGGGTGCCGTGGCGGTTATGGCAGCCAAGCGAACCGCTACAATGTGTTTGTGCAGTCAAGCGTAACCTATACACAATAATCCAACAATGGATTGAAACTGCACAAACAGGGGCCAATGGTGTCATCCGGCCTGGTGGCACTGTTTAATCCAACAATGGATTGAAACTGCACAAACGGCGGCCAATTGCGTCATCCGGCCTGGTGACACTGTTTAATCCAACAATGGATTGAAACTGCACAAACAGCGGCCAATGGTGTCATCCGGCCTGGTGGCACTGTTTAATCCAACAATGGATTGAAACTGCACAAACGGCGGACAATTGCGTCATCCGGCCTGGTGACACTGTTTAATCCAACAATGGATTGAAACTGCACAAATGGCGGACAATTGCGTCATCCGGCCTGGTGGCACTGTTTTTTTTGCGCACATTTGCGGCATCCGTAGGCAAGGGGTTAAACTTTGCAAACCTTCTCTTGTTTGCCCGTGGACCCTGGAATGTATTTTTAGCTTTGCATTTCCGACAGGACTTTGTTTATAGATTTACAGGAAGGAAAGTCTCTGGGCCAATTCATGCAATGTTTTCATGTTTCCCTGATGCTTGTCTCATTGGCAGTAAATGTTATGCTGGACATGTGCCAACCGTGTCCGTTTGTCAGCAGGGCGACGTCTGGAATGTGCTGGAATGTTCCAAAAACCACTCAAAGAGGAAATGAGTTTGCATTAACCCTAGCGTACATAAATCCATCAAAATCCTCTTCCTGTTTTGGAGGATTTTGGCAGATTCAGGATACCTCCTTATTGAAACCTGGGGGATTTTGATGGATTGAGGATTGTAAGCCTAGCGTTACTCAGTGATGGAAATAAGAAAAAAAAATTGTCATATTTTCATTTGATTAGCAATTAGCAAAAAAACTAAATGCGACAAACTCAACGGAATTATATGATTTTTTATTTTTTTTATTAAACTTATATTGATTGATTAGTGTGCCAAAGATAAGCAACGTATTGCATTCTTGTTATTTAAAAATAAAACAAATTACACCATGATTCTGGGTCTTGGTTCTTGCACAGTGTAATTGTGAATGTAATTGTGTAAGTGTTGGATTCAAAAATAAACTGAATATTTTTCCAGTTAAAAATTTTTACACAATAAGGCCAAGTAAAAAAAACCAACGCTGATCGTCCGGGTTTTTAAAACGAGGATGAGGGCCCTTTTAAACTCATGAAAAATCTTTTTTGGAGGAAAAAAAAAGGGATGCGGCTTCAAAAAAGGATGCGGGCGTTGTTTTTTTTTACTTGTCCTAAAGACGAGAATAAAAAAAATTCAGGTATAAAAAAAAAAATCAGGCAATCCGCAGAGAGTCCTTTCTGAATTGGATTTTTCACTAGTAACGTACATTTCCATTTCAGCCCCTGAAGTTAAATATTGCAAAAAGCCCAACCGGAGTTCTTTTGAAAATATTGTCAAGAGTTCCAGGAACAATTCCTTGATAGTCTTGACACATGCTCCATGCTGTGCATGCAGCTATTAGCGCTGATATCTGAGTCTGCGAATACCACGAATGGATCGGCGAATAGCTCGAATGGATCGGCGATTCCCCTCACGAAAGCGTACAAAAATTCCCCCAGTTTTCATCTTTATTTCCTGTGATCTGCAAAGAGCACAATAAAGGAAGATATCCTCCGACTGATCCTCCTGTTTCAACCATGGCATATCTTTCTGCCATTTTCAGACAGTGAAATTAGATGCATCGTCTGTGTATGTAGCATCCCCACGTGTGTCAAACGTAATCCTGTCACCATAGAGCGTATAGTTCATGTCGGCATAAACATCAACTGTACCGAACACGCACCGTTACCGTACACGCACCGTAAAGTGTATAGAGTATCTGCGCTGCGCCCGCATGGTACTGTACCGAACTACACGTGCTTATCACCACACAAAACTGCAGCAACCTCATTTCCCAAACTAGTCCTTGTCGCGCAAAACCATTGAAAGAAACCGAAGACCCACTGGGGTGAGATTGCGCCATCATTTTCAAGTTTGCCTCGCTTTTCGTGCAAAATGTATCGCATTATGCGATGCGAATCCAGCTATTTCCATCACTGTTACTGCAGGATTTTGATGGATTCAGGATACATTGTACCTCCATATTGAGCAGTCACCAAAACCAACTTTTTTGTGCATGACAAAATGGGGGGATTTTTGCTGATTCAGGATACTTTCTAGTAGTTACCCAAGGAGTTAGGGTTAATATTAAAGGTTGTGTACATGATTGGTCATTGTTGCAATTTTCAGAAATGGCCGGATTTGGGGGTTGGTATTTTATAGGAAATATCGTTCCACTGACCTGTTCAAAGAAAAAACGGTGTTCGTTTTCAACCGTTGGGCGACAGTTAACTGGATTTGTTATAGCGCCCTCTTGTAAAATAAGCCCAATTTTTGTAAATGGGATCGTTTTCAATCGGTCACATATTACTGCGTGTGCCGACTGGTTACAACCCGTCGCTTCGGTACACTATGCGACACACACTTGTGCTATAATTGCATCCTTGCGCCCGTTTTCGGATTGTTAACCCATTTTAGACACAACAGAGACTAACTACATTCGGTCAATAGAAGGCAGTATTAAAAAATCTGTTATTTTTTTTCCCAACGATTGTTCAGCCGAACAATCATTAGAAAACAATATCAATTTCAACTTTTCTTAAAAACGACAGCACACCTGGTGCCATCATTTCACAGGATGATTAAAACTGCTTTTATCTTAGTCTAGTAAGGTATTTCGTAAATATTCAATAAAATATTTGTTGGAGGATTACCAATCGCGTACACTGCCTTCAATTGTCTGTATTCATCATGAGTGCAGCGACAATGCTGCATGATTAATTACAAAATGAACAACTCATAAACCAAAAAATTCAACCTGATATGCTCTCTTCCGCCATGTATGAAGGAAAAAAAGAGAGATTCTCTTTAAGGAAGCAGCGAGTTGGAAAATGCTCCGAAGACAGCTGAGGTTAGTACAATGGCCTGTGTGGAATGAAACAAGTGCAGACAAATCCTATTATGATGGGCTTATCTAATACTATTGATTATTACTGTAGTCATGTCCCTATTTTATACATTCCAGGTGGTCCAAAAATATAGGATGAGCGTATCAGGTTGAATCTACCCAAAAAAATAGATTGTATAAAAATACAAACATGTCAGTTTTGTTGCATAGAAAAAAAATGAACCGTCGATCTAAAAGTGTCATGTAAGGTAAATTTGTGTCAACTTCTTATTCTTATGCAGAAAGCAGACCACATAAATTTACAGAGAGTTAAAGGTAGGTATGTACACCATTTGCAAACATAAAAATACAAAACTACTGAATTATTACGAAATACTGTACTAGACTAAGTGAATAGCAGTCTCAAGCATCCTGCGAAATCATGGCACCCGGTGTGCTGTCATTTTCAAGAAAAGTGGAAATTTATACCGTTTTGGCATATTTTTGATAATAAAAAAATGACACCACGGGGAGGGGTTGAACTTCGATATCAACCTCGGTCCCTGGTCTGCTTTCCGAATCCCTGACACACTGATTAGAAGTTTCCTCATTCGGAGCTATTTTGAGCACAGGAAGTCAAACTTGCTATTCAGGGATAGATTTATAACAAGCACCGGTGGGTAATAAGGTTCAAGCCTCCGTGGTGTGTCATCGTAGCCAGTCCTTAACATGATACTTGTCTGAACTGGCTCTGTAAGCAGTGGTTCTGAGCTCCATAAATGTTGTCGGTGAATTGGATTGTTATTGAACCTGTTGTAGTTTGTGGCATCGGGTAAGTCAATTACGGGTATGTTAAGACGGAAGGCAGCTTTTCAGCTAGCTCTTGTCCAATTAATGAACTCAACGGGTGTTCCGTAGAGCTAGAGATGAAATCTAAAATGTGCTCACGTTCATACAATGATGGTTAGCCCCGGAGCTAGTGTTGCAGTGGCAGGAGCTAAAAGGTCGCCAAATATGTTATGTCATATGTGTTCATGGGGTGACGGTACATGTACTTCCCTCAGTGTGGGCTGGGTCAGTTACGTTCAAATGACAAATTACGGTGGAGCTAGGTCATACAAAGAGGCCCTGCTGAGCTGAAATTTTCGGGGCTAGCCCTGGAGCTGGCTAAAAAAAGAGCTAAGTTGCGTTCGAACGACAACTCTTTTAGGTGGAGCTAGCCAGCTTCGTGGCTATCTCAAGAGTTAGCCCTCCGTCTGAACGATACCTACATGTACTTGTATGTGAGGTTTGAGTGAGTGTTCTATTCTGACTAGAACTGCCAAGGACAAAAATGGAACTAAGTGCAGAAAGTTTAACTTAGTAAAAGCAGATTACCAGCCCACATTGCATGTGCCCTCTACTGCTTGTTCTTGGCTAATTTTTCTAACAGGGATATTTTGCTAAGCAAGTTTTTAGCAGATTCATGTAATTGGCCGAGCTTAAATCTAGGTTTTTGCCAGCTTTTTTGAACCAAAGTGCCCAAATATGCAGCAAATTTAAAAATTTGATAAATTAAGCAGGGTGTATAACATTTTAAAAAGAAAGTTTTGAGTTGAAGTTCATCTTTTCCCGTATCTCCATTTCTTGTAGATCTGGCACAGTCTTCCTCACTTGATATAATTTGTTGTAACATTCCTGGTTAATTCTGTAGATTAACATTTTGTTTGTTCAACTTTTGCTCATTCCGCCATGCCTTGCCGACCGCAGGATCAGCAATTTTGAAGCTTGTCGGCCAGGACTGAGGTCCGTTAGAGAATCTTGGTCACTGGCCAAGTCCGTAAACACACCCAAAATTAGGCTTACCTTTGTCAACCTTGACGATTTGTTTGAGTTATGCCAGTGAAATAATTTCCTGTTGTGACCGATGAATTGCTTGCAATATTTCTTGACTGAGATTGAAGAAAGTAGAGACTGTGTCCAATCTTGTCTTAAGTGAAATGGTAGTATGAAACCATTTGAAAAAATATAGAAATATGAACAGTTGAATATAACTGCATACTGCAAGGGAAACTGACTCGGGAGTAATTTAATCAATTTTAGAGGAAACAAAAAAACTGTGACTTATGTTTAGCAACCCCCCCCCCCCCCGAAACAAACGTATTGACAAATGAATCTCCAAAGAAATGACTCATACCATGCACAAAGATTACAACATCGCTCTCAATATAGACAAATTAACAACTGGAGGATTACTTTTCACAACAAATGATCAAAGGTAAGGCTGTTCATTTTCAAATAATTTAGTATGCGATTATTCGAAACGGGTTTTGACTGGATATTCGAAACTCGCCGATCAAGTTTTTCACGCGTCAGCTGCAACTGCATGTTTTATGTTTGGCGGTCGATATTATGGACGGCCCGATCGACTTCTTTTTGCATGCGCACATGTTGTCTCAAGATCATTAAAGAGCATGTTTAACGTTTTGATAAGAAATTAAAAACTCCAGCCTGCATGTTTTTTGCAATAGTTTTTGTATAAGTGTCAAGGGTTTTACGGACGGGAACATTAAACCTCTGTCCACCAAAAGTTACGTTGATAAAAATGCAAAATTGACATTGCTAAATGCTGTAACCTTTCTATTAAACTGCTTTGGAGTGCATATTTTTTGTGAATATTCAAACAAAAGGTATAAAGTATTTGAATATTCGGTTGTCGATCGAATATTCAAATATTCGGGACAGCTGTAATCAAAGGCTTCATTGTAAAACAATTATTCATAATGGCTTTGTATGCAAAAAAATCTGATACAGACAAAATGTGTAATAAATTTTGTTCTTACAAAACTTAAGAAAAGATTAGAAAAGTAAGCAAGAGCCTTGGCGTTTTTGTTAACACCTTGAAGACGGATGATGTCTATACATGTCAACAAAAATAAAGAAATATACCACCTGGCAGGATGACATCTATACACGCAATCTCTGCATTTTCAATCCATTGTTGGATTATTGTGTGTTAAGGTTGGCTGCACAAGCCTGTTCTGTCCATTTTTCTTGGCTGCACAAGCCAGCCCGGCACCCTCGCGCCTCATTATAAATAACCGGGTTCAAGGGGTTAACTTCTAAATTTAGTTACTGTTGGACCCAAACAATTATTAACCATATGAGTACGGTATTTTACGGGAGACGTCGGGGTGCTGCCGCGGCGGCTCTGGCAGCCAAGCGAACCGCTACAATGTGTTTGTGCAGTCAAGCGTAACATATACACAATAATCCAACAATAAATTGAAACTGCACAAACAGCGGCCAATGGCGTCATCCGGCCTGGTGGCACTGTTTAATCCAACAATGGATTGAAACTGCACAAACAGCGGCCAATGGCGTCATCCGGCCTGGTGGCACTGTTTTTTTTGGCGCCATATGGCGTCATCTGTACGCAAGGGGTTAAAAGATCAATAATTTCTACTATTTTTATGTTAGTACAACATACCAATAAGCATCCAACTTTACACTTTCAATTTCAGCATTGTTTTCTTGAATTCTTAATTATATTAATATTTTGACTGTGTTGTGAATGGACATATTTTAATTAATGTTGAGAAATTGTTTATCCAACTCAAGGTTTTCAAGTGTCAACACGGTTAAGCCTCCAGGCGAAGATGTTTTTTTGATTGGATAATTGATGCAGGAAGTACGTAGGCCTTGTGTCTGTCAGTCTATATGGAACTCAGCCTGCGTGTTCAGGGTTGGTTAGACGTTGTTATTTGCCTGACCTTAGTCAGACCAGACCACCTGTGTAGCCTGAGGGTGAAACGTCTTGCAGTGGACTGGCTCATCACTAAAGCCGTGTCCGCATTGGACTTTTTTGGGTAAAACATATGGAGATTGCTGTCAACTTTACCAAATTAAGTCCAGTGCGGAAAGCCGGTAAACTGTCCAAATTGTCAAGTGTCGATCGTCGGTTGTCCGTTTATCCCTCCGCAGTGGGAACTTTTACAGGACCAACCGAAGAGTTACGTGGTCAGTTTTATATTGCTGAAAGTCCAGTGCGGACGGCCACTGTAAATGTAAAATGTGCATTTTGAACACTGCAAAGTTTACGTACCAAGGACTTTTCGTGAGCAGTGTAATCCAAGTGCGGACACAAGGAAGAATAACCACAGTGGAATGTTAACAATTACGCACGGTAACTTTTTACAATTTTGTAAGTCCAATGCGAACGCGGCTTTAGAAACACCACCTCGTTATCTGTATTTGTATTTTATAGTTGGCATAAATGTCAATATTTATAATTCTTAACTTTCTACAATGTTCCTAGTTAACTGATAACAAAGTTGACTGATTAAGTCAATGGAGAAGATATGCCATCCACTGTAATAAACAATCTTTTTTTTTTTCAAATATAGGATGCTGTTTGAGTAAGGGAATAAATATGTGCTGGGCTGGTTTTAAACAAGTATGTTTAAAACCGGCTCAGCAGATATTTATTGCCATTCATAAAATACCTTTTTGTGTAATTCAGCAAAAACCTCCGAAAGTTTTAAATTTCCAACGATTCTGTTCAATTTGTTTTACATTGGTTTGTAAAACACCCCTTTAGCTATTTAATGGTTCGTTCCTCATGCGAGTAGTGCTAAAAATGTCCTTGTATGGAAATTGATGCGCGCGCGCCTGCGTGACATGTGGCGCAGAACGCAGCAGTGCCGGAGTAGTGTAAAATTATGGACTTTAAATGCGGACGCAACGGTAGTATTGCGCTTGTGTAATTGGGAGAGTGACTAGTCGCGCGAGTGTTGAACCATTAAAAAGAACCAGATTTCATAGGAGTCTAAATTTCGTGTGAACCGGAAAAAGTGTTTAAAAACCGGTTGGTGTTTTATCGGCCATTTAAAGAGCAACTCCAACGGTTTTGAAAAGTTAGAATTAAATGTTATTGTGTTCAATATATAATAAATTACTTACTCATTACAAAATGATGTTTGTTTTGCTTGTCAATGTTGTGTTATTTTGAGAGAAATTATTTCCAGTTTCTTTTGAGCTTATAGAAACTTTCCACAAATTGGCCGCTGCCGGAGATGTTGAGGAATGAAAGAAACATGATGTAGTACCGTAGAAAGCTGCATGCGATGTTATGTGCATGTGTACGTGTCACGTTGTTGCATGCTCAATGGTAATACGTGCCCCGCCCCCCCCCCCCCCCCCCCCCCACTGAAAATTCCGCAAACGCAGAAAATAATAGCATTATAAAGAAAAATCACTGAGCACTCCCCCCCCCCCACTGTAACATCCACCCCCCCAATCACCCCCCCCCCCCCCCCCCTATGGAGACAACCCTGGCTACGCCGCTGAATACATGTGCTTAAAATGTGCTCACGAAGCGGTGGGACAAGGATTTTGCTTGGGAAAAATCCCGAAATGGCCTCACTGGTAACCGTGAAGCGGCGAGCAAGCATAAGAAGCATGGGCTTGGCTGGCTCCCGATTCATGAATCTTCGGTGCTGTACGACTTTGAATGTTAGTAGTATTGGGGAGGCGGAAACCAGACCCAGCGCACCACGCGAGTGTTGCGGAATCGATTAAAAAAGAAATGTACTTGATTGATACTCTCGAGTACTGGAGTCGAGTACCGAGTACAAACCATCGAGTCCGTGCAAAATTTGAGTACAAAGAATCGAGTACGGGCCAAGTCCAAATAATTTTCGAGTACTGATAGCCGAGTACGGGCCGAGTACTTACGTGTACTCGAGTACGAGTACTCCAACACTGCCAAAATCCTCCAAAATTTTGCATTTATGTTAAAAATGAAAGGTACCCAGATCCTTAATCACCATTCACCCTCGGTCCTCTAAAATCCCGTTTCTCAAACGCCATTCATCCTCAATCCTCCAAAATCCTCCTGTGCTTTAAACACCATTCATCCTCAATCCTCCAAAATCCTCCAAAACTGCAAGGAGGATTTTTGAGGATTGAGGTCAGTTAGGGCTAAGTTTTTGTTTTCTTTTTTCAAAGGAATCAAAGGAAAGGAAGTGATATTCAAATTTGTGACCGGCTCTACAAAAATGGGTATTATGTCGCAAAATTTGAAAAATGAGTATGTATACACAGTTGAATTAGTCACATCCTAAGCTTTAATTTGGTGTAGGTTTGACCCCTGTGGCATTTTGTGTTCTCGAGATATCTTGACATTTGTATACTCCTATTTTCCAATTTAACGGAAGTGCGTTTAGAGATACAGCCCTTTAAACACACAAAGTGCAAAGAAATCAGATAGAAGTAATTTCTATCAACATTTATTTTGTTCACCTTTTGTTCATCAATATTAATGTTTCTGAAAATAAATTATGAAAATATAGATATAATAAAAGCTAAACAAAAAATCACTTATATGAAGATTTTTTCGGCTGCTTCACATAGAACATGTGTGTTTTCACATATAGTGCGACATTCTCAGTTTCCCCAGACTTTCTCACTTTGACCAAGAGAGGGGGCGAAACAGCATGACTGTATTTTTAAAACTGAAAGGAAACTGAGCCGTGCCAACAATTTGTTCCTCATAAGCTGTCTTCAGGACGAAATCTGGATTGCAATTTTGTGGATTTTCAAAATTCCCGGTGCTGTAAGATCAATTTTCCTGCAGTAAAGTTTGATCGTAGCTTCCCTAAGTTCCCTGCCTGATTTACGACAGATGGAACACTGTGCCTGATACAACTTGCAGCCTCCACCCAAGTGTAAAATTAATCATGGATTTCAAGTTATCCAGTTAATATTTGTGCTGGGCAGCAACAGGAGTGAAGGTCACAGCCTTGCAAGGTTTTAGTTTCAGACTGGTTACCTTCAACCTTGAGAAGTGCAATAATAACATTTATTGAAGCAGGTAATTCAAAGATTCATTGGCGCACGATGGGACTTGAGTAAATTGAGCAACTGGTAGTATTCCGCGTTCTTAGATGTAGTGTACACGATGCACGATTGGTAATCCTCCAAATTCTTTTTTACTGAATTATTACGAAATACCTTACTAGACTGTAAGTTAATAGTAGTCTCAATCATCCTGTGAAATGATGGCACCAGGTATGCTGTCGTTTTCAATAAAAGTGGAAATTTTTATCGTTTTCCAACGATTGTTCGTCTGAACAATCGTTGAAAAAAAATAACGGGTGTTTAAATACTGCCCTCTATTGACCGAATGTAGTTAGTCCGCGTTGTCTAAAATGGGTTAACAATCCAAAAACGGGCACAAGGTTGCAATTTTAGTACGTGTGTGTGTACGTGTCGTGTACCGAAGCGACGGGTTGTAACAGTCGGCTTGGCCTAGTTATGTGACCAATTGAAAACGATCCCGTTTACAAAAATTAGGCTTATTTTACAAGAGGCGCTATCACAAATCCAGTTAACTGTCGCCCGACGGTTGAAAACGAATGCCGTTTTTCTCTCGTTTTTTTGCGCCATCCAAGAACGCAAAACTTTGAACAGGTCAGTAAAACTATATTTCCTATAAAATACCAACCCGCAAATCTGCCCATTTCTGAAAATTGCAACAATGACCAATCATGTACACTACATTTAAGCATTTGGAGTTCATTGGCCTGTCCAGGGGTCGAAAATCTACCAGACAGCTTGGCTAGTAGCACAAAAATGTTACTAGACCGGAAGGTATTTCACAAGATCAATGGTAAAAATATTTTTTTTTCCTTTGCCGACCTTGTTGGGGGAGGGGTTAGAAATGCTGTTTTAATTGAAACTCCTTGCCTCAAAACTAAAAATTACCATTCCAGAAATGGGGCTTTTTCAGTTCACCAGATATCGAAAAAAAATGAACTTTAGTGATAGCATTTCATGCAGTTTATGAAAAAAATCACTAGACCACCGGACTATAGCTAGTTCGGTCAAGAGTTTACTAGACCAACTCTCAAATCACTGGACTCGGTCCAGCAGTCCAGTGGATATTTTGATCCATGCTGTCATTGAATTGTCCTGTTCCTATGTGATTGTGTGGTGCAGTATGTTTTCAAGTACATGTACATACTTTGAAGAATAGATACAAATTTTTCGCGACTTTGAGTCCAGTCATTTTAAGGAATGGCTTGAGTGAAATTGAGTTGAGTGATTGGCTTAAGATTAACCCTAACTCCCTAAGGTGTGTGGAAAATCATATTCAAATTAGAGGATTCAGGACTGTTATATAATATAACTTTGGTAATGAGCAAAAGAAAATTGATAGTTTTAATCTGAAAACTTACTGTTTATACATGGTACCAGTACACCCTCCTGAGACATATTTCCATCTGAAATGCTGTCATCTTCAAGAGATTGTACTATAAGACCTCCAAAACACTCTGGCTTATTTGGATTGCAATGATTGAATGAAGCACATAAGACCATGCACACAAATACTGAAAACAAAATGGTTTCTCAATATGACCTTGTGACTTGGATCATAATGGAATGAGCTGAAACTTTCACAGGTTTGTTATTTCATGCGTTGAATACGCTGCCTGCAACTGTTTCCTCAGCACTTCCAATGCTGTGTCATAATACTGATCATGTACCTGTATGGTCGAGTCATTGAATTATGAGGAGCAACTAATTTAAATTTAGTTTAACCCTTCTGCTATTATAACTATCACAACCTATCAAAAAACCAATCCTCTCCTCTCCCATAGCTTGTGTGTCTCGACCTTTTGATAGGGTAGTTGGCTCCAGTTTGGCATCTGGAGAGGGGAGGGTTAATAATGTTAATTTAACTATGAGATTTTTAAGATTATAATTGTTGTTGTTTGCTTGTTGCAACATGAATAGCACTTTATATCCGGAAAGTGAGAGGTATGTTTGCTTTGTATGAGAGAATCTGATAAACTGTAAAACCGAAATTGTGAATAAACCCCGCCCTTCCCGTAGATGATACAGGGGAAGGACACAAGAGGGGGACACACAAATCCATTGCAGGATTTGCCGTCGGCAAACCGCCACACAGCACGATCAGCCGTCAACCAGCCTGCATGCCCACCCAATCAGCACACAACTCCCTCGCTGGGTTAATCTGACATTCAGCCAACCACAACTCGGGTTATATTGATCATTCACACTCCAGTGACGCCTGGCCAAAAAAAAGAAAAAAAGAGATATGCTGTACACCGAGGCTTGCATTTATAAGCTCTGAAATTCACCAGCATGTTTTTATAAACTGGATACTTGCAATGCTATTGAAATGTAGCTGAGGCATATGCTTTGTGATATTTTTTTAAAAAGTCCAATATACTGGGCTGGCTAGCATGATAGCCGCATGGGACTTGGATACAGTGTGGCAGGATTGTTTTTGAAGCATTTCGACTAGAGTTCCTGATATTTATGATTCCGGTGGGAGTTTTTTTTTCTTTGAACTTGGCGTGCTTGGAATTTTCACCAACTGAACCGGATTTGGAAATTTTTCTGATATACACTTCATGTATGTGGGTGAGTTAAATTGTGAACTAAAATTGTGTGTTGGTTTTGTTTTTTTGGCTTGTTTGTGGAGTAGATTTTTTCTCCTCAAGTTACTGGTACTAGTTTGTTTTGGTCTGAATGTTATTATTAATGATTAAGATTAAGTGTGTAATCCAAATGGAGGAAGTTATTTTTTTTCTCTATTTGGTATAATAATAATAATTAATAATAATTAATAATTGTTATGCTTATAGAGCGCTTTCCATCGTATCAACGATCTCAAAGCGCTTTACAATTATTACCCAGTCATCAGGCCCTGGACCACGTGGCAGCCGATATCAGCGCAAACACCATGTTCTTGGCAGGGTTCGAACCCATGCACCCATCGTACATGAGTCGAACACTGTAATATACTGTTTGGCAGAATATAATGATGGCAGCTTGTTAATTTTGCATAGAGGAATTGAAGAATTTGACACCATTTTTGTTTGAAATGATGTGCCTGAACAGAGATCTGTACAGGACCATTATATTCAGCCTGTGTTATACACATTTGGTCTTTTTATGGTAAAATGTGTGATTTTATGTGTTCTTGTACTGTTCATGCCCTTTTCGAGTTTCATCCCCCAAAATAATTTATCTTTTTTTTATTTTAGCAATAACATGTTATTCACTTGTTAATGAGGCATTGGATGAAAAAACAAAACCACCCACATTTTTCATTACAATGCAGCATGTAAGAAGAAAGTAATGAGAAGAAACTGGAAAAAAAACCAACCCAAATTTGTTGAAAAGTAGGGACAGTACATAGACTGGACTTAAAACCACCATTTTGTACTCACAGATCTTTAACGGAACCTGGTTAAGCGGTGTAAAAACAAACAAACAAACAAACAAACAAACAAACAAACAAACAAACAAACAAAACGATTGAGTTTCAATTCCTCTTAGTTAAAAAAAACCAATCCATGCCATCAATATGGCCATACATGGCTGTTAATACTCAGCATTGTTTAGAATGTTCACTCGCTTTATTTGCCATCCTTGCATATGTGATATTTGTTGACACAAAATCTAAGCTTTCACAGTCTGATGTCAAGCAAGCTCTCGGTTACGTAGCCGGAATGATCCGGTGGCAAGCGCCTCGTTATTGAGGCCTGGTTTAGCCAGGGCCCAGGGAAGGAGTTAAGTGGCACCTTCAGACCGAATTACATTACTTGGGGCAGGCGCAAACACTGAGGCTAAAACCTGTCTGGAGACGTCTTCAATTACCTTGCCCTTGATTCAAGTAGCCATTACCAGACATATTTTGATAATTTAGAAATAGCTTGTCGTCAGTTGCTTTTTGAGTTTGATAATGTCCTGTCATTTTTTTGTCGTTAGTTCAATTGTGGCCTTGCCTGTAAACAAATATAGTGCAGCATAGGTGAGCTAGTTTCTGAAGCTGTTGGAAGTTTACCATCTGACTTCTTGAAGAAAAATCGAGGGAATTTGTAACATTGGCTGTCCACTTAAAAAATGCTTAGCAAATTGTTAACGATTCAGTAAAGAGAAAGAGTGAGTGGGTATACATGTTCCGCATTGTATTTGGGTCATTCCATGAAGTTGAGATGAGACACAATGTGTGACATATTGGTAACATTTTTAAATTGGTGTAAAATAAATTTGTTGCACCACATGTGATTCTATACAATTATTTCATCATAGGTTAGATTCATTGTGACATAATATTTAGGGTCCTCTCTCTTGAGTTTCACATGAACTCCCATAGACTTACTATGGATAAATCAACGATGTAACAAGGGACACGGTGTCCCGGTTACATCTTAGTTTATGTTGCTCATAATTCATAAATAATCATGTTAAAGCATCCAAATCTGTATGTGGTAGTTAGAAAATGTTATCCTTTTACATACCCATCAAATACAGTTGGCTAAAACATTTGATGTAATAATTGATTTGGCAAGCCTGCAAGGATGTAACATGGGACACCACTCCATCAAGGGTGGAAAACTAACACATGACACCAATTTAGGGGGCCTTTTTTATGTTTTTATAAAGAGGTTCTCCGTGTTTTTTAAATTATTTTGCATGGACATTTCACATACTGCTTACAGATAAATTATGGAAGAAAGTTCCCAAAATTGTTAGCATGTAACGTGGGACACCACCGTTACATCCGAGTCAATTTTGCCCCAATTTTGAAAAGGCAGTCCAATATATTGACTCTACAAGTTAATTTTATTAAAACAGTAATCACACAAAAGAAAAGAAATTTAATTCAGACTTCATTTGATGTAAAGTAAGAAAGCTAGACATGCAGGCAGGATTTAACAGAGCGGGACACCATCCGTTAAATCCTTAACCACAGATTTGTTAGCCATATAACAGAAAAGATGTAAGAGATACTGAAAATATGATTTGTTGTTAAGTTACATGCAGTTTTTCCTAACTTCTCATGTAAAAGAAAAAAAATAGTTAATTTTTTTAACCTCTGAACCCTATTTGTACTTTGTAAGTTTTTATGTCACAAAATTCCTCCATAATTTAGCCCGGGACACCATCACACTTGGTAACAAAACATAAATATATCACATATAATGCCCTCATGTTCTGTATCATTCAAAATCCTTCCTTTTACTCTTCAAGTTCATACCATAATCAAAATTAAAGTCAGTTTAGTTTAAACAAGAAAAACAATTACATGATCAAAGAATGCCAAAATGTGTGTGTGTCTCAATTTCATGGAATAACCCATTTATTAAAGAGCTTTTGACTAAAGTCATTTATGAATGGGAATAAATTTGTGATAATATACATGTAGTCTTAGCATCCAATAAGGACTGTGGTTGGCTAATAATGGACTTCCTTTTGGGCTTGGTCCATTATTTATAGTTAGATTATGTCAATTTAACTAAAAATATTCTTCATTAAGAGCACAGCAATATTTGGCATTTGAAATACCAATTGCACAACAAATTCCTTTTTTGTATCTGAGAATTGTAGATTATAGTAATTAAATTTCCGACTCAAGAACGTCATTTCAAATAGATACAATTTGTAATGCCTATTGCTTTCCAAGCTTTCCAAGCCTTCCAGTCAGTTACAAATTTGTAATGTCTCAAACATATGTCGCCGATGAGTTTCGCTGTTTCAGTTTATGTGATTGTGTTAGCAGTGTGAAAGGGAAGCATTGCATTATGGGAGTTCTGCTAGAGAAAACGGGAACCAAGAAAGCATCCCATGCGTGCCCAAGTGTGTTTGTACATACACGATCAGTCCTTCATTACACAAATTCATGACAATGAGTAAGTGGAATTCTGGATTAATAGTGTATCCCATGATGCCGTGCAACCGGAAAGCCATTAATGAATTTACTGTACGTCGGGCCAATCAATTTGTACATTGTGTGAGTGACATCCTCTTTTGTTTGGTTTGAAACTCTTAAAAATGATCAAAATGTCATTGAAGTCTTTTTTTTTTATTACAAATGAATGAAAATGCATTATTTTGATAAGAAAAAGTACAAAAAGACACATTATCTTTACCCATCCCCCTTTTAAAATTATGTTACGTCCTGCATTTTAAGTATCTATGCAATGACCAGAAATGTTTATTTCAGATGAAACCCCTGTTGTTTTTTAGATATTGAACAAGTGTGTTTTGGTGGATTTTACTCATAGCGACCAAAATCGCTTCTGCGTGACAGGAAACTTGATAAAATCTCCGCAAAACGAAAATAGAATTTGATTAGAAGTTGAGAGCCTTGCGGTGTGAGCTACACATCAAATTACAATTTGCTTCGTGTTTTGTGCCGGCGCGGCATAAAAGTCAGAATCGGGCAAGTGTTAACAAAGAATAACAGTGAGGCAACGGTTGGCATGCCATTAATTTCTAGAAATTGATCAAATTGTCAGCACGACCGAGTCCAATCTGCTGCGCGTGGTCTGTTACAGACCTGTGGATATATTCCCCACATTTGGCTAAATTTGCAGAGTAAATTTCATAGGTTTCTTTGTAGGAAAGAAACTCTCACAGTACAGGGTGGGGAACTTTTTAAAAGTTTCAATGTGAACAAAGAAAACTGACAGGAGTGGGATTTGAGCCTTCCGAATACCGTACCGGCACTCTACCTACCGAACTTTTACCCTACATGTATGTTGGCAGTCTCCCAAATTGTCAGTGTCTTTGTTCAGGGGGGGGGGGGGGGGGGGGTGGGGGTGGGAGAGGGGTGGAGGGGAGGTGGGGAGGTGCATGCTAGTCAGACAAATCTGTTCACACCACTTACAGTGATTCGTGAAACACGACAATCGACCCAAATGGCACTGAAAGTTCCTTTCGCCAAAAAGGAATGCTACGTGACAAGTTTCGCTGTGAGTGGTGCCAGTATATGGAATAATCTGCCTGAACAAATGAGAACCATAAACTCCTTAAGTACATTTAAATCGGAGCTACGTAAAAACATTTATCAGTGATATTTCTGTCATGTACGCTAATCTGCGGAGTTATAAACTTGGTTGCCAAAATACTTTGGAGCCAGATGGGAATTTCCCCTTGTTTTTCACCCTAAAAGGTGTTTTTCGCTGGTTTTTCGCCCATCCCGTATTAATCAGCAATAGGCTTCTGGGAGAGTTGAAAAGTTAACCGAAAATAGATTTATTTGTGTAAACATTATTGTATTTGTTGAAATATTTTGTATGAATGTGTAAATATTCAGTTTTAACTAATAATATGCAGGGCCCCAATGGAAACCAGTTTTAAACTGTTTGGGCACACCCTGGGAAAAGAAATGTAGTAAATAAATAAATAAGTCATAAATCCATAATGTCGTATAGCCATGGATTACGCCTAACTTTAAGATACAACATGGGAAGTGACATTGTGGGGATCACTCAATGAGGATACAATTTTTTTACTTATGTATAACAACAAACCACACGGGAATCTGACGATTTTTTTTAAAACCGAAGTGTTTGATTCCGTTGATCATATTGAGTTGACCTTTGAGGCAGCTGTAATGAGGAAAAACCTCTGCTCCGCACAGCTGATAGTTTTCTATCATAAAAAGTAAATTTTTAGAACATCAGAAAATCCAATTCAACTTCAGTGTGTCCGTATGTCTAATGAAATTGTTAAAAGACCCAGTTTTTGGCTGTTTTGGAAACTTTTCCAAAACAGCCCTTGTTTTCGTTAAGATTTTTTTTTTTTTTTTTTTTTTTTTTTTTTTCCCAGCCAAATGCCCATAGCATTTGTACACGTTTTCTTTCTTACCGGCACTTTGGCTACTTTTATGCTGCCGATTGGCTTTAAACTTGGCAGACACTTAGACTAACTGCTCAGAATGTATGCCGAACATTTACGTCATGATGACGTCATCACGTGATTCTTTATAAATTTTTGAAATTTTTAAATCGAAATTTTTTTTCAATATATCTAGCGAACAAAACAAGATATTTTCAAAATTCATTTTGTTATAGCTTTGGTATGTCTCAAAGATATCCCCTAAAAGGGAGAAAATGTGTGACGTCATGATGACATCATCAAAAATGTGCTTTTTTAAAACACATACAAGGATAGGTCCGATCGTCATGAAAAGTGGTGGGTAGGTAGATACTGTCACTTTCATGCAAAATCTGAAATGAGGTCATGATGACGCCATCACGTGATTTTTTATGAATTTTTGAAATTTTAACATCGTAATATTTTTTTTAATATATCTGCGAACAAAACAAGATATTTTCAAAATTCTTTTTGTTATAGCTTTGGTATGTCTCAAAGATATCTCCTAAAAGGGAGAAAATGTGTGACGTCATGATGACATCATCAAAAATTTGCTTTTTTAAAACACATATAAGGATAGGTCCAATCGTCATGAAAATCGGTGGGTAGGTAGATACTGTCACTAGCATGCAAAATCTGAAATGATGTCATGATGACGTCATCGGCAATTTTTTTTATATTTTTACGAATTTTTGAAATTTCATTTTAATCACAAAGTTTTACCAAAAAAACCAAAACAGCCCTGTGTTTGTCCACAAACACTGTACCATGTCTAGTCTTAACTTTGTTTTGCTACTTGGCTTGGCAAAACAAATAATCACTGTTGACACCTTACATGTAAATGTGGTTTTCTCTTTGAAATGGACAAGGAGATACATTTGTAGTAAGATACGGGATGGCGGGAAACGCCCCCCCCCCCTTTTGTGTTGGTCATTGTGGTCCCAGAATCTCAGGAATTCCTTTCAGATATCTAGGGGGAATGTGAATAGGTAACAATAGTCTGGAGTGTGTATAGAGTATTGGAACAAGAGGGGTACCCATTGGTCCCATATCTTGCTGGGTATGAGGTGATTTGATTTTGACAATGGGATTCCGAAATCACATCCTACTCTATTCAAAATTACTTCTGAAGCCTGTAAACTGTTGTCCCACCTTGACAAGGAGTACATTGTGACTTCTGAGCCCATATTGTGACTTTTTGGTTTAACAGCTTAAAGGTAGTTTACAACATTTGTAAACATAAAAAAAAAAACTACTGAATTACTACGAAATACCGTACTAGACTGTAAGTAAATAGCAGTCTCAAACATCCTGTGAAATCATGGCACCTGGTGTGCTGTCGTTCTCAAGAAAAGTGGAAATTTATATCACTTTATAGTCTAGTTCCCCGACCTGATAGTTCCCTGACATCTATAAATTGCTCTGTTTTGTCTAAAGTGTGGTCAGGGAACCAGACTACTAGAACAGAATATTTTTCTCTGTTTCCCAGCATCTATGCACACAAAACTCAGTGTTACAAGTCAGTGTTACAGTATTTGCTAGCACGTTATAAATACTATTCCCCAAAACCATTTATTTCTGGAAATTACAGCAGATTTATATAGTACCTTTAAACCTATCTGGATGTGATTTTGGACCCTCATTGTTAAAATCACATTGCCTAATCCTCCTGTCCATTTTGAGTAAAAAATCACATCCAGTGGTTTCACAGTGTGTGTACGGCTGTTAGTTCAATTTGAAATTACCAGCAAATATACCACAAGGATACAGCATTTAGAGAATGCCAACATACATTGGTGTAGGTTCAAACCCTGTCCTTGTTAACTTTATTTGTGCACTGTAAAATAGATTTTACATTGTGGGCGGAATCACTTTAATTAACCCTCCTACTGTTATAACTATAACCTATCAAAAAACCGAAGCCCTTCCTCTTCAACAGCTTGTGTGTTTCAACCTGTCACTCAATAGGTTTTGATAGGTAGGGAAGTTGGCTCTATTTTGGCACCAAGAGAGGGAGGGTTAATGTTAACATGTTCATCGTTCAGAGTTGGGTTCCATTTCAAGATACATGTAACACTGCCATTTAAACTTCATCTGTTGTCTGGATATAACCTAAAATATAGGCTTTGTGTTCTCTCTGGACAAGTTTGTTTCGCCTGTTAACATAGTTTGCTTTAATACCTATTTCAAAAGTCAAATTTTTCTTTTGCAGATGATCTGTAATGCAGCTGTCATCCTATAGTGTGTACTTTTAAAGAGGAACAGCCCTTAGAACACTTCAGATGATATAAGAGAAATCTTGAAGTCCCTAGCTACGCCTTAACCATTTTACTCCCGAACGTTTTTGTTGAGTCTGTCTTGATACATCATGTACAAATTGACTATGGATACAGAGTACAACCACACGATCCTTAGCCGTCACGTTTCTCTTATACATCTGAAGTAATCATTGCCCAGGCAATGCCGGACCTGCATTGCAGATTCGCCCATCGTTTCGGCGATGGGTGTAGGAGAGTTTCCCTGATCCATTGATTGTGGCGCAGGGTTTTGTTTATTCGGGCGTGCTTAGAATTCTCCTTGTCAAGTTATCCTGACTGATGGGTAGCCGTACTTAGCCTTTGAGAGACCATTAAAAGAGGGCAATCAGATTGTGGGACTTTTAAAAATGAAAGCCATGAACTAACTGCTCTGTTGCGAGCTTTTATGTGATATTTTCTCCTGAGCATAATTTAATTCAATTCATTTTCAAAGTGAACAAAGAGATTTGTTTGTAGTGTGAAAAGGCTTTATGTTGGTCTTGTGGCCAATAATGCTGCATATAGAGAAATTTACTGCTACTAATAAACTTATGCTCAAGGTCATTCCATTTTTATGGTTCACAATTATGCAAATTTGCTGATGCATATATATTCCAAGACAAAACACACGAAAGTGTAGTAACCCGTATTAGGTGACCGAGACGATGATTATCCTTTATAGCGATTGTACATGTAGTCAGTACCAGTATCAGATGGTTAATATCATTAACTCACTGAATTCATTGAGGTCTAGTGTATAGCAGAATCCTGCAGCCAATTAACATTCATCTTGTTGTGGGAGTGCCGTGTTGCTGAACACCTTAACCCTAACCCCCTAGACCCTTTTTGCTAGGAACCATCCTCAATCCTCAAATCCTCCGATTACCCTGCCCCCCCCCCCCCCCCCCCCCAAATGCATTCATCCTCAATCCTCCAAAATCCTCCTTGCTTGAAACACCATTCATCCTCAATCCTCTAAAATCCTCTTTTTTTAAAATACCATTAATCCTCAATCCTCCAAAATCCAAAATTTTGGAGGATTGAGGTGGGTTAGGGTTTTAATGGTATTGAATTTTGGTTTGGTAAAGGTAGGATGACTTAACCAACTTCTTTCACAAGTTCTTTACTCTAATGCTGGGATATTGTTTTTTTGTTTGTGGGTTTTAGGTTATACATGTAAATGCCAGAGTCACTGGGGATATCCTGTGGGTTGTGAGGACTTAAGCCCTGTCCGCACTGGACTTTTTTGGGTAAAACTTACCGAGACGATGGGTACTTTTCCCATTTTAAGTCCAGTGCGGACAGCCTAGGACGTTTTCCTCTGTTACTTTTCCTGAGTCCAGCAGTTACTGTTACCGGGCAACTGCTGCCCAGGAAAACTGACCTGGTAACTTTTCTCGAGACGATAAGTCCAGTGCGGACAGTGTGATAAAAGCGGCTCAGGAAAGCGTACATCTGGCCCAAGCGCAAGGTCATGCTTTACAGAGAAACCACGCATGCACTTTGCATTGTTTCACTGCGGTGCAGTGCATATGTGGCAAGTTTCCAAATTCCAGTGCGTTGTTCCTCTTTTGGTCGCAATCATGGCAGATTTTATTATTGATACAGTCAGAGTTAAGTACAGGGACAAAGGGGAGAACAATGCCATGTCTCCACAGGGATGCAAAAACGCGGATGGGTGTAGGAAACTGTGTTAAACTTTACAGGCAGTTAGTTGACCTGGGATCTCATATACTTTAAATGGCAAAACCAAGAACAAAATGCTGTTCTTGTAGTCTGGTTCTCTGACCCTACACCAAGTGAGATGGAGCAATTTATAGACATTAGGGAATTTTCAGGTCAGGGAACCAGATCAGCTGGCTTGCACCCATTTTGGTAAATTTTGGTAAATTTGGTAAATTAAGGGCAGTATTTGAAAAAAAGTCTGCTTTTTTCCAACCGACCATCATTTAATATTAGGCTAATACAAAATCCTATTTTTCTTGATAATGACAGCTCACCAGGTGCGGTGATTTCACAGGATGCTTGAGACTATTATTTATTAACTGTCAAAGGTCTTTCATAATAATTTTTTTTTGAATTTTTGTTTATGATTGCGAATGTTTTATATTACCTTTAAAGGTAGTATATGTACAACATTTGCAAACATCTAAAAGCAAAACTACTGAATTATTACGAAATATCGTACCAGTAAATAGCAGTCTCAAGCATCCTGTGAAATCATGGCACCTGGGTGTGCTGTCGTTTTCAAGAAAAGCTGAAATTTATATTGTTTTCCAACGATTGTTGGCCGACAGTCATTGGAAATAGTCTCCATGATGTTTATAAATTGCTCCGTTTTGTCTACACTATGGTCATGGAACCAGCCTACTAGAACAGTTTTTTTCTCCGTTTTCCCAGCATCTACATGTATGCACACAAAACTTTAAACAGGTCAGTGTTACATTTGCTAACACGCTAATTAACCCCCAAACCATTTCTGAAAATTACAGCAAAAGCAAATGGTGTATGCTACCTTGAAGTTCTCTGTCCTGCACCCCATATATCTGTTGCATTGCACATGTTAGCATCAGTGCAGCAAGAATGAGTGTTATTATATCTGACTGTTCCACCTTTGCCTTGACACCTTGTTGGGTAGCTGGAGGGCTAAAACTCATCTGTCTGATTGTCCACAAGTAAGGCCATACAGATGATAGCTGCAGGACCGATTCACAGATGGCAGTCCAGGCCATGGCCTGGCTGCAATGTTGGGACTTACTGCCAACCCTTTCTGTACCTGCTAGAATAATTTTTAATATAATGCTCCTTTGGGTAGGGTTTAATCCAGAAGTAGAAATCTGCCTGTCCGCTTTCAGTGAAGATTTAAAAGTATCACTTTTATGTCTTTTAATGTCATTATTCAGATTAACTGCCCAAAATGTTGTGCCCAGTGAAGATAAAATATATTGAGCCATTGTAACAATTTTTAACCCAACATATTCAGAGTAACCACCCAAAATTTTGGCTTAAATATATTAAGAAAATATTTTAAGAATGTTTGGCAGTTTTTCTGGTTTTCCCTAAAATTTCCAGGTAGTTTAAAAAATGTTTTAAAAATTGGGTTCTAAAAAGTTTTATCTAAAAACAAATTCATTTTAGCCCTGTTCCTACATGTACTTCAATCTTTAAAAAGAAATTTATTTTTAGCCTGTACACAAATTTTCTGTCTAGAATATAAAGGCAGCGAAATTACCACAATCATTAGGCCAACCTTATAAATTTTTCTAGGATGAAGTAAACACCAATAAGCTGTGACGCCACCAAGGAAATTTGAGCCCGGGAAAGTATTGCTGCAGCCAATGTGATTGCCCAACCGAGAAACATTGGGCATCGTTGGATGAAGTACTGGCTCTTCACAACACGCAGACTTGCTTGAGCAAATGCTGCCTGGACTAAGAATCATTGAGAAAAGCATCTTGAGGATGCCAAGAGTTTAAACCTGGAGATAAGGGGTTATCTTTTAGGCCATGAGAGAGAACCTGGAAAGGTGTTATACAAGTAATCACTGGATGTAGATGACATCAAAGATTTAATATTCTATACTTAGGGAGCACTGCCTAACCCATGGTCGGGCCAGGCCTTTGAAAAGCCTAGCCATGCCCGGGCCTTCTGGCTTTTATTTTAGTATTGCTATTGTGAGCCAGAAATCACCTTACAATATGGCATCTGCTAATCGATAAAACCCAGCCTCTTCCAGGCTAGGCCGGGCTGTGGCCCCTCCCACACTAATCTGTAGTGATTGCTTTTGTTGTCATTCCATTCACGGGCTGAAGATCAAGTTTGGGTGAACAATGGGAGCTGGCTGGACTCCAGCATTAGTGGGTAGTTTATTGTGTACAACCACAGGATTATAGAAGCCTAAAGGCCCGGGGCTTGGCCAGGCTTTTCAATGGCCTGGCCCGACCATGGGTTAGGCAGTGCTCCCTTATACATCTGGTATAAGTGCAGTATCTAGCTGCAACTTTTTTTCACCATTTCATGGTACCGGTAGAAGGAGATACCATGACACAAATAAGTTAATTTGCAATCACACTTTTCATTCTTCTGCAAGACAGCAGATGCCGTACAAACTTATTGATGAGCAGTACTTTTGTAAATGTAACCATATCATTGTAACTAAGAAATCAATTTTTTGTTTACATATCATTTTCTTTTATGTATTAGAAAGAGAATACTCAACTTTTCATTTTACATGTATCACTCAGTTTTGCACCGTGATGGGTATTGGCATTATGTAAACCCTTGGTACATGTAGTTGTTATTGATTTTCATTTTCTGAGATTTATTTAACGCCTTAAGTACGGTAGTGAGGCGCCGGGGTGGCCTGTGCAGCCAAGCGAAATTACCACAATGTGATTGTGCAGTCAAGCGTAACATGCACAATAACCCAACAATGGATTGAAACTGCACAAATAGCGGCAAATGGCGCCATCCGGCCTGGTGCCACTGTTTTTTGCGCCATTTGGCATCATCCGTACGCAAGGGGTTAAGGGCTTTTAACTCAAAGGTACGTCTGGCGACTTGTGACTTATTTTGTTGGGTTGGGTAACAAATATGATGAAAAAAAAAGGGAAATGTAGTTTGATAATTAGGGGTGTGCATCAGAACTGAGTACCCGACCGTTCATGTCAGGAACCGGTTCCAGATTATGGAATCGAGTACCCGTACAACTTTACATTATAGCACAGTAACTTCCCAGAAAATGAAAAAGGAAAGGTTACGAATGTTATTTGTCGGGAATTTTCAAAATTAAAACACGACTACATGTACATGGGAAACCACCACAGATTTCATGTTTATGACGCTCACAAAAATTGACAATAAAGGGAATTTTATACCGGTTGTGGTTTTTGTAGTCTGGGTATGGATAAAGAGCCTCGACGAAACATACATGTGTAATAGCATGCCTCATTCCACTATAAATACAACTGTATGAAGCTTCTGTCTTTTGTGATATGCCGGCGCATGCATGTGCCGGAACATTTAATGGCGGCAAAGTGATCATGTTTACTAGACAGGCATGAGATTTTTCAGACTTTTGTCTGAAATCAGAATTTTGAATTTTAGAAAAAGACATTATTGCAACTTCCGGGATTGGAAGTTTTGGGTTGGGTTTCTTTAACAGGTACCCGGGTACCCGTATTTCTTTCAATCGGGTACCCGGTTCTTTTACTACCCGTAAATGCACACCCCTACTAAAAATACTATTACATTTTGTATGACTTGGCAAAGAAATGAATTCCTTCCACAAGTTGTGGAAGGAAACGGCATGCTTGCACCATTATAAATGAGATATATTTCCCCCATGATATGATGTCTCATAGTTTATTCATTTCTTGGCCATGAAAATGTATTCATGAATGCTGTCCTCAGAGCCAAGCTGAGGCCATGTGCACTTCTGTCATGGTTGTCCTGTAAGTCTTTGTGGAGTTGTTTATTACATGTACTTTAGTTAAGTAATTTTGTGTCCTTTTCATGGAGACGATACACACGTGAAGCAATTGTGTACATTAGTTTCTGTCATGCTTTACTCCAGGGAGAATCGCTTCAAACCTATTTGCTTCTCAAATGACCAACTCCCAGGTACTATATGCAAAGTTCGACTTAAAACGACGTGAATTAAGGTATATAAATATATTCTCGCGTGACGAATCATGCATAGTGACTAAAATATCTAAAGTAATTGAATTACCTTGAAAAGTAAGGGTTTTTATGCTTTAGGCCGAGAGTCGCCTCGCCCTCCGTATATCCACCTCGCGAAGTGCCGTGGATGACGCATTAATTTGCCTTGAAATATGTCAAATTGGTTTGTATCGGGATATTTGTACTGATGGGCCATTTATCATCACCCTGTTATTAAGCTGAGGCACAATTTTAATCATCATTAACTCTTTCCACTGAACTCTTTGTAAATCTCTTTGGATAGCGTATTGGCCATTGCATTCTGTAAGCAGTGATGTAGTCGAGACCATCATAAGACCAGGCACAATACCATTCACAAGACCAGCTTGTTACAGGCACTTGCCACTTGTGATGGTCTCGACTACCTCAATGGCTGTAAGAAACTGAATCCAGCAGCAGCCATATTAGTACTCCCATTGTGTGGAATCTTTCCATATCAGTAAAGTGATTAATGTGTTGACCTTTGGGAAAAATTTGCTAAATCTAGGGTATTGGGAGTACTAATATGGGGTTATGGTGGCTTCAACTCGAAAACGGCCTCAATCCAGTTTATATAGCTCTTTCTCTATAAGATAATTCCATGAAAATAAACACTTTTGAGTTGGAGTCCTGGCATTTTTGAATTTTCTCAATTTTGACAACATTCACAGTCACATCATGGCACACCTTTTTATTGGTGTACCCATTTTTAACAATTTACTTTGAAATTAGCTGGATCCGTGGATTATTCGATTTCTCTTGGCTAAGAATAAAGGAGTGCTTTTAGTCTGTCAAATTCTAGATCTGGACTGCAAAAAGTTGTTCATTCTGGTGTCTTTGTTATAGTAAATATCCCTGGCTGTGTTCAAAAATACATGTCGACGTAAACCAGTCAGACAGAAAGCTGGTTATTTGGAATTAGCACACTTAAATGCTCAAAATAATGCTTAAGAAAGACTAATTTTGATCAGCTGACATGTTAGTCACCAAGTAAATTCCCTGGTGTTTGACCTCATAGTTGGAGATGGAAAAATTATTTGACAATTTATTTGTGGTGTTATTGTGTCTCTCTGAAAGTAGAAATCCTGTAAGGGTCCAGAGCATGATACCAAATGAGAGGCTGTTGTCAGATCAACTTTGCAACTTAAAAAGTTAGTTTTTTTTGTTTCAAAGGGTGCTCTTGTGTTATTTTTCGCACTTCTTAAAGATTATTGGTACTCTTATTACAGGCCATTCCAAATTTTTAAATTTCTATTTGTTTTCCCAATTTTGTTTTTGGCTCACCCACCCACTCCAATTTTCGATCTTAAAATATTGATTTGCTGTTCAATTAAAAAAAAAAAAATCAAATGTCTAGTTCAGTGACTTCTTGTTTCATTAGTTGATAGAATGTGGGGAATGATTGGTTGCAGTCATTTACTTTTCATTTTATGTTTCCTTTCTTAGTTTTATTCAAAAGTGAATTTCGATTTTCAATAATTTTCCTTAACCCAATCGAAAAGTTGAAAACATGGACAATTTTGAATGACCGCTTACTGCTGTAAATCGGTGAGAGTTTTTGCTAGGTAAAGGTGGGTTAGGGTGACAGTGCTGGATTAGGGCGACACTCGTACTGTCGCCCTAATGGTTTTTGGGTGAGGTTAGCATGGAGGAGTATTATTTTAGTTCTATCCCCAAATCCCATAGACTTTGTACACACATTTTGGTCATTTTGGTCATTAAACAATCTCCGATCTTAATCAAAATTAACATAAGCATAGACCCTTAACTGAAATTGTGTGCCGATGAGTGATGTCACGATGATGTCATCGGGTGTCATATTACAAGCGATTTAAGATAAATATTTTTAATCTTTAAAATGCTATATAAAGTCAGCCGTGAGACCCCCTGATCTTGGTTTTAGTGTCAATTGATAGTATAAACCCAGGATCTTCATTTTATCTCGTGTGCGTCAAATCACTTGACCCTTCCGCTTCAAACTGAATGTGCCCTATAATTTGAAAGTGGAAAAAGATGTAAACTTGCTTTCAACGATGATAGTCTCCGGCTAGGTTGTATTTTTTTAAAAATCATAACCGGTAACCTCATATGTTAGAGCGCCCTCTAGCGGCAGGTTGAAAAATGTTTAAAATAAACAATCAGTTGATGCGTGTGGCAAAGTTTGCTGAAATCACTTTATAATTGATGTATATAATCAGCTTCATGCTAAGAACAACTTGAGGGGGAGAAATTTAAAGATTGATGACGTCAACAGACCGGAAGTTACAATGAAAAGACCTTTAAACCTAAAAGAATTGCTGAAAAATCATCTGATAATTTCTGATGACGTCGTCATGATGACGTCATCAAGTATCAAATTACAAGCAATTGAAGATTTCTAGATTTAATCTTTGAAAATGGCAGCCTGATTTGTTTCATCCAAGACCGTACATTTGTTTTAACCTGATTGGGCTTCCAAGATTCTGTTTTTCTTCAATAAAAGTCATGTTCCAATTCTAATGTCATATGAAAATCAAACTCCTTTTTCCCTATTATTGGTTAAACCCTCTCGCGTGACTGGCCACTCAAATTATCCTCACTAATAGGCATGTGCGATACTATCAAAATACAGGCCGAAATTCACGCTACAATTTTCCTGAAAAATTTGACAGTATTCTCTCTTAATATGTGTCGACAATTCACATTGTGCTAAATATCTCCCATCTCACTATAAAGATCCTAGGTTACGGTATGTTCGCCATTCCTAATACTGGGCAGACATTATCAGACTCGTCTTATCCCTCCTTGGCTTCCTGTTGAGCCAATCAGGAAGAAGCATGATGGCCACTCCCAAATCTCGACAAACAACCCACCACTGACAATATTAACATTTCTAAAAATAGATCCCGTCTTACTACATGATGATAAGCTATATACACATGCCCTTGGAAAATTCAAAGAACTGTGGTTTAGGGACACAAAATTTTAAGGTTAGGACGAAGAAGGTATTAAGGCCATTTTAAAAAGATAGTAAAAAGAATGTAGTAGTTTTTTGTTTTTTCAAAATAAATGGCAGGCTCATTTTCTAATTTGGCTGCTTTCCCTTTTTTTCTTTTTTGAAACCGTACATTTTTATCACCTAAAATGAGCCACCTAAAATTAGACAGCCATTCAGTCTTGCAATTAGGTGAACTTTTGCCTTTTTGTAAATATTTACCTCTTTTAAAATGTCAAAGTAAACAATTTTGGCTGGTCTCCAAAAACAGGTAGGGTATTGCGCGTACTAAAAATGACACCTTTCGACTTGGCCTAATTTGTTTTATGTAGAAACAAATCAGAACAATTGAAAGTGGTTTTTAATTTTATAAAAATAAATAAATAAATAACAACATTCACCCTACATGTACACGTATGTAATACTTAAAAAAAAAAAAAATAAGAAATGGAAAATAAAAAGATGTAGGCAAAGCTTTAGCTTAAATCCTGACATATGTTAATAGCAGCCAAACAAAGGTTTCACAATTCAAGTATGTTTGTATTGTGTCTGTGTGAGCTGATGCATGCCTTCCAAAAGATGATGTGTACACTGTACATCAATACAAAATGTACATGTGTACATTTAAGTCCCTTAAACATTGGTTTTACTTGTTCTGTGTGTTTACTGTTATGTAAATGTGTCCAAAGAATAGCCCATTGATTTTTGTCTTAGTTATCTGTTCTGTGTAGGGTATGGCAAATTAATATTGATAATAAATATGTTCATTTGTGTTTGTATATTTATATGACAGCACACAGTTATTTTTTTTTCTGCTGAGACAATTCTGTTTGTACATGTGACTCTTAAAGGTAGTGTAAACGATTGGTAATCCTCCAAATTTTTGTTTACTCAATTATTACGAAATACTTTACTAGACTGTAAGTTAATAGTAGTCTCAATCATCTTGTGAAATGATGGCACCAGGTGTGCTGTCGTTTTCAAAAAAGGTAGAAAGTTATATCGTTTTCTAACGATTGTTCGGCCGAACAATCGTTGGAAAACTGTCCTCTATTGACCGAATGTAGTTAATCCGTGTTGTCTAAACAATCCGAAAACAGGCGCACGCGTAGTGTACCGAAGCGACGCGTTGTAAGTTTTAACCAGTGCATGCAGTGGATCTTGGACGTTCCGCTCGGCCCTCGGCCTCTGTACATGTTATGTGACCAGTTGAAAACCATCGGATTTACAAAAATTGGGCTTATTTTACAAGAGGGCGCTATAACAAATGCCGCCCAATGGTTGAAAACGAATGCCATTTTTCTCTCGTTTTTTTTGCCATCCAAGAACGCAAAACTTTGAACAGGTCAGTAGAACGATATTTCCTATAAAATACTTACCCCCAAATCCGCCCATTTCTGAAAATTGCAACAATGACCAATCATGTACACTACGTTTAAAGTCTTGTACGGTTCTATGGCACACTGAGGAGGGGAGGGGTGCTCTGTACATCATCTCCCAATGCAGGATCCCAATGCGTTTTTTTTATGACTAATTTTATGCAGTGTATGTAATTGACCTACATGTATATGTATGTACACGTAGCCATACCCCTTTATAGTCAACTCCTGTGGAAATCTGTGTGGCAGTTTTTGTGCATTCCAAATCAAATTTAGTTGGTGTGATTGGGCCCATTCATGTACTGCATTTATCTGATTCAACTGGGATTTGTCAATTGACCTGTCCAGGTATGATCAATTTGTAAAATATTGCCCAGTCACAAAATTTATAATTCAGTGTGAAATACTGCACAAATTCCACAGAGTCATGTAAGGGGCGTGGTTAACTCGCAAAGGCCGATAAGTCAGTTGTTAAGGATTTTTTAAAAATCTGACAATTTTCAAACGTTCTTTCAAATTTTGAAAATTAAAAAAATCTGGTTAAAAATAAATTGACCTTCAGAAAGATTTATTTCAGCCCTTCAACTCCCAACCCCCAAAAAAGAATTACAGTTTACTCTACTGTTGAAAGCATCTTCAGATAAGGTGTGTTGCATTTGTCATTGGTAGCATGCTGATGTACATGCAGATGTACATGCAGCTTATGTCAGTCCTGTGAACTCTGAACTTCAACAAAGATCAGTTTCACAGAATTATTACAGGTCTTAGCCATCGAAATACTTGGTAACCGATAACATGTGCCCCTCACCTTTTGCAAGAGTCTTTGCCAGGAAGTGAGCAGCAAAAAGGATTATGCTGCCGCCCAGCTTCCAATTTTGCACGGATCTTGAAAAATAATCTTATTGTGAATACTGCCGAGAGTTATCTTGTAGCCTTGGCATTTTGTGCCATTCAGTTTCTTGTGAGATGTCAGGTGAGAGTTGTGTGTTTGTTTGGTGTTGGATGGTGTGATCATTTTATAAAACATGCAGACTTTTAAGAAATCCTACTTTTCCTACTTTTCCTACTTTTTCCTACTTTTTCTACCTTGCTCCTTCTTTTCCTACTTTTTTCTTTAAATTACTATTTTTTTCCTACTTTTTCCTACATTTTTTTAAATTTTTGGTCCCATAACTCTGAAAAATTAAATCTCATATAAAAATCACACAATGAAGGGCTTGGGTGCAGGAGTACTGCAAGTTTATTTTTAAGAGCTTAGTTGAGGATGGAGCACAAGTGCTGTGAGTACAACACATGTGAACTGAGGCGTGTGATGCTGCGGACATCTACTCCATAAAAGCCCTCAAAAGTCCTACTTTTCTCCTGATTTTGCCCTTCAAAGTCCTACTTTTGTCCTGTTAAAAAAAAATGTTGATCCTACTATTTTCCTAATTTTTCACCCGAGTCTGTTTGAAAGCCTCACATTGTCCTAATGGCTTGGTTTTTAGGTAGCAATCCTACCACCTGTGGGGTCAAAGGGTCATAATTGTTAAACTTTATCTTTGAATGAAGGGAAAAAGTGATTTTGTGGTTAGGTGTGTGGAAGATGATGAGTTTGAAGAACTTACATGTAAATGGTTTTAAAGACCAGCAGCTGATTTCACGAAACCTTGCGCAATTGCGCAACTCTACTTACGCCACAATTTATTGCGTAAGTTGCGCAACATTTTAAAATCGATTTATTTAAAAGTGAGATGTCGAAATGCATGATGTGCCGTCGTAGCTGTATTCAGACAATGATTTTCATAAAACCTTTTTATTTTGTGCAGGAAAAGGTGAGATTTTGAAAATTTCTTAAAAACAAACAAACAAAAAACACCTATTGTAATGGCCTAATTGACCTGTCGTGGTGGAATCAAGTGAATACATCAGCTATAGTTCAGTGCAGAGCATGCAAAATCTAAGCAAAAACAAAAGTGCATGAAACTCCAAGGATTGTCTTAGGGTGTGGCACCAGTGAGTGATGGCCCATTTAAACCTACATGTGTATTCAATGTTAATCTTAAATATTAAATATAATCTTATACAAACATATCAGACAAATACTGTTCAACATTCTATAGATTTGTCTAAGGATTGTGGCTCAGCACCAATGAGTGATTTTTTTTAATGCAATTTCGCCCCAAACAAGGCTAAAAGCCACTCGAGGTATGGAGCTATAAAAGGAAAAAAGGTAGGAATTCAGATTACACTGAAGCAGGAAAGTAAAAAGTGAAGTAAAAAAATGCACCAGGCAAGGAATTGCATAGAGATACAGAACGATCGAGGGAAAAAGCTATTTATTTATTTATTTACTTATTTATTTTTTTACGTCTAGGTACAGCTAGAGTATATTGGTGGGAACAGGCGGAAAGCCGATTTTCACGCTCAACCACCCTAACGAAGGATACCTCAGTATTGGTTGTGAAGTGATGTGAAATTATGTAATCTGGTGTGATCGGGTTGCCATACCTCAAGGTTTGAAGTTAATTGAGCTGCTTTAATTGCCACATTTGTAGCGTACCATGCTCATTACTCTTACAATTACCTGACCTTTATGAGTAGTTCAGTCAAAAGCTTGAGGAATCTTATCATGCATAATATTAGAGTGGGTCGCAGTGTGTCTTCCTTGGCCTTCACGCCTTAAAGATTCCTTGAACTAATTCCTCATTGTGTAATAATTGCTTCCTGTAATTTGATATTTGACTGTTGCCCTTCCAAAGAGGTTCCATCTTGGTTAACAAATATGACTGACCAGCCCTAGAAGATTACAAATTGCCTGTCCATTCCATGTAAAGATCGAAAATCTGCCTGTCCACTCCCAGTAAAGATTAAAAATCTGCCTGTCCATTCTATGTGAAGATTGAAAATATGCCTGTCCACTCCCAGCAGAGATTACAAATCTGCCTGTCCACTCCCAGTAAAGATTACAAATCTGCCTGTCCACTCCCAGTAAAGATTAAAAATCTGCCTGTCCATTCCATGTAAAGGTAGAAAATCTGCCTGTCCACTCCCAGTAATAATTAAAAATCTGCCTGTCCACTCCCAGTAATAATTAAAAATCTGCCTGTCCACTCCTAGCAGAGATTAAAAATCTGCCTGTCCACTCCCAGCAAAGATTGAAAATCTGCCTGTCCACTCCCAGTAAAGATTGAAAATCTGCCTGTCCACTCCCAGTAAAGATTAAAAATCTGCCTGTCCACTCCCAGTAAAGATTGAAAATCTGCCTGTCCACTCCCAGCAAAGATTGAAAATCTGCCAGTCCGCTCCCAGTGAAGATTGAAAATCTGCCTGTCCACTGTCTAACTGTCCACTCCCTAGAAAGTTTGAACAAAACACGTCCAGAAAAGATTAAACGTTTGCCTGTCCACTCCCAGAACTTTATAAATCTGCCTGTCCACTCCCTGGAAAGATTTAAACAAAAACGGCCTGTCCAGTCTCCCAAAGTTTACAAAACTAATACCCTTGTGTGATACATAAAGAAATCCTATTCATCATTGTTATGGATTAATGTAAATAAAAGGGATATAACATTTGTTCAGAAGCTACAAAAACTACTTGTGCTAAATCCATTTTTACCTGTCTGATGGACACTTCCCTTCCCTAGTTGACAAAAAAATGCTCGAAAATTCACAAGTTGTTTTAAACATTTTTGGGGTGAATTAAAAAAACAAACATGGGTATACCATCTTTAAATCACTATTGTTTGTATTAAACGCTTTATGTTCCAGTTGGACACCATACCACATGAGCAAAAGGCCATCATCCAGACAGTTTCTCGCCTTTATTGGCAGCCAATTCCTGGGAGATATTATGTCTGTTTGTTGCTGAATTTTTAAGTGCAAGATGGCCAGGCCGCAGGTGCATAACTGTAGCCCCCTGTATCATTAATGCATACATCTTGGAATTATGGATTATCTTATGCCAGCCTCTGTTCTTTGTCTTATTCATTCATATAATAGATTTCAGTCATGGAATTTGCCAATAAGGTGAAAAAAAAAGTCATTGGACTGCGACTTCAAACTGACCTTTCAAATTTCTGTTCCACCCAGCCCAACCCATCCTACCGTTTACGTCCATTTAAACCCAGCCCTGTCATTCTGAAGGTCCCCCAGTTACCATTGTTTTTGTTGCTTCACCCAGCCCCTGCCCAACTGAGCCCTTGCAGTCCCAATACCTTACCCCATTTATGCCTAGCCTTGTTACCCAAATCTCATTTAATACCATCCAACCTGCTCCACTACCCAGCTCAACCCAACCCAACCCAGTCCTTCTAATCCCAGTACCTTACCCTATTTACACCCAGCCATCTTACCAAAAGCACCATGCAACCTGCTCCACCACCAGCTCAACCCAACCAAGACCTTCTCGTCCCATTACCTCAACCCATTTATACCCAGCCCTATTATCTGATGCATCAACCTTCTGCTGTACCTTGCTCACCCTTGCTCACCCTTGCTCACCCTTGCTCACCCTTGCTCACCCTTGCTCACCCTTGCTCACCCTTGCTCACCCTTGCTCACCCTTGCTCATCCTTGCTCATCCTTGCTCATCCAGGTTCAGTTAACACTGACATTTAGTTTTACTTTTTTAAGAATCTTGTGCTTATTTCTGGATAAATAGAAACAAATTTAATGATGTACTTTGAAATCACTGATGCAACCCATTAACTCGGCGTAATGAATCCAGTGAACCAATTGACGCTCACTATCTTCCACAGCGAAAACTGTGGTTTTAACCAGATTTGTTGAAGCTTTTTTTCCCTCCCCCTCCTGAATATATCCCAGTCCCTCCCCTGCTTCTTTCAGTGGATGCTCCCATCACACTCTCACATCACTGATGATGACTGTGTGGCAAGCCCACCTTCCCGTATCATCCCTGAGCATTGACACATCGACACAGACACGTGCGTGCCTGTGTGCGTGCCGAACCATTCACGCATTGCCGGCCATGCAGATGCATATATCATGCAAGTATCATTAATGGCATGCATGTAGCGTTTGATTCCAATTGGCCAAGTCTTCGGAAACCACCAGTCTCTTTTCCCCGACAACCTACTGTCTGTATTCGAGCCATTGCAAATTGAGTCTGCAGTAATTGCGTCTTTAATACTGGACTTTATTTGACTCTGTCAACAGGAAACATTGCCTGGGAGTCGGAACTTTCAAAGGGTTGATGCGTTACTGGATGTTGAGCTGTACGGTTGCAGTTTTAGTCTGACGGGAGAGTTTAGCAGTTATTTAAGTTTGGTGCTGTTTTTCTGTGCCTCCTGAGCAGTAAGTTTGATTTGTTCATTTCCATTTTCATGTTTGTCTTATTTTATTGACATCAGTGAATTTCACATCAATATTTATAAAGGTTAGATTGATATGTGTGTTGTTTTTTTTTACTTCCAACTAAATTCTCTAAAGTCACTGGCCATTAATTCTTTCATGACAGTCATCCCTCATCCTAAATATTTATGGGGTGTATTTGTCAGTAGTTTTGATTATTTTTATATCTTTGTATTTTCCAGTTTTTGATTTTTTGGCTATTGCAACTAAAGAAAAAAATGCCAGAGCAAAGAATGTTTGTTCTGCTCTTGTTTTTTATTGTAAAGAATCGCTACTTTCGTCATTGTTTTATATTATTGGCAGAGCTCTTTTTGGAAATGTTGTTAGTGTTATTGCTTGAAATTATTTATCTCTTCTCTTCTGTGTAAATTCAACACCCATTTATAAATACCTCGGACAGTTTACCCATTTCTATTGGTCGAGAGCCCATCACGTGGGTGGTTTTAAACGGCCAATAAAACACCAACCGGTTTTAAACACTTTTTCCAGTGTTACACAAAATTTAGACTCCTTTTATTGGTTGAACACTACACCGGCACTGCTGCGTTCTGGGCCACATCACGCCACATATCACGCGCGTGTCATGCGCGTGTCAATTTCCATATTAGGAAATTTTTAGCACTACTCGTGTGAGGCACGAACCATTCAAAAGCTAAAGGGGTGTTTTACAAACCGAGGTAAAAAAATTAACGAAATCATTCGAATATATATAATTTTCTGAGGTTTTTGCTGAATTATACAAAAATGTATTTTATAATACTTCGGCTCAGGTCATTATCAAGCGCCCAGGCCCCAGGGTGGTTTGTAATGCTTAAAACCGGCCTAGCACATATTTATTCCCTTAGTAGCAAATACTTGTACTTATTATTAAATCATTTTGAACCAGGCAATTTTTTTTGTATGTAAGAAAAGTATTTTATAGTCATTATAACGCAGCTTGTTTGCATACTGTCATTGTAACAGTCCTTGCTCGTGTACTTTGATGCAGTTTTGTGATTTGATACAACAGATTTATGTGGAGCCATGAATGACAAAGTGCACATTAATGGCATGCTGTGGTAATGGATCACGCTTCGGAAAACCTGTCCTTGTGTGACACTCGCTGTGCATTTAACAGCAAAATGTGTTTATAAATGCTTTGGTCTCGTTTTTGTGCAAGTTCAAATTCCTGGACTATGTAGCATCGGTACAATACAATGCTGTCTGTTGGGGAAAGGAAGAAGGGTGTTGTCTCCATTTCAGGCCCCCCCCCCCCCCCCCCCCCCCCCCCCCCCCCCCCCCGCCGCCGCGGAACAAAAGCTGTTTGCCCCTACTATTATCAATCAGGGAAGGTTCAAAACATTTCTTTAGCTTGTAGGGACAGCTGGAGATGGTTAAACAGAATTAGAAAGGATTTATTTAGTCCCTCCATGAATAGATGAACGTTTAGCACAGTATTTCCTCAACTGGTTGTGGTATATCGGGGCCTTTTTGACATAAGAATTTGGCTTTGGGTATCGGCTTCAGGATTTAAGACCCCTGGCTGTATGAGGCTGTGGCTCAGTTCGGTTCGCTTTTTGCTGCATGTACATTGAAGTAGGGGTGTGCATTTACGCGTAGTACGGGAATCGGGTACCCTATTGAAAAAAGCATGGGTACCCGATAAAGAAAGTCAATCCCAAAAATTAAATCTTTGAAACTGCTGTTGATATTGTTCTTAATGTGTGTACATGTACAGTGAGTTCTGTTAGCTTTATGGTGTAAATTGCATTTTTTGCAAATTACTAACTAATATGTATTTTGGTTACGGGTACTCAATTCTGTAATCTGGAACCATTTCCTGACATTAGCGGTTGGATACTCGGGTACCCCGCCCTACATTGAAGCCTAAAGTATGAAGCCACAGCCAAACCCCTTCATTTGGTTCAAGCATGCAAGGCTTAAAAATGCCATTGACTTCAGGGACGGAGGCAAACCCATTTTCATAAATTGTATTTGGCAAATATGTTTAAAGGAAACTTTTATGCATAACCGCTAACCCTTGATAATTCAAATGATAATGTCTCTCTTATTAATAAACAAACCACTTAGGCTGTTCAAGACAAAAAAAGTTGAAGAAACTAGAGCTAGACGTTCGTTGTAATGCATTGTCAGGAAAGGTATGGCCTTTTTACCAATCTATTGTTATAATTGTTTAAATTTGAACTTCTGGTAATCCCAGAAGTAAAGGTAAAAAAAAAGACCCAAATGTACATCAATACAAGACCTCTCTGATCACCAAATATGAAGGTCATATGTCATTCAGTTCCAAATGTATAATTTGATGACATCATCATGATGTCACTGTGACATCATCAACTCTGGGCATACTTACATTTGTTTATATGCACTTGTCTCCTTGTCACTGGTACCTCGTGTACAAAGTATGATTTTATGATTGGTTGACTTCCTTCCAGTGACATCGGAAGAAAAGGTCAACAATTAAACAAAAATGTAGATCTATATTAGATCTATCTGATCCTAGGCCTGTGCATTCACGGGTAATTTTGGATCCGGGTACCCGAACGCCGCACTGGTTCGGTTCTCGGGTACCTGAAAGTGGACTGTTCAGAAAAAGAATAAGGAAGAACAGTGTATGCTGTCTAATGTAATAATGTCCTATAAAAACGTATTGGCTCGTTTAAAAAAACATTTAAAAAGTAAATGTAGTGTGCGCCCGCTAAAGAAAGAAAGTTTTGTACTTTCTACACGTACGTACAGCAAGCCGGCCGTAGATCTGACTTGATTCCACGTCAATTGACTTACGAGAAAATTGAAATTAAATTTTAAAAATGCCTGAAACTTGACATCGATGTCGCAATCATTCCAGGCTTGTTATTAATCCGCGGAGGTATTAATCCGCGGAGGTATTAATCCTGCAGTGTTTATATGACTAGGCCTACTTAGGAGTTACAATGTCGCAACAGCATTGGTATTTCAAAGGAGCCCTGACAGAGCCGCACGTGCACTGCACACAGGGAGTGAGTGTCATTTGCTGATTGGACGGCACGTGTGCAAGGTGGACTCATTGAACTGTGTGATTGGTCTACTACGGCTTAATTCTTGGCCCATCTTCATGTGGACTAATATTGGTTGTTCGGGGCGGGCCAGATGTCACAACGTTCGTAACAGCCTGTGATAGGGCTTCCCACTCCCGCTGCCCGAGTGTCTGAGCAACATTCACACTCTCAAGATCAATAACTCCTGCCCGCTCTTTGATCATACCGCAGAGTTCGGTCGCAGCATAAAACCGCAGTTCACCTTCCATTGACAGACTATGCTGAGCAACAAGATAGCAATAGATAAGATACAAACAGCGTTGGGCGGCCGCATTATTGATACTTTCCATTCACTGCATTTTGGTTGACGCATTGTTTTCAAAACACCGCCAGACAAACACTGTTTGGGTCTTTCGGGTCGGAACAGAGTTGGAAATGGATCAAATTGTCTATTTATATATTTTTTTGGTCTGAATTTTTCACCGCAAGTTTCGGGAACCCGAACGGGAAAAATGGAACCAAATATTGACGCCGGCATTTGGGTACCCGGACACCCCGCACAGGCCTATCTGATCCCCAAATATGAAAACTTTGTGAATCGTACTTTATGAGTTATGGCATATTAAAAATGTGTATTTTTTTCCGTTTTTTGCATGCAATTTGACACCTGATGATGTCATCATGATATCATTACATTTTTGAACATCTTCAAGTACAATAACAACTAATGATGGTGTAGGTTTCTATCTGATGATTACATGCCTAATTTCAGTCATAGCTTACAGATCACCGGAGACTTTGGTTGTTGGCCTCTCGGATAGCGTCACCTCTTCGTGAACTTTTGGGAAAGTCAGTTACGATGTGAATGTTTGGTGACATTTTGCTGCAAAGAACTGACTAGATACACATCGTGTTTCGTGTTTCCTGTATTCGGGGAACAAAAAGTGTAGCTGTCTCTGAAAACAAACCTGTGTAATGTTGGTAGAGATCAAAATAGAATTATGTTTTTCGTATATCCCTGTGTCATCCAAGCAACCAAACTTTGTGTTGTTTGGAAATACGGTTTACATAGTAATCCAATATTTGGGTGAAGATGCAGTTTCCTGTATTAAAATGAGACTCCTAAGAAATCTGGTTCCTATTATTGGTTAATCCCTCTCACGTGACCGGCCACTCTCCCAATAATCGATTCATCGATCAAAGGCATGTGTAATCCTACAGTATTTCATGGTGACAAAATTTCACGCTACACCGGCACTGCTGCGTTCTGCGCCACATCCCGCCACATGCGTCATGCGCGCGTCAATGTCTACATCAGAGATTTTTAGCACTGCTCGCGTGGGGCACAAACCATTAAATAGCTAAAGGGGTGTTTTACAAAACGAGGTCAAAATATGGAACAAAATCATTGCAAATTCATAATTTTCGAAGGTTTTTGCTGAATTATACAAAAGGTATTTTATGAATGGGAATAGATACATATGTATGTGTTGGACAGGTTTTAAACAAGTACGTTTAAAACCGCCTTGGGGCCTGGACGCTGCTAATGACCCTCGTCTTTGGCTCGGGTCATTATCTTCCAGGCCCCAAGGCGGTTTTAAACGTACTTGTTTAAAAGCAGCCTAGCACATATTTATTCCCTTATTAAAAGATATAAAGACCTGGTATCTAAATAGTTCTTTTCTCTGTAAATGACAGACACAATAGCCGAGGGTGTCCGAAACTGATTAATTGACAAATCGGGGTTGTTTGAAAGACAGCCACGCTTGAACATATTTCAAATGAAGGGAATTATTGACATTTCGTGTTTATTAGGAAATCTTGCCATGGAAAAATAAATGCATGAAATTGTGGATGGAAACCAGTGCTAGTGAAAATAAACAGTTCTTATATTTGTTTGGATTGACGCATGGGGCATACATGCAGGTGCCTATGGGCATATGTGAAAATGGAAGCATTTTTCTCAACTTTTTACCAGTTGTCTTTCGTCATGTCCAGCCACTCATAATAAGAGCTGTCAATAGAGACTTGTGATAATTAAGTCACAGAATATGTACACAACATGGCTTCCGCATGCAGTCCTATTGCCTTTAATGTGTTCGTTTCTATGTGCAGTGATCTGTTGTACCGTCATATTGTGTCCAAATTGGAGATCCGAGGGCCCAATTTCATGGCTTTTCTTCATTTTTTTCTCTCCAAAGTATGTCTGGAACCCTGGTTGCATTAACATTTCCTCTCGTACCCTTTATCCTCTTGAATGGGACCTATTGTGGTAAAGAACCGTGCTCAAGGACATCAGCTCCATGTCCGGTTGCATGACTTCAACAGGATATCAAAATCTTGAAGACCCGCCCATAAAAATATAACAAAGAATTTCTATTGGGCCACTGCTAACCGTAAAAGTAGCCTTTTGCTTCAGACAGCTGTCGACTATTTACTATTCTATCATACATTAAATTAACAATTTGTGAAAACTAAAGAATTCAATTCTTTTGAAAAG